>JABBOT010000080.1:0-431513 GCA_016165875.1 Acanthopleura granulata | reverse complement strand
CAAATCTTAGCTCCTCTCGGATGGCGCTGGTCCCCCCAACTCCAATTTTTTTTAGATATTGTTGACAGTGCGAGAGGGGGTCGTTCTTTGCTACGACTGTTGTATACAACAATACTTGAATAATTCTTGAGGCGCAGCTTGCCGTCTCTGGAAACTAAGAAATTGTCGTAGTCTATTTTCAAAGGCTTTATTATCTCTCTTTTGTCGTCTTCTGCTTTCTTTTCTAGTGCCTTGTAAGAACTGTCGACAGCCTCTACCGACATCTCCCGTTCCGCAATCTCCAGTTGCAGCGACTGTTCGTTTCTAGTTTCCTCCGGTATGTCGTTAGATAGACTGGATGCCCCCGTAGGTGGTGATGGGGTACTGTCAATGGCGAGGCCTTGCGAATCAATTTCTTGATCATTATCACCTCCGACGCTTGCTTTATTGTCGTGGGCTCCCTGATCAATGGCTTCAGCATTATTATCTCCGAAGTTTGGGTTAATGTAATCACCCATTTTATTTATCAGTTAGACTAAATGCCTATGTCTATATAATATAGACATTAGACTTCAACAGTGGTATAGCTCACATGGCTGAACAATACGGACGCAAACTTAACCCTCATCGGTGCCTCCGGTGTCAAGGGCATCCGGCATTCGGTTGTGATAACCAACAACCCAAGCAGAATTGACCAGAATCAGCAGCTACTGGTCAGGTTTCCCAATCTCGGTGGGCATGATGTAATCGTTCCTGGAACAGCACGTCTGGCCTTCACAATCACCCTAGATTCAGCAGATGAAAACCGAACTATTGTCAAGAACATAGCGCGCGCTGTGGTTAAAAAGACAACAATCAAGATTAATGGGAATGAGGTCATGAGCATTGACGACTCCGACATCTACCACTGTTATGGTGACTTATGGAAGACTGCGCTGGCAAGCAACAACGCTCAGTACCAGGGGATCGAAACCAGCCGAGATCAGAACGTCACGAAAGCCAGAGTGAGAGCAGCTGATTTCAACGCCAACAAGAAGGTTGACAAAGCCATCGCACATGCGTATGGGAACCGGTTCTACATTCCACTCGATTTCGAGCTTCTGGAGTCTCACGTCTTTCTACCAAGCTGCACTGGGAGACCGCCTTGAGTATGAGCTAACCTTCAACGACTATAGCAGGGTTATAAAGGCTACCGATGACACTGAAGTGAAATACACGATCGATAACATATCCCTGGAGTACGAGATGGTCACCGATGCTGAGCTGGCCCGCATTGTCCGCAATCAGTACCACGGCCGCCTAGCGATCCTGTACGACAGGATCCTGCGCCATCGCAAAATGTCGTACGACAAAAGCGACACCCTTTGGAATATCAACATCAACGTCCCCGCACGCAATATGAAAGGCGTCCTTATGCTGTTCGAGGAACCCACAGGATCGGCCTGGAATAGAAACACCGAACACTTCTGCAACCCGAAAATCACCAAGGTTGAGGCAACCATTGAGGGAATTCCGAACCAGCTTTATAGTCAAGGCATGCGTCCTTACCAGCAGTGGGAAGAGGCTAGAAAGAATTTCGCCGGTGGCCTTAAGCGGCCTGCAGAAGTGGCAGAAGTTATCAAAGATGCCGGACTCGCAGACGTCTCGCTTGGTGAGTATCTCACGACGAAGTATGCCCTGTGGCTCGACTTTAGAAGCCCGGACGATGACAGGCTGCACGGCAGCGGGCGTCGGGTGCAAAATGCAAGCGAAGGAGTTACGATCCAGATTACAAAGGAGGCTGAGGAACATGCCCCATTGCATATATACCTCTACATAGTCATGGACGCGCAGCTTAACATTGAAAATGGCAGGTTTGTCAACGCAATCTACTAACCATTAACACTTTCTCCCAAAAGACCCTCACTCAGCCATCATCTGCGGGCGGACAGGGTGTGGGAAAACGGTGTTCGCTCTCGATCTGCTTGAGAGCCACTACCGCGGGACCTTCGAACATATTGTGATTCTGTGTCCCACGATACAGTACAACAAAACTTACCAAACGCGTAGATGGATCTGGGACGAACCTGAGATCTACGTCCTCAACCCGGGTGAGAGGTTGCATGACTACCTTCGAGCTCTATTCTCGCTCGTTAAAGGTGAGCCCATCCTGTACATCATTGACGACTGCTCAGCCACACGGGCGCTGACAAAAAAAAAATGCTTTCTGAGCTGGCTTTCTCAGGCCGACACGCAGAACAAAGCGTCTTGGTGCTCACCCAAAAGTATAACTCTGTCCTCAAGGATCTGCGAGAATAGACGCGTTGGATTGCCCTCTTCCACTGCAAAGACCGAAACTCATTTAATTATTGCCTAGAAGAAAATGATGTGATCGGCAGTCATGAAGAAAGAATGGAGGTTCGTCAACGCCTCGCAAAGACGAACCATCCCAAGCATCTGTTAAAGACTGACCAGCCCGCTGAATATGTTGTCTGCTTATAGAACATTAGCATCTTGCTTATATAGCACATTAGCATTCTGCTTATAGCACATTAGCATCTTGCTTAAGCACATGAGTGAACAGATCACCTGCGGCGCTCTGCTGCCTTTAGTTTGTTCCCAAATTCTGATTTTATTTCTCTTCTGGTGGTTTGTCTGGCAGTATATTAGACTTAAACAGTTTCTGGTGATAAGATTTCGAACTATATTTGCTACCATGAATTGTGATGAACTTATCGACGAGCTCCTGCAGAATGGTGGTGACACTGCACACCAACCCAGTGCAGACCAGGGGCCGGCAGAATCCAGCCACAACCCACAGAGCTCTAATGAATCATCGGAACAACAGAAGAGAGGAGTGGGAAGTGGCATGCAAAAACGAGACCGCCTAGAAGCAATTGTTGCTGGTGGGCAGAGTAAACAGTATCTCGGAAGAGCCCTTACACTCGAACAGATCGACTCTATGAGCGATGAAGAAATTGAAAAGCTGTATGCTCGTTATGAGCTACAACTTGGTGCAGCTATGACCAAGACTCTCGGACAAACCGCGCTGACCATGTACTCTGGGTTAGCGTCACTGTTCCTGCCGATTCCTCCAGAAAATCGGCCAAAGCTGGCTGCTGACCTGGGCGCTGATCCGTTTGTGAGTCATGCGCTTAGCACTGCTACATGCAAACTGTATCATCGCTATGGTATGTTTCTAGCTCCCTTCACAGCAGCTCTGACAACTTTGAAGCACTGTCAATTTGGACGTGCATGCCCGAGAAGTACGTACGATGATGATGACGGAGCAGAAAATGACACCACCGGAGGAGACGAAGCAGAAAATGACACCACCGGAGGAGATGAAGCTAGACAGTTCGACACAAGTCGATCAAAGTCCGGTTGCCCCCGAACCTCAACCGATATCTAAAACTAAAGATCCCAAAAAAGTTGCTGCGGGGAAGGCTGGAGCAGCTGCAAGAAAAACCAAGCAGGAACTCCAAAAGGCGAAGCAGCAACTCCAAAAAGCTACTGATAGGAATGATACTACGATCCGAGCGCCACCGAGTTGAGACCTAAGTCCAGCTCCCAAAGACCCTCAGGCCGAAGACCCTCAGGAGTCTACACCAAAATGGCCAGAGGTCTCCACTCTTTTGATTGTTGGAGGCGTTGCAGCCAGACTTGGTCTTGTTTGGTGGTGGTTACGCAAGCATCCGGCGTTAGGCCGCGTAGTACCTGTGGAACAGAGGCCCGATCCACCACAACAGATTGGAAATCCAGAAAAGCTTTTATCTAAAAAAGACATATTAGACATTAGGAGGGACCCTCATGATATGAGGTGAATAATTATGTTAACTCCAACAACTGACGGAAAGATGCTCGCCAACGCGGCGTATCATAGTGCTGTTGTCGGTGGTCTAGCCATCGGCTACTCTCGACTAGGTAACCTAAGATGATCATCGGAGGCGCTGTCCCAAAGCTTGACTACACGCCCCTTCGTGATCTAGGCTTGGTCATCCTTGACATTGGCCTCGCCATGTGCACAAAAGATACGCTAATTAAACAGGGGATTATTCCTCCGAATATTGTGAAGTAGATTGTATATCAGTAGTATAGATTATAATCTTCCAAAGATAATATAATAATGGCCTCGATTGCAATGATGGTTGGAGGTGCACTAGTAAATGCTCTAGCGTTTTCTGGTAGCAGCTCCGTGTTCTCAGCTCTTCGAAGCCCTGGAGTCGACGAAGAGCGTAAACGGCACGATAAAGCTATAGAGCAACTCCAAGCTGCTCAAGCAGAATGGTCTCGGAACAGAACAAAGCGCCTAGACTGGATTAATGAAGAACTTCACCGCCAGGGTCACGCTGAGCGCACCTTTCGCGACGTGGATGCTGCAATGCGTCAGTATGCACACATCACGAGTAAAACTCTTCCCGTCGAATCTGAGCCTGTTCTAAGTGATTTCTATACACCATCGGAAGGTCAGAAGGATCGTGAGATAGCGTTCGTTATTATCGGGATCGCCGCAACCGGCCTCGTGGCCTATAAGCTCGCCAAGTGATCCATCCGAACTGATTGTTTTTCATCGGTGTTTGTGCGACACCTCTCATTGGCGACACCACCTAGGTGGGTTTAATTTTCCCCTATTATATATACAGCCCTGGTATAGAACCAAAATGGGTCTTCCCGAAGAGCTTTACTACGCCATGTTGGGGGTTGGCCTCTGTGCTCGCCGACACAAGATTCCTGGTCCTCTGGCCCACACAATGATCAATATTGCACAAAGGTCGATCGAGCTCTGGCTGCAGGATGAGAAGACCGCGATGCATTTCGGCGCAGGGGTGCTGGCTAGTCCCACCAACCTCCTGTTGACAACTGGACAGCTTCCTGAGCCTGTGGCTTCCGCATGTTGGAGATTGATTAGGCTTCTGGAATATCTCGCAAACCATGTCCGCCAGGAAGTTGTCTGTCCGCCTGGCGAATCTTTACTATAACCCCAAGGGGTGTTGGAAGGGGCTAGCAGCCATCAAGAAGCTGGCTAAGGCTGTGAGAGTCTCTCAAGATGTGGCCCGGGCCTGGCTGAAGAAGCAGGCCATCTGGCAGATTTATTTACCTGCTCCAAGGCATATTCCACGGCCTAAGTTCGACGTTGGGGAGCCAAGCGAGGTCCACCAGGCCGACCTCATTTTACTTCCGCACGATAAGGTAAGACAGCGAACATACAAGTACGCCTTGACCGTGGTCGATGTTGCTTCACGTTACAAAGCGGCAGAGCCCCTGGCCAGCAAGGCCGTAGCAGAGGTTGCCGATGCTCTCGGGTCTACAGACGGAGGCCATTGAAGTGGCCCAAGCTTCTCCAGGTTGACCCTGGGAGAGAGTTCATGATTTCGGTGAACCAGCTGCTCGCCAAGCACTGGGTTTCTGTCAGGCGCGGTCGTGTGGACATCCACCGTGATCAGGGCATTGTGGAGCACTTCAATCGGACCCTGGCCGAGCGGCTGGTCGGGCACCAGTACGCCCAGGAGATGCGTCTCCCTGAGGGCCAGAGGTCGATCTCGTGGGTTGCTCGGCTGCCCGCCGTCATCGCCGCTCTGAACGGTGAGGAGACCCGGTTGACTGGTAAGAAGCCTAAAAAAGCCATCAAGGCTAAGACGCCGCTCACACAAAAGCCCTCTTTGCTTATTCCCGGCCGCCCGGTTGGTCTCGAGGGTCTCTGGTGTGGGCGTTCGCTACCTCTACCAGGCCGGAGAGCTGGAAGGTGGCCGGCGTCGTGCAACTGACCCTCTATGGTCTTTAAAGGTGTACCGTCTTGGGCGCTCAGTTACCAAGCCCGATGAGTCATTGCTGTGCTACCTGCTAGATGGCCCTCCGCGGGGGTTTGTCCGTGAAGAGCTCTTTGTGGTACCCCCTGACACTCAGCTTCCACCAGATGGGGTCCTCAGGCGTTGAGAACTGTGCACCCCCTCTTTTTCGGGTGCACTCCAGGCAAGTCAGGCGAACATTGTCACGGATGTGGCCTTGGGTGTTGTCCAGCCGGTCAACACTGAACTACTGGGTGTCCTTTGGCTGATATGCCCAGAGCGCCCCCAGCCGCGGCCATATTTTTAGTGGGAGGCGGCAAGGCCTGAGCTTCGCGTTTTCGGTTGCACTCAAGACAGGTAAACCTCACATTGTCGCGGGTAGGCCCTTTCGAGTTGTCCTGCCGGTATACGCTGAACTGCCGGGTGTCCTTCGGCGCATAACACCATAGGAGCTCGGCGTCACAGTCTGCGCACCTGTTCCCCTGCTGACTCTTGAGGCTAAGGATATCCTTCATGCGGAGGTTGCACTACCCCAGGCCCTTGCCAGCGTCCATTGTTTTGTAACTCTGGAGATTATAGCCTATGTTCCTCCGAGCTGTGGCCTCGTCGTAGACAGGCGGGGTCGCGGGATGGCTGTCTGCTTCAGGCGGTGGGGGGCAATATCTCGCCAGTTGACGGAGATAGCGGACCCGGGACACGGCTAGGTAGGCCAAGTTGCTCCACTGTAGGTAGTCGTGGACGATCCAGACTTTTTGCGGGTGGTCGATCGTGAGCCCCTGACTCGAGTGTATGGTCATAGCATACCCGAGAGTCCAGTCGTCCCCCCCATTTGTCATCAAGGACCTCGACCCCGGTCTTGACCGGGACCGGGACGACGTCGTTGAGGACCAGTTCTTGCTGGTCTGGCTGGCCGTCGGCGGGTATCTGGACCATGACATTTTGTCTGCCGGTGTCTCTAGGGCGATATAGGAGTGGGACTGGCTCGTCCGGGAAGGAACCGCGGTGGTGCTCGAAGAGCAGGCGCAGGGCGCGGTCCCGCAGCTCATTGCGGGAAACTAGTACGCGGTCTCGGGGGTGCCAAGCCTGGATGAAGTCTTCCCAGCCCCGGGATACAGGGAGGGCCGAGCGCATCTCCTGGCACTGTACCCGGTCAGGCCGGAGGCTTATATTCCTCTTCAAGGTTTTCAGTTCCTCGCACCGGCTCCGGCGGTCGACGGTAACCTCCTCGTAGTAGTCGGCCTTTTCCCGGAGCCACGCGTGTAGCGAGTCCCCTGCGATTGGCGGTGGTTGGCCTTGGTCTCCGCAGCAGATGACCTGGACGCCCCTCTGATCGAGCCAGTCGAGGAACGTGGCACCGTGCACACCTAGTCCCAGATGATGACTCGCGGGATGTACTTCTGGCCCATGCGTTCCGGCGTCCACTCCGTCTGACCAGACCACCGGAAGAAGGAGTGGTACGTCTGGGCGTCAACCCCTCTGGTACGCATCTTCTTGGCCAAGCGGTGGGTCGGGGTGAAGACCAGATGTTTCCTGCCGCGGGACAGTTCGATTGCACGTGTCGTCTTCCCAGAGCCACCGCCCCCGTTTAAGTAGCTCAGCTGGTATCTGGTCAGCGGGTGGCCGTAGCCCGGCGCAGCGCTGTCCTCCAGCTCGTGTGTGCCCTCCCAGTGACCGGGCTCGGGCTGGTAGACCGCATGGTCCGAACAGGCAAAGATGTCTTCACCTTTGTCGCGCCACTGGGCCGGGGGAACCTCTCGGGGTGGCCGCCGCGTGGGCCGATCGTGGCAGATTAGGCATGCTGTGCAATATCCCTTGGTATGGATTTCAGGAGCCGCGTACGCCTTGACACCCTCGAGCTTGTGAAGCGCTGTCTTTTTGACGTAGCGGCTGTCCGTGGCCCCCCGTACTGCCTCCTCTGGCGTGAGCCGGCGGAGCATTTCCAGCAGGTTGATGTGTGCATACGCGAGCCTCGAGGCCCGCAGATGTGCGTATTGGGGTTGACTACCATCGTAATAGGTGAGAATCCAGCCCGCGGGACAGGCCTCGAGGGCACCAACGAGGGTCCTACTTTGGCGAGTATCTCGGACAAGGAAGTCGAACTCACCTCGGTCCGTGACAATCCGCCGCGTAAGCCTCTTGCCGTCGGCCTTGGCTCCCTGCGTAAACTTACCTATCACCGAACACGCCTGGTCACGGTTCTTCGGCAACCATACACCCTTCTGCTTGTCGAATGAAACGATGGCCTCGGCGACTTCGAGCCGGGTGAGCAGTCCCGTCTCTCGCATGTAGGCGAGCAGCGTGGTTGGAGCCCATTCTTCTTGTGGAGATGCCCCCCGAACCAGGCCACGATCACGGGGTGGACCCCAGCGGCGAACTCCCATGCACGGACCTGGGCAAAGCCTGTACCGATGTCCTTGGAGAGGGGCCCGTTGACTGCGACGCGTGTCATCCGGTGCTTCGGGTGCCCGAACCTTTGGAACCACGGACCGGCCTCGCCTTTAGCCTGGAACGAGGCGGGGTAGCAGGCCTTCAAGTCGATGTTGACGACGTCGTTCAAGTTGTAGACCGCGGCATTCCAAAGGCCTCCATGGCCGTGTTCACGCGCTTTGCACCATGTCGAGCAGGTGGACAGGCGTAGGCTTCCAGTCGTTGTTTTCTCTTGCGACAACGCTGGCGGCGTGGTTCTCGCCGAAGACCTTTTGGGCCAAAGCTTCAGAATCCTCCGGCGCCAGGGCGCGGCACGTCCTCGGGATACTTTCATGGGTCGCTCGCGTCCGTTAAGTCCGCCCACCCTCGAGGACGAACTGGTCGACTGTGAGGCGCCGGCTACCTTCTCCTCCTCCTCCTCCGAGGACCCAGACGGCCTTGGGCCCGTCTTGCGTGGCTTCCCGGAGGGCTTCCCACACGTCGCCTTCGTAGATGACGACTTGGCGGGCTTGGGGGAAGTGGAGGGCAGCCCCCCAGGCGTAACCGTTGTGGAGCGTGAGCTCGATGATTCCGCGTATGCCATTGCCTCCACGCTGATACTTCCCTGGGTTATAGAGGTCGGCACCGGTGATGTCGCGGACGATGATTGCCCGCTTGAGGATGTTCTCGAGGCCGGAAACGTCTTGAAGGGTGGCGCCAGTGTCATGGACCTTGGCCTCCCACTCCTCGATCTTCTGGAGCCTGGCCGGGGTAATACCCTGGCCCCTCTGTGCCCCTTCGAGGTCCTTGATAACCCCCTGGGCAACACAATTGAGGTCCCCGTCTTGCATCGGATGGCGGTTCATCTCGTCGGGCTCGCGGATGGGGTAGAGGCCGCAGACAACAGCACTGACAGGGTAAGCATTGGCGTAGTACAGTCGGTCAATCCCTTCCAGAGCACCGGGCTGAGTTGCTGAGGTAACCTCGAGGACATTGCCGCCCCGGGTCCGTCCCTGTTTCAGGGGAGCGAAGGCATCCTCAAAGACCCAGACGCCTGGGGCCTGCTCACGGAGGAATTTCACCTTGACGATGTATTCTCCTCCTCCTGTGAGTTTATTGAGGACCTCTGCGGCCCTTTCTGCGGTCAGGGTGTGATCAATGATGACGTTGCCGCCACGGATGCGGATATTGTCGTCCACGACGACGTCGCCGAGCTCGTACGGGTCGGGCGACTCCTGCCTCCAGGAGCTGAAGACGTGGGCAGCGCCCTCACGTCGATGTTGGGCCTTGGCTCGCTGCAGGAGCCGGCCAGCTTCCCCTTCAAGCTTCCCGGCACTAGTAGGCGTGTCGAGGTCGAAGTCATCGCCTTCGATTTTGCTCAGACGAAAGAACTCGTCAGCGAAGTCCTCGTCGGACTTTTTCCGGTCGTCTCGAAGTTGTCTTGCTCTTGCTGCATGCGATGCCATGTTGATGTCATGGGGTATACCGTAGGTAACCACTTATCTAAACGGAATCTCCGGCGGTATCTGTAGCCACCTGGCCACGTTTGCGCAAGCCCCACCACATGGGCGACATAGCTCTAGAGTGGTTCGAACCCCGACGCCGCAACTCTTGCATGGAAGGGTCCATCCACCCTTAGCAATGCGAACGTTGTGGACCTTGGAATACTGTCCGAGGCATGAACGCCCGCAGAGGTCCTTCTTTCCGAGTCGAAGCCATTGGCATGTCTGTGTACCCCTCATTGTTACGATTACGTATACTACATTCCAAGGCGTGTCTAAATCAAAATAGCGATGATTATAATCCGCTGGGGAGCTTAATTGCTGGAATGAGGGGTGTGCCAGAATCCAATATTATAAACCGCTGGGAGGCTTAGTTGCTGGAAATAGGGGTGGTCCAGAACCGGGAACAATGGCTGGGAGGCTTAATTGCTGGAATGAGGGCCTCATATAGTTAGTGCATTCGCCCCCCCTGCGAGGTGTGATCATTTTGGTTTCGTTTTTGTGGTTCTTTCGATGTTCTTGTCCCAAGTACACATAGAGCATGATGGTCGGCTGCCATCTTGAACGATCGGCCGTTAAGACACCTTGCGTTCCCTACAATATGATAACTCAACAAATATTCCTTCAATCATGACATACCGCGGAGTAGGGTAAATCCACAGCAGTCGACCTCTAGTGGTTTTGGGGTCGATACCATTTCAGTGGAATACCCAGACACGATCTCAGATCGGTAGACAGGAGAGACTGGGGTCTAGGAATTTGAACGCAGATGTCATATTCTAGAATAGTACAGATTCATACCCATGTATACCTACTATAAAGAATGCAAATCTTAGAGGAAGTTTAGGTTTAAACTTGTTCTGAACGTGTCTGAAGTCACAAGCCGGGGATGACGAAAATTACGCACTGTATAATGTATCAAATTTCGTAGTTGAAGTTGGTTCAACGTGGTGTAGGGCATGGCAAGAGCAAATTTATGAAGCTCAGCATGTCTGAGGACATGATTTTCAGAGGTGTATTTGAGTCGTATGAGGTGAAATGGGGTGTTCTTAACAACTCAAGTGTGGCTGAGAGTGTCCGACCACACGCAGCAGGAATCTATAATTGCTGTGTATTGGCTACCATGCCTTACCTGAAGCATAGTTCGCGTAAAAAGTACAGAAACTATATCTTGGTTGGATACCAATGAAATTTCCCCCAGTCCCTCTCTTAAGGTAGAAGTTCATATATGTGTGCTGCTTAAAATGTTAATGAGTTAGGCTAATTGAATTACGGCATATCAGTTAATTTTATTCAGGCTTTGTCTTACTGGGGAAGAAAAAAAATGTTTTCATAACTTTCTTTCATGGAACCCATTTTGTGCCTCTTGTTTGTCATGTTGGTTCCCATAAATGTGGAACACAGAACCGAAGAGTTGTTGTCGCTTAGACCAGTACGGATGAAATCCCCAGCCTGCACACAACAATTTGAATGTTTATCACTAATTAGCAGGCCTACCATGGTATTGGCTTTCCTCATAAATAATTCTCAACGTCCTAGCTTGCACAACAAACATTTCATGGATAATAGTGTGAAATTATGATAGATTTACTTTAGTGTCTTGAGTATAAACAAAGATCAATCAACAGAATTATCTACATGCAAGAAATCTGCACATTCATCATTTCATTGCCTATAGGGTATAGTTTTTTTCCTACCAGTACACATATTTCCAGAAGAGGAACTTGCAATGACAAGAATTTATTGTTTTAACGGAAGACCCAAGCCACAATTCTGATGTGCAGTTCTTGACATTCTCTAAATATAATGAATTAATCATGTTGAATAAAAGAAACAATTATTGATGTTCAATGCCATACTCAATGAGTTTTTAGCTCTACTGGTTGAAGACCAGAAGAGGTTATGTATTAGCAAGTTGTCGGGTGCCTGTCCGTCCGTATGTCTGTTAACTTCTTCAAAACGCTACTCTTCCTACAGTTTTTGCTCGAGTTCAACCAAATTTAGGTCAAGATACATAATTCGCAGTACTGATTTTCCATTTTGGTGATCGGTTGTCTGTTAGTCTGTTAATACAGAACATGTTAACATTTTCAAAGTGATACTCCTCCTACAGTTTTTGTTCAGTTTCAACAAAACTTTGTTAAGTGTAGGCTACATCAAGATACATAATTCGTTTTATCGATTTTCCATTTTGATCATTGGTTGTCTGTTTGTCTGTCTGTCTATCCAGCATATGTTCACATACATCTTTCAAAACACTACTCCCACAGTTTTTGTCCGATTTCAGCAGAACTTTGTTGAAGTGTAGACCTTATCAAGATACATAATTGGTAGTATCTATCGTCCATTTTGAGAGTCGGTTGTCCATCTGTCTCTTTATCCGGTTATGGACATTTTCCCACCTGGACAATCCCCCCCCCCTATATATACATATATATATATATATATATGTGTGTGTGTGTGTGTATATAATAAAATTAACACCTTATTAAGACTTTAATATATCTATTATTACTTTAAATTATTGTTTTTATACTTTAAATTAATGCTATGTAAACTGTAATTCCAGCTATTTAATTTATGTCGTAACATGTTGTTGTTTCAACAAACACTACATTGGAGGAACAGCCCAGTAACCAAAAATCTTCCCTTTCTTCACACCATGAGTTGAAAACAAAGAGGTGTCAAGGAAAAGCATTTCATTAGCAAATTTTTGAAATAATCCCTCCTGTTCATTATAATAAGCAGTTTTATTAAATAATGGCTTTGTAATGGTTTATTGGTATTTATCTCATGTTTAAACATATTGTCTTGTATGTAGGTAGAAAGGCTTACCTGACTGTAGCCATGACGAAAAAATTTTATGTTTTATCTTGCTCACCTTTTATATGTATATAAATATGTGTTGGTCATAACATTTATTGATTAAAACTGACGAGACCAGAGTCTGATGAGATGGTAGCTCGACTTGTTCAGACAAAATTGTCACAAAGTTGAATAAACTATTTATGCATAAAGGACAATGGACAATCAAAACTGAAAATCTACAAATCTACAAATACTACAAAATAGGTATCTACATGTAACAGAGTAAATATACATGTTGTTTTACTAAATATTTACCGGGGGTGGGGGTGTCCGGGTGAAGATGTCCTACATTCGTTTATCCAATGTGTGTTAACATACATGTATCTTTCAAAACCCTACTCCTACAGTTTTTGACAGATTTCGACAAACTTTTCATGTCGATGATTGGTTATCTGTCTGTTCTGTTCATCCAACATCTGTTATCATTTCTTTCAAAATGCTACTTATTACTGTTACAGTTTTTGTCCAGTTGCAGTAAAACTTGGTACAAGCAAATCAAGATACATATTTCGTAGAATTAATTTTTCAGGTTTGATTGTCCATTGTCCGTTATACATACACAGTTTTGAAATCGACTCCTTGATGATTTTGTCCCAACCAGTAGATCTACTGTTTCATCAGAGACTTTGGTTTTATATTATCACAATCGGTGGTCAGGTTTATGGGTGGAGGAACGCACGTGTTTCTATACATGTAAATACTCAAAGCAGACTGCTTAGTTAGAGAGCCTTGCAGCATTGAACGTCTCCCCGCACGTCTTCGGCAATCACACACAATTCAGAAAATTTTGTGTACTTCGTGTGAAACTTTGCATGGACTCAAGCACAGTTTGCCCATCTTCATGTTAGAATGACATTTCACCTACAGATATGTTTTCTGGCGTGATCAGACTTTTCATACTCTGGTAATAAATGTAAAGACACAGGATGCTCTGTTATTGTGACGAGAACTACCACCCACCAAACATTTACAGTAGTGGTCAACTACGTCTTGGTGTTTTGATCTGTTACAGGTAACTTGACTGAACAGTTTTTCAAAGTGTTATGACTTCAGTATGAGGATGGATGGGATTAGTTTTTCAGAAATGTCAGTAAAAAATACAAAAATGGCTGCTGCAGCCATCAGTGTTTTCCACTTTACTTTATTCAAACAATATTAAACTTGAGAACGCTGCGATCGGTGACCTTCAATCTTCAAACTGGCAGATGTCATGTATGAAGTCTGCGTTTAACAAACAGAATCATGTTATGTGGTATTACACTTTCTGGATGCAATACAGATTCTAGCGCGGAAAGCTCCACTTCGGGTCTTTATCCAGCAACTGTCCATCACCAAATTGCCAGCAAAACACTTCAGCTGTCCGGACCATTTGACCAACACATCTCCCACAAAAACAGATGGTAGTTGACTGGTAAACATTACCTAGAGCTTCCATTACGTCACAAATTCTATATTTAGCTCCGGCCTACATTTGAGGAAATTTTACCATAACCAAGCCTCCGAAAGCAGAAGTGCCTATTGGTCTGCTGTGTCATACTTCCAAGCATTGGTGAAATACTTACAAAAGGTATATAGTAAAAAAGTGACAAATATGCAGTACATCCTAGATTCGTATAATAATTTTACTCACCAAAAATAACCTAAAGCCCATCCTACCCTTTCACAAAATTCCCTAAACAGAAATTTCTTGCAAATCACGTCTTCCTGAGCTAAACCTATACCACTTAATATGAGTTAGGAGAAATAACTTATGAAATTCAGTGAATGTGGCCCCTGTGCTTCAGGGGCCAAAGTTTGCCCATCCTGAAGTTGCACCCATTGGGCTGGAATTGGGCTGCCTGAACCAGAAAAAAGCTACAAATTTTTATCATAAAAAGGGGGAAATAAGTCTGTCAACACATGTATGTAAAATGCCTTGATATACTTTTGTTTAGGCCTGAAGTAGAGTAGATAAGGTTCACATGGAAACAAGGTAACATACAGATCTGAGTTTTTAATAGTATAGAAACAAATCTGTTGCCTAACACCTTACAAAATGAGGCTACATGCTCAAGTTCTGACAATTTTCCACACACCAGCCCCTGGATACCCATGTAGCATGTATTTAAAGGTCAACTGTCTCAGTTCTGTGTTTCACTTTACTTAAATTGGAAACAAAAACATGCAACTGGTAAGTCCTTTAACTTGTAGAAAAGAAAAAGATATTTAAGACCAAAAATTCATGCTGTTCACGTGTGAAGAAAATCACACATCGCTTGTCTGCCCTTGATTGGCATGCACCTGTGTGCTAAATATGAGCGATGTAATTGTGGCATTTCCGGTTTTGAGGAGAAATGCTTTCAGTCTGTATATAGGATCAAAACACGTGTCATCAAAATGGCTAGAGCTTAATTTAGACTGCTTATTCGGTCTGAAACGGTTACATGGGCAATTATCCATTTTTTCCATGGAGAAGTTCAGTGGAAAGGCATGAAGATTAATCGCATCATATTTGGTAGAGTGATTAGCTCAGAAGATTGCTGCAAAAAAAAAAAAAAAGTCACACCACCCGTGACGTCATTCACTAGCGAACATCAAGGGCAGATAAGCGTGTAGAGAATACTAAGCTACACAAAATTCAGCCCTGAAGAAAATATAATTTTCATGAAACCTATTCTTTAAATCACTCTGGCTCCGTGTGATATTCTTGGCCAAATTTGCTTGGAAAACAGTGATCAACCAGGACTTCACCTTTAAGGGCTTGTTCGGTTGGTAGGGGTACTACGCTGGAGATAACTGGAGATAGCTGGAGATAACTGGCGAGAGGGAAAAACGCTATGTACAACCGCATGGTTTTGTGCCATACACACGTGGAATGAAACGAAAAAAATGGCATATACTAGTTCCACAAGTGAAGCTGACACCAGATTTAACAATCTACTATCGTACTGACTTATAAGCCGAATCGGCATTGCAACTGTGTCGCGAGATCACGCTGGTTAGGACGAGACAGAGTGGGGGCTCTCGCAAACTGCCGTGATTTCACAGAGGTTAACAATTTTGTCGTTGTTTGGCTAGTCTGTTATCCTTAGCTCGCGGGAGCCTCCACCCTGTCTCGTCCTAAACCAGCGTGCTTTCTCGAGACGGCTACCATGTCAATTCGGCTTATTCGAGACCGAGGGCAACCGGGTACTTCACCGATATGAGACAGCAGCAAGCAGACGACGAGCTGAAAGAGACCATGGGAAGGGATGGGAAAATGAACAACACTGGACAATATCCTGAGAAGTACGACTTATAATAATTAGAAATTATAGTGTGTTTTACATATGCTAGACAGACTGTTCTGTAGTAAATTATGAACATTATAACTAGTTTTGGGCTTGTGAGGCCATGAAGGAGAGTTCCCTGTTAACTTTTATGTTATTTTGACAATGTTTTCACTACGAGCACGTTGGATCGAGTAAAACCGCCAGTGCCCGGACGTCACACTCGCGCGACTAGGCATATACCTACCCCTATGGAACCTCACCAGAGAAGAAAATTTGCTGTATCTGTCAACTTTTACCACAGAAAAATATTTAAATCAGCAGATTCGAAAGGCTTCACACTGTCCTCTTGGCAAACACATCACAGTTACTTTAACTAGCCGGCCTTATGCTATAATGTGACAAATTTCGACTATGTCATTAACAAGTGGTGGGCATGGACTACGACGGCGCGTCGTCAAGAAAAAAAAACTAAGGGAAGTAACTCTGAGCGAAGCGCAACGTTGACTTCGTTATTATGAAGGTGGTGTTGTGCTTCGTTGAACGGAAATGTCAGCGTCTCAAACCATGTTTTCCATTACGAACTCGGCTGTTTCCGGTTAACTTCTCATGAATAGTTTAATAACATCCATAACTTTGTTCTTGTAACCACCTCCGCCACCCAACCGCCTCCATAGCTCAGTGGTTAGAGCACTGGTCTTGTAAACCAGGGGTCGGGAGTTCGATCCTCCCTGGGGGCTAGCGCCCTGCGCTGATTTCTTTTCGTTTCCTATATTGCATAGAACTGATTTTCTACGACGCAATTCCTTGCAGAAACACATGTACATCCAATAAACACTGAATCAATACCTCTTACTGTTGCAAATGTATGTATTGAACATTCATTAGGGCTATTTCATGGTAATAACATGTTGGAATAAATTTATTTTAAGCCATGTCTTTTTCTCCATCTAGTTTAAAAGAAAAGACCTCAGTCTGTAAAACAGTATCTCAAACGGCAGAACTATAATTGACGTCTATGAAAATAGTAACTCTGATTATTCCAATTATGCAACATTTTAAAGTTGAAGAGTTCTGAGCATAACAGCACTGCCATTATCAATTACTTGCCATCATTCTCACTTAGCTGTATCAAGTGCCTACTAAAGTATACATCTGCACAAATATATAGGCAGATATATATAAAGTACAAATTCAACAGCCACACCTTAATTCCTTTGCAGCCTGCCTACCTCATATAAAACCAACCCATTTTAAAATGAAACCAATGATACTGTAAATGTTGTACTTGCGGTTATAACATGTACTCAGAATGCACACTGGCCATGTTGTAACCCAAATTACTTTGGCACGACTACCTCATGGCAAATATTCATGTGGAGGACTTCTCAGACGACAATTAAGTCTTAAACATGGCAGGACCTTGAAATGTGCAAATCTGTTGAATACTATGAGGTTTTAAATTTCAATAACTTAAAACAAAACATATTTATTCACAGTTTATACAACAAAGAAATTTAAGATTTGCTCAATAATGAGTGTACATGCACTTAATACTTTCACCAAAATGTGGTCTTTTCTTTTAAAATGAAACAGCTGAATAACTGATTTGTACACACCCAGTACATTCTTAATTCTCATTAAAGATGGAAAGGTGGATTATGACATGGTATGCAACTGTTTTGATGTAGTAATTCCTACTAAACATTTTAACTAAGTGGATCAAAGTCAAAATTTTGAGAAATGACAAAGTACCTCATGTTCGTGTTTCTATATTTCAGTTTCCTTAACTGGTAGAAATGAAAGAATGTGTTTGGCAAATGCTGACGAATAACCACATACTGAAACAAATATGCTTTACTTGTCATCTTTTGGAGTTGTGTATTTGGCTTAATAAGTCTTGATGCAATGTGTCAGACTGTGAAACAGGAAAACGTTTCAGTCCTTCCTGAGCTGTTACATTAAAGCTAGTTCTGTGTATGCTTCCACCTTCACTAGATATCATTTTTACGACTGATGTTTTTTTCTTGCAGTATTCAATCGTATAGGAAAATGTTAAACAAAAGTCAGTCAATTTATGGCATATTAATGTTGTGTGTGTGCAACCTATACATGTCATATATTTTAATTAACATTCTGTGAATCTGTGAATCCATCAAAGTTTCCACTAACACAAGATTATTATTTTAGCACATTTAATCACCAGCAACACAAATTTACTCCAGGATACATGGGCTCAATCAACCATAACATATGTTCTCACAAACTGAAACTATTAATTCTCTGAAAGTATACATCACACCTTTGAGCTCTGTTCCTGGGTCTGTGTTTTGCGATTTTTATCAATAAATTCCGTGCCACGACATCTTCTGCCTGTGATTGGATCAACCACAGCACCAAGTTTAAACACAGTCTCCTTAAGTTCAAATCTTGTTCTGGGAGAGACTCGTTCATCAAGTTCTTCGATCAACACAAAATCACCAATGTCACATTTAACATCTTTCTCAAGAGCCCAATAATCTTTCCTTTTGTTGAAATACTGTAATGTAAAGAAGGAATATCAAATTAAAAGTTAACAAGCCAATTCAGAAAATTCACATTCCATACTAGTAAATACAAAAATTTAACAAATGCTTGGATCAGTTGGTTTTTGAACGTGATCTGAGGCTGAAGGTGAAACTACATACAAAAATACACTCCAGAGAAAAAAGTGCATGGGTGCCACAGTGCCAGTGGTTACACCAGATTCTGAAAAGACCATCCACCTGTGATCTGGTGTCATGGCTAAAGGAGGCGTTGTTGCCTGTTTTATGATGACAAGACATTCTGACTGTCTCATTGTGTGACATGGCTGAAAATGTCAGCGTATTACATTAACCATATCCTACTCTGAACTACAGATGATTTATCACATGACAGTTCACCTATGCATTAATATTTTTGGAGCCCTAGACATTTATATCAAACATGCGAGTTTGAAAAGTTGCTGTATGACATTTTTCAGACAATGCAAAGGATGCCTCTGGCTTTGGCTATACTTACTCATATCAAGGTCTGTAGACCCCAACAGGAATTTTCGCCCTCTCATCTCTCCCACTTGATATTACTGAGTAACTTAATTAATCAGCCCAGTCCACATGGTCAACATGGACACTGTTATGAACTTACCAACAGGAGGAAAAGTACAATAGGATCTACCCTTTCTTTTGGGTGAAATTGATGCATATTGTGCTGAATGTTCTTCTAGTTCATATTTTAGTACATGTAAACCTGGTAAATAGACATCATGATACACAGATGTCACATAAGTACAGCGATCGTCACAACCATATATATGTATAGGCCTACATACATTATATACGTTTGTTCTGTAAGAATTAATTGAGATTAAATTCTATATTCAGTTGTTAGTCTTGGAAGATCAGGCTGTATCTTAGAAAATATAGGAATCTTTGTTTCCGACATTGTCTTTCAATATACATATATAGGACTACACATGTAAAACTATGGCCCTGTTGGATCGATACGAGGGCATCTGGTTAAAAACAAAGCTCAAATCCTGCCATGTCGGTATCATACATTGAACACTTTGAGGGCCAGTGTTGTGCCTCCTTCTATTTTACCTCCATGATGGAACTAAGACTTACCAGGAGCCTAAAAATCAAGACTACGTAACACTTAGGCTCAGCAATTATTCCTACACTGGACTGGTGCACTTACATTCTGACACACAGCATGGGTTGGAGACTTACCATATTCAGGTATTTATCAAGCATCATTTTTATCACTCGAACTTTCACGTGGTCGTGTGCTAAGGCATTTCGTTGCATCACATGTCCCAGAAATAGGGCCTTCTTAGTCGACATTTCTTCCTCGGCTTTCCACTGTTAAAAAGTTTCTGGTCCAGATCGACAGCTGGATGATCCTGCTTTGCACATGGTAAAAGGCCACAACACAAGAGAGCTCAATCATGGGAGACAACTATTGGGGCGCTATTTTTGGATGACTTCCAAAAAATGTTCGAATTTGAATCAGCGTCGTTGCAATGACATTTGCCAATTGATATTAGCCGGGATATGTATCAGTCTCAAGACGTGCATAAAGAATGTGTTCTGGATGTTCATACAATCTGCGTAATCGCCGTATCAACTATCAACATATTAGGCGAGGGTGCATGCAGGTTGCCGAACATGTAGGTGAATTCTCAGTCATTTTGTGCCACTATTAGACTCTGAAGAATACTTAAGTGTCATGTTGAATGAACTTTTTAATATATTATAAGTGTAGGCCTGCTCCGTCGTATAAAAGTCTACCCCAGCAGGTTAGGCCAGGGCCGAGGGGGCGCTTAGACCCCGAAAACTCCGCGACCTTATGTTCAGTGGCGGATTCATGGGGAGGAGTGGGGGTGCCCCCCACTGTTCAAAAAAAATAAAAAATGCTATAGGCCTGCTGCATGGAGATGTTTCAAAGTAAATTATCGGTCAGGGCTGAGTCAGTCCAACCTTCTCCCTTTTTCCTGTAGTTTCGGAATTATCATCTTTCACAGAACACTGCCCGTCTCCGTACGATTTGTCATATTAAAATGGTAATAAAAATGGCTAAATTAGATAATACGACCTCGAAAGACAATTAAGACCACGTGGCATATTCAAACATTAAGACATTTCTTAAGAAAAGTGCAACCTTCCCTATCACTATCTGTGAATGAGAGGGAAACATCAGCATTTTGCGTCTGTTGAAGACATACCTGTGGTCTACAATGGCATAAGACAGGTTACATTACTTGCCGTGATGTATGTACTCAGGGACATAAAACTCAGAACCAAAGACATTGTGGAGTTGTCAGGCACACAACCAAGGAGGATACTATTGCCAAATTTGTTAAATGAAGTTTAAAGTACAGGGCCAACCAAATTACTTTGTTTCCCATGGGTCTATTTTTAGCATTCTAGGAGTGTTTCTACTTTTCCTTGGACGTAGATCTCACCCAAAGATCTCGGGGTCGCTGCCCTGGTTAGTAAAAGGAAATTTTCACCGTCTCCCGCAGGCCTGCCTGTGGTTATTTGGGGCCTTGGTGGGAAGGTCGACAACGCTTGTAATACAATGAAAATGGACTGCTTTCATTGGAGAGCAGGCGGCATTAAGGAATCCATGCTAATCAACAAATAAACCAATAGCTTTTTTTTTTAAATGTGCTTGTGTTTTGATAAATTGTGGTATGGCATGTTAATTATTTCTTCGATTCGCACCTTTGTTCAGTATTCTTTCAACTTGTATTAGCCAATCAAATTCTACTCGCTTTGGGTATGTTATGGAGGTCTTAAGAGATAGAAGAAAGAAATTGTTGACGATGAGAGATAAACATTGAACTATTTGACCTAAATTTAACAAAGAAAATAGGTCATTGGACAACCCTACCCCTGCAGGACAGGTTCCGCCTCCGTCTCCCACCTCTTGGGCGATAGACGTCTCTCTAGACACCCCCCCCCCCCTTTAAAAGATTAAAATTGGGAGCTTCGAGCATAAAAGTCTATCCCGAAACATTAGGCGATGGCCCAGGGGTCACCAAGGTCTCGGAACCCCCGACCCTTGATTGTCGTGTAAAGTTCTCAGCCATTTTTAGAGCAATGCATGGGAGCTAGGATCTGCATGAAAAATACTGCATGGGACATGGTGAATAAACCTTGTAAAAGAAGTGGGGGCACCAATAATAACAAAAAAAGTCTATTAATTAAGTCTTTTAATTACCAAATTAAAATCAGGGTCCCGAGTTTAAAAGTCGGGATTCCTAGACTTAAAATCGTTAGACCCGGGTAATTTTATGTAACGTGTTGGCTTCCCAACTTTACTCGTTTTCCCCTGATTTTAAAAATCTAGGACTTCCTGTCATAGTGCATTGGATTTGAATTTCCAGTTTTAATTTCCTCTTCCACATGTTTTTTTTCGTCGCTATGTCACTTGGGAGTGGTGAAGCTGCGGAATCTATACCTTAGCCAGAAGCTCTCACTGGCCTTACAGACAGACGAAGATACAATTTTACACGATTACCAGGAAGGAAACAGAACTGTGATATGAAGTTATGAGAAAAATATACAGTACATTCTTAGTATCGTGTTATCTAAATTATAGCGGCTACATGCATTTAATTGAGTACATGAACGTAACATTGGATACGGATGGCCTTCAAAAAGAAAAATCTGTGGCCTATATATATGCGTCTACTGCTACGTGTATCCTTGAAAGTGAGATAATTTATGGGTACAAACATGGATCCTTGGTAACACTTTAAGACAAGCCTATTAATCAGTATACATGCTTCAGGCTCATTTCTTTATTTATCGATTAGAAAATTCATGCTTAAGTCAAACAAAGCTCACATCTACAAAAGATGTAGACCTAAGTGTCCCTGAACTGGCAAATCTGTGAACATGAATGATCCATTTGTTTCAGATTTTAGAACTTGTTCCATAGCCATGCCAAACCAATTAAACGGTGAAAAAATTTGTTCTCAGCACCAGGACCTCCTGTTGGGTGAGTCACCACCGGCAGAACATATTTATTCCGTACAGGCTCTTTTTGCATTTGATTTCTTCAGGCTGTCTTGGAAGTCCAGAACTACGAAACAAATGAGCCCTATATAAATTTATGTTTTTAAGTTTCAGCTTCCTTCATGACGACAAAAGTTCAAACAACTCTGCAAACAAAAATTTTTTAAAAATTGTTTGATTTTGTTTGATATATAAAATATCATACAGGTTTATTGATTTATTTGATTGATGTTTGATTGCCTTAAGAACAGTTCACTTTTACAAAGGTAGTGAGAGGAAGCCAGGCAGAGCCTGGAGGAAACCTAATACCACCTACAGGATGCTGACTGACCTTCCCAGGTATGACTGGAGGGGAGCTGGGCGATAGCATTGGCAAAAGGCACGTGACTCACTACGCTACACTGGCGCACTAGCCTCCACAATCATGGAAGCCGCTACCATACTGATGGAAGACAAAACTTAACTGTGGCACAGACAGCTTACATGTGCTGTCGAAGGCTTGTCACCCAGTTCCCAAAAACGGGAAGAACAGGGAATCTATATTCCATGTCCAAAAATTAGTTTGAACTTGTACCTCGTGTGCTGCAGAAATAATCTGATTAATCACATCTTTCTTATGAGGTGCTGTGCTCACATCATGGGTCCACATTTCACTCCACTGTGGCCCAAAATTGTATTCTGAATATATAGGAAAATGAAACTACACTGAAAATATACTGTAAAAAGATACCTTATTTTATTACGATGACCATTTATACATGTATTTACAGAAGATAATGTATGCCACAAATCTCCTTTAAACCAAAACTGTTCATTTTCATTAAAGGCAAATAAAGACGAAAAAATATTCCTTTTCACATTGAGCTTACAATTTCCAGGTAGGCATAGTGCCATTTTAAGCAGAGGTGTAATGCTCTGTTGTCCTTGATTCTACACACCACTTTCTACTAAAAGAATCAGAGCATCACTGACACAGGCTATAAAGTACATCATCAAACATCTTATACATTCTGGACAAGACATCAATTCCTGAGAGATATATCGTCAGGGCTACGTCATTTGAAGTTCACAGTACATCTCATTCATATGGTATTATGTATCGTCCTATGTCATACATATTAGCATTCTAAACCAGGGTGCAGTATATCTTTTAAAACTCATTGCAATGGTAAACTTCCGATCTGCATATATGTATTACTTTATAGCTAGCCAACTTAGGGAAGGATTGGGCTCACTTGAAAGCTTATTCGAAGTTTAATAAAGTTTATGTTCTTTTTCTAATCATGCATGGTTTGTAGCACAAGATTCTCAGCACATGCACATGTCATCCACTTGGCTTCATTAGCTGTACAAAGCCAACTATAATGCATCTTCATGAGCCCCAACAACACAATATAAGCCGGAACACATTTATTTGAAACATTTAAAGGAAAACCAGCAGCACTGTAATGAGTGCAGCTGTGAGGGGAAGTACTTCATGGGTTTTGATGATATGATCCTGTATTAAATATTATACATAAAAGTATATATAACACAATGAGTTTGGAAAGAAATGTTTTTAAAAAATGTGTGTATGTGAATTATAGTTCTCATTCTGTTTAACGTGAAGTTTTTGGGTGGGGACACTCAATATCATGGCAGCTACAGAAATATATATTTGGAGTTGCAGCCCAGACATGAAGTTTATACCTTATTAAATAGTAGATATCAGGGAAATGGTAATCTGGTTATTGTGGCAACTATCTGTATGTATGTATGCATGAAAAATCATGTGTGTACCCATGTAACCACCAAAAATTAAACTGTACATGGAAAATAATAGTAGTTGTAGCAAAGAAACAGTCATATGTATTTATACAGTATATATGAAGGAAATGGTAATTTGGTTACCAAGGCAAACGTGGAAATGGACTAATGCAAGTTGCGACATATCGCCACATCTGCATGTATGGATCCACCAATACTTAAAACTGCACATGGAAAACAAGTTGAGATAATTAGCCCTAACACAAATACAGACGGACAAAATCGACATACCATTTTACGCTTTGCCTATTGGTAATAAAGTTATTTGTTCCAAGAACAGTGGACTGTGTGTAAATCACTATTCATTGCAGCCAATCTGCCCCTTCACCAATGGGATCTCCAGCTTACACTAAATAACCAAAGGTTTGACTGCAGCTGTAAGGAAGGGGGTTGGTCAAGTTCCGTGATAACGTGTGGAACGGGAAGACTTTGGGTTAGGCCTAATTTTCTCCTACCTGCATATAAATGAAATGTTCTTGATCAATGTTACACCAAAGCGAGCTTCAAATAGAACAATGTTCTTGTAGTCACTCTGAACATTCTTAGAAGCATGAACTGCAATTATTCACATTTGAAACCATGTGAAAATTCAGGCAAAATTGGTATCGCTGCCAAAAAAGTGTTGTCAGTTTTGTATCGGTTCATTTGTCTTCACATATGAGAACATGAACTTCATAATGCAGGCAGTTTTGTCATAGTTTCTGTCTTTTTAAAACCCATAAGATAGAAAAATGTTCCCCATAGTACAGTGAATGCATTAATGAAGTCATTCAACAGAAGAGGTAGGTCTTTGAGAGAGTTCAAATCCTAGTGGGCATGTGCATAAGTAAAGAGATAGCTCTACTTGCATACAATAAGTATTTCCATAAAAAAGAAGCTATAATTAAAATACAGTTTAGGTAACATATATATGTACCGACTAAGACAAAAAAATGCATGAATGATAAGCCAGTCCTTGCCAAAGTGGCATGTGTGACAGACCTAAGGATGACATGAATCATACTGATAATATATTTTCCCAACTTACAATGGAAAATCAAGATCAGAGAAGGGCATTACACTAGGAAAAATCACATTTTAGAAATATACATACCATATCCAGATAACATTTGACAAAAAAAACCTGTACAAATTAAGTTTTGCAGTGTTTCTCACAGTTAACTTCTGAAAATGATTACATCTCATGGTACAAAATGTAGGCCTATCATGCCTATGTATGTACACTGTACAACATCTAAAAAGAACACTTTTCACAGGATAAAATTCCACAGGAAGCAGTTGGCAGGGGCTGTTGGAGAGCGTCAGTTCCGCAATGCTTGTAACCTGCAGATAAAGAAGAAATATCATGAAACAACAACCAGGGTACAGTCAATGATATCGAAGTCACTTGGCATATTAAGAATATGCTTAACAGGTAAAACATAAACCAAGAAGTGAAAGTAACACATGTGCAATACCATTTGGGTTGACAGCTTTGTATGTTCAAAACTCTTGCCATTTGGAGTCAGTTGCTATAGAAACCAGAGGTATGTTTGACCGAGAAATCTACAATCAATGAGAACCAAGGAATTCATTAAATATGCAAACCCTGAACACTGTTTGATGGTCTTTCATCTGAGGTACACACATACATGAACTTCCTGCTAGTTTTCTTTTCTGTGCATTTGAATCAAGATAGGTCAGGCTTAGGCAGCAAACACATACTGTATTTTCTCGACAATTCAAGACATATTTTCCAAAACTGTATACCATGATGCACTGCAAGAGCTGTTGTTTTAAGTCATAAACTCCCTGTGGGGAGCAGGAAATAACAGGTAGTCCATTACTGACTGCAGTCCACATTTCGTCACACCTCAGTGAGCCCCACTAGCCAGCCGAGATGGGAAGAGACTCCCTGCCAGATTCTGAAAGGTTTACCTTTGGTGACAATGCACTAGTGATATATTGGTTACCTGTGTTGAACTTACCATCTGTCAATAGAATTTCTCTTTAAGATATACATGTATGTACATGTTGTCAAAAACCTGGTCTTGGGAATTTGACGACAAGTTATCTATTGGACAAATTAATTTTAGATACCACATTCACCAGTCCATCCATGAAGAATCCATCCAAAACTGATGTCTATTTGTAGAAGATCAAACTCATTTGAACCATTGGCAATCTTTTATTTTTTTTCTCTTGAGAAAGCTTGGGTGAAATAAATCCTTGTATTGGCCGGTTCCAGTGTATTGATACATTTAAACATATCTCCTAAACCTACTCGTGAGTGGGAGTCTTCATACTAGAATTAAATCAGAAGAAAAAGCAAGAACAACACTGACACCAGTCATTAAATCTTTCACTAAGAAAGGCTTAAGTTCTGTACAGCTTGACATATATAGTTAATTAATTTTGCGAATTTTCCAACACCATCATACAGTTCTAGCTATGTGCTGTGACCATGTGTATCAGGGATGCCAGTAATGCATTTCACTAGTTTCCAGCAGTTGTGGAGGTTTTGAATTGACCCACGCCATGTATTAAATACTAAACAGAGTAATGGTTGTTTGTCCAAATATTAGAAAAGGTTGGCTAGAGGTGTAACTAAGAATGTGAAAGTATAATGGTTTGAATCTGTCCATGTTTAGATGTGGCCGGCGCTATCCAGTGTTGGAGACTCCTGCTGATCAAGCCCTGAATTAAAGCCTTTAGTCATGTTAAAAACATAACCAGGTGTCAGTCAGAACCTTGGTGAAAAGAAATGTGTGGGTTTATTTCAGAGTTAACAACTATTCATTCATAAATTTAAGTACCTGCAGGCCTAGAGATGACTTATAGGGAAATCTCAGCAGGATATATACAAACTGTCAACCTCCAGCTTTTGTCTGGAGTCTAAATAATGCTTTAATCCTGTATTTCCTTGTTGTTTATGTTTCAAAATAAATTACAAACTATTTCTCTTAACTCAATCTAGAGTCTTCTACTGCAATGAGTAAGATTTGATAATTTTCCGCAAAATGAACCTCTCCCAAAGTGAGAGTGTGTAGCCACTCCTTGAGACTCAGCTGAAAATAGCACGGTGAGAGTTTTTGGAAAGAAAGTGCCAAAGAGATTGTTCACTAGTTTGATGCTTCCATTGGCCTAAATGTCTGACATACAGCGATTGTGCATCAACACTTTTTTTAAACTTGTTGAACTTGTATATATATTGAGAAACGACACAGTTACCTACTTATATACACAGCCCAGAAAGACTAGGCCTGCAGGCCAGGGTGTACTCCTATTGGCATGCCAATATCACCTGTTGTGAGTGCTTCGCAAGAGGCTTTTGTGATCTTCCTGCTTACTTCAGGCCATCCCAATTTGCAAGTGTCCCAAATTATCAAGAAAGTTAAGAGCTGGGGCAAGCTTTCTTATCCAAAAGGAAAATACCATGCAATGCACCTAAAACCCCTCGTCCTTAAGCACATGTACAATGTAACAAATAGATACAAATCCCAAGAGATATTATGTATAATACCAGCCATTATTAAAATTGTGTAGATGAAGTTTGGTGAACTTGGGCTAAGTCATTCTAGAGATTTACAAGAGCGTTTACAAGCCTTTTACAAAATTTTACTTAAAAGACCCAAATGACCTTGAAAGAAAAAGGTCAAGGTGGCTGAAAATCAATAGGGTTTTTCCTCACGCCAAAGTTCAAACATGGTGTTAAGATTGGTGAACTTGGTTTAAACTGTTCTAGATAAGAGCGATTACAAGAATTTAATTTAAATGATTTGAATAACCTTGAAGAAAAAGGTCAAGGTCGGTGAAAATCAATCGGGTTCGTCCACATGCCAATGTATAAAGGTGGTGTAAGTTTGGTGAGCATCAAATAAACCATTCTAGAGACAGAGCATTTACCAGGATAAGGCCAGACAAACGCTGCCAGCTAGGACAATACCCCTTGGCCAAAATTGGATGAGGGGTAAAAAACCATTATATATTTGTATCGTAACTTGTGACCTCAGTGTTAAGAACTAATGCAAGAAGGCCACAGATCCCGATTTTCCCACACAACAGATAATGAAACAAAAAGGTTGGTGGTGTACAATCATGTACAAAAGAACCCACCTCCGTGATAAGTCGTCCTCTTGTTTGGATTCCTTAGATGCCTGTAATGATGATGTTCCAGGCTGAAGCTCTTTCAATTGGTCCATTATTTCTAGTCCGTTCTCCTCAGCCACTTCTTGTATCAAAGCATCTACTTGGTTCTGAGGTGTAGTAAGTGTGGTTGCAGTGCCCATAGCATCTTCTAGAGTCTGACAATAACAAAAACAAGGCACATGAAAACAAATACTAGTACACAAGGCTTGGGTACATACTAACAATGCACTCACAGAACATCAACAGTTTACCTGATGGAGCACTTACCTGTTAAAACCGAATACATGTATCTTGACAAATATTGACCTCTGTACCAAAATGAAGTAGAATGACAGCATCTCTATTGACATGGCTACAAAGATCTTGCCAATGAATTTCAAAAATATGACAATTAGGTGGATAAATGTTGATTCTCGGCTGCTACTCCTTGCTCTCCTAGAGTTTATTGAAATAAATAGTTTATTCCATAACAAAATGTATTCACATGTCACTTAAAGAAGTTAGTACAAAATATCATATCAGTAAAATATATATAGTAGATACTGCTGGTATCTCAGCTTCAACAATACCAGACTAGGTGTTCCTTCTCAAAACTCAAAAGTCCATCACTCTGAATAGTAACAAGGAATGTGGATTGGCCCTCCGCTAATTAATCAGCAGATAATTCTGATCTGATCATTTCCCTCCCTTACAGGGTGGTGCAATGGTGGTCCAGCTATCAGGTGGGGATGTGTGGTGGGGAGGAGGGCAGCAGTGGACTGGGTCTGCCTGGGTATCTGTCACTTACTACATGTACTAGATCTACCCATTAGTCATTAATATATTACTTACACAAAGAAGACAGACAAAATGCTTTATCCATTGATGATTACAGATGCAAAATGCAGATGCTAAAACAAAAATTAACAATTTAGCATTGTAAGTACGCAACGTAAGCAGAAATGGAACCTTCCTCTAATTTATTTATTTATTTATTTGATGGGTATTTTATGCCATACTCAAGAATATTTCACTTATATGGCGGCGACGAGCATTATGGTGAGACAAAAACGAACAGAGCCAGGGAAACCCACAACCATCTGCAGGTCGCTGGCAGACCTTCCCATGTATGGCCAGAGAGGATGCCAGCATGAGCTGGACTTGAACTCACAGTGACCGCAATGGTGGGGAGCTTCTGCATCATTATGCTGGGCTAGCATGCTAACCAAATGAACCACAGCGGTCCCTCCTCTAAATTAAGTAGAAACAGCAACTGTTACTTAAACAGGCATGCCATATGCTGTGAATATCATATTTGGAAAAACCAACAACATATTCTATGAGTCATGGCAACTTAAAATGATGATATACTGAAACAGGCCCAATGCTGAATCAAAACCAACCAAAACTGGGTCAAACATTGAAAGGGTCAAAAACCCAGGCTGACATCTTAATTCATTGATTCCAAAGAAAAAGGCTTTTTTTAAAACCATATCAGTGCTTAAATTTGGGAAATTCATCACCACAGCAAATACTGACAAAATGATTACATTTCTAGTTATCTTTTTTCATTGTTTCGTCTCCAGGCCTAGTTGTTAAATAGTTCGTGGACTACCAGTTAAATTTAAGATGTGCACTGAGAAACTATCTTGTCTTGCCCATCAGTTTGCACAAAATGGGCACAGTTTTTCTTGTAAATATACTGGCATTCTGTTGAGGCTTGCCATTTCTAACCATTTCACCTCTGAAAATAAGCATCAAAAAGATGTTAGTCACAAATCACGATAACTTGTAGGTACTGAGAGCAGGACAGCCTGCTCATCACCTCACATCACATATAGCCCAACAAAGAGCATCTACTACAAATTTTCGCAACACTTCAGGCACAATACAGTTCAGTCAAAGAGATCATCATTCTGCAGTATGGCAGAATATTTCTCAGGACATGATTGGATTGATTGACTTCAAGCAATGTCAGAAAGCAAGAATCTTTAGACTTTCTGTTGTCTAAGAAAATGACAACTACCTGCTTTGTAAAGCTATAATTTGCAAACTCTAGTACCCAGTTTTAAATTCTTGGATACTTTACCGGAGAGACTCACTCCTCTTGTAACAAAGCTGTAAAGCTTGTCAGTGGCATGAAAATCTCACTGGCCTGACGGAGAACAGAGACTTTCACATGAGCAACACTGACTTTCACTGTGAGGTGGCCATGAAAACAAGACAGTTCAACAACCCTTCGAAAATCTGTGTTTTACAATAGTGCATTCACCTTCATGAATCCTCCTAAAAACTGTGTTATTTTACAATTTAACACATAACGCAACTTAAAGAACAGACCACATTTAAACAAAGTACACATCATCTAAAAGGCCATTTCATGCCAGTTCCAAATAACATAGTTTTAAAAGAACAGACCACATTTAAAAAAATATGCCTTGTCCAACAGGCCATTTTGTGCCAATTCCAAATATACTCTTCATTATTTTTGGCATTTTTTTCCAGTGATCAAAACAGAAAAAACAAGGGTAGTGCTACAGTGGACTTTTTGGAGAACACTGAACAGGCTACATCCTCTGACTGCAACATGTATACGTGCTGCAAACACCTATATATGTATTTAATGTGGAAATATAACAATTAAAGTATGTTTAGCAGGAAAAAATAACTGTTACATCAGTGCTTCAAGTTCTTCAATATGGTGCAAAAAGTCCTTACGTCCCTTTTAATCACTGTAAAAAAGTGTTAAATAATAATGAAGACCATATTTGGATACTTTGTTTAAATGTGATCTGTTCTTTTATGTTAATAAGGATAAAAAAGCTTTGAAACTTATATTGGAAGTACTGGTATTAATACCTACAGATCACTGCCTGATTTTTCTTCAATACTTGAATGTTTTGGATCCCCTTCCTGGCAGGCAACTATATCAAGTGATGAGGTGTGCACTGCCATATACAACTTAATCATCACGAACTTGCCACTAAAGAGACTTGGGGTAACACCTCAAAGTCTCCGAGATACCTGTGGGCTCTTGGGATATGACAAAAGCCCCTACTCTGCTTTGTACAAGAGAGCTTAAAACTGGACAAATAATAATGTTACAAATTTTGGTAGCACTAACCTGTGATCTGACATCTAAGTCTTCAAACTGTGTCTCAAATTTCGCCATTATCTTCTCAACCTGAAATAACACATACACAACTGGCAGACATCTTGAAAAGTACGTCACTCATAATCCTACATTATTAAGAAACCAGCTAGGGCTTAGAATTAACAGTTGATAAGGGCATGTACACATACATGATAATCTATTTTGGGAAAGCCACAGTTGAGAAATGTGGGTAAATTTCCTTAAACTGAGAAAAGTTACCTAAATGAAACCGACTTCACTGGTTTATGTGCCAAATTGTTTCACCAGAATTCATGGGAAAATATGCAAAACAGGTATGACCCAAAGGTTATTTTATGCAGAAAACAATTTGCAAAATGATATAATTTTGTCAATGACATTAGTATTCAAACTGTTGATCTGTTTGGGGTCTCCTTGGTGCCACACCAATACATCCTTGTGGCAGGTCTTAATGATGAAATATTTCCACTTTTGCCCATGTGGAAAGCTTAGACATAGGTCCAGGGTCAATATACTGTTTTGTTCACCTTGCCATGAACAGCCCTTCAGAGTTTAGCCCTTGAAAATGAGGAAGTGACATCAACTTACATTTGTTAGATGTGGCAGATACTTTATTCAGTGATAAATGTGAACACATCTATAACTAAACACAAACCAGATTAGAAGTAGTAAGAAGCAGTGCTTGTTTGCTTTCTGAAGTACAAAGTAGAGTTGTAAAACAATCATTTTCATCAAATATGAGGGCTGTGGCTTGGGCATTATAAAGTCAAGCAAGAATTGATGAAAGCTGATTCGCGCTTTGCCCAGCTTTTATTATTCAGTAGGCCGCTACTCCCCAGAGTATGTCAATGGAGCAAGTCTGTCAGTAAACTGCCAAAGATATATGTTTTACCCTGCACACTCCAGTTTCCTCTTAACAGAAGACTGATAGAAATCAAAATAAATTCTTTAGTTCAGCAATAAACTGATACAACCTCTGTAAGATCCTAATTCATAAATCATGCAGTTTCAATATTTTTCTGCCCATAAATCAAAGAACTGAAATTAAAAGTGATTTCTAAAATTCCATTCATAGGAGAACTGCATTAAAGGATTAATGCCCACATTTTGCTTCTGATCCTAATTATAAAGAATATAACCTGTTTACAAAGTATATTAACAGGAGGGCTTCTGAGAAACATAATAATGACTTTAAATCTGCCCAAAACAACAGATTTACTGCCCTACAGCTGATCTCCAGCCAGCAATCCGATACGGTACAGTAGATGACGTCATAGCTGGCTAGCGCAAGGCCGGCTGGCCTGTATAACCCCAGAATTCGTATCAAAACAATACCACTTTCGAGATGGATTCTACCTACACTGAAGGAGATATATCACTGTATCATTTTGAACTCATCGTGGACACTGAAGTTCCGACTGACGACAATGACATCTCTGGCCATCTCTGAGTTTTCAGACAATGAATTTGATCTCTGCCCAGGTATTTTTATTTATTAATTTATCTATTTATTTGATTTGTGTTTTATGTCACACTGAAGAATATCTAACTTATACGACGATGGCCAGTATTATGCCCTCAGGGAGCCCAGGATCATCCCGAAGTTGCTGGCAGACCTTCCCACGTACAGCCGTAGAGGACACGAGGAAGGCAGATTCAGCTGGGCTTGAACTCACACCGTTCAGGCATTTGTAATCACACTGGCAATACAGACTGGTCAGCTATGGCTTTATCCTGTGTTACACTGTATATTTCGTGTGTATATATTAAGGTTTCTTTTGAGTCAATATACTCTTTTTTCTCTTTCTCTTTCTTTTGCGGTCACTATAGTAGCCTTTATTAGTCTTTGAAGTTCAGCTGTATTCTCAGAGCTTTCACTGGTGAAATGGCAAGAGCAGATAAGACTTTTCTTGGTAAGTATGAAATCCTTCTGTCTTGTACTATAAATCGATGTCTTCTTGATGGTCAAATTGTCTGGAAACTTGCAAAAACTCCAGGGTTCTTCCATGACCTGTTTTTACAACTGTATGCAAAACAGCCAACCATTTTGTGGAGAAATTTGATATGCTTGTTATCAGTGTTGTAGCTTTTTTAATACTGAACTAAATGGTGAAGCCCTGACAGCTCGTAAAGATTGGACTACCAAGTGTTGGCAGAAAAAATGCAAACAACCAGCCTCATTAGCTAGTGATTTTATGTGTTATATTACTCAGATCAGTGTACACTTTTTAAATATTTCGAATCAATATATGACTATACATACAAACATACTATGATAATTATGAATAAATATTAAATCTGGACACTAAACCTTTCAGTAATTCCAAAATTCCCAAGACCAACAGGAAGAGAGCACCTCAATGGCAAACAATGTTTGGACAGAGCTTAACTTCATACATATATACTCTAAATTCCTTTTTTTTTTTGCTGACAATAACTTTCACGGATTTGTCTTAAAAACAAACTTGCTGGATTTAAATTTCGCTGATATAGGTATGGGGTACTACTAGTATTTATAAGAGTAAAGAAATAATGATGAAAACAAAACTCAAGGGCTTCAACATAGTTCAAACAAAAGTTTCAATCTGCTTACACTCTGCACAATTATAGACTATCTTCCCTGTACTGCCCACATGTGTGAGGCCATTCAATTGGATCCATCTGAGGCCACATTTCGTAATTTGGGATTAAAATTATATCATGATGGTGTTACCAACATACCCATCAACACGCTGAGTTGAAGTGTCACAGTGTGAGTTGGTTGATTTACTAAGCATGTAAGTAGAGCAAAGTAAGGCTTGGAGGCATTATCGTTTTTTGAGTGCACAACACTGGTTATACACAATGTCTGGCACAATTCAGGCTGCCAACGACACTGAAGACAAGCATGTGGCAGAGAATCCAAAAAAGTGAAAGCGTGGTGGATTTTAGGCTCTGTATAGGATTGTATGTTCCCTGGTTGTATATTTCGTGGAAAAATCGTTACCGTTAAATCTGTGAAAACAAATGTCCAGCGAATAAAAAGGCATTTAGACTATGCTGTTGTAAAATATCTTGTTGGAGATTCATCACGATCAGGCTGAGATATTGCCTATGTGGTGTTATGCCATAATCATTCATTCATTCATTCTTGCTGGAGATTACCTGCATGCATGGCAGCATATGATGTTTGTGTCTTAGAAATTGCAGTAAAGTGAAAAATGTATTACATGTGTTATAACCAAGTAATATTATTTTCAAATGATGTCTATATTGGGAGATGTGGTGGTTGTGTACATGTGAAAAAGAGGAAATGTCACTTCAAAAACAGCTGAGGCCATTTACTTTGATTCTGACTACAGTAACGACAAGCTGAAATGAACTTCCTGGCAGAAACACAGGTTTTAGTTCATATCATGACATCCAAAAAACATATAATAAGAAATATTCTTACCTTTTCTAAATCCATTGATGACATAGCCTTATCAAGAGCCTTGGTCACTCCAGCAATATCTTTTGTGACCTAAAATAGAACAAATAATTTATGTACTTTTTCTCAACGTTCATGTTGCATTGATATGTACCAATAATGTTCAACTAAATGTATGCAGCAGCACTAAACAAAACCCCTTTGTCCCATAACTCATTCCTACAGGGGGAGTGTTGACAAGCCCCCACTCCTGGAGACATTGCCCCCAACTTTAGGATTCCCCCTAATACAGACATGGTAAACATACCATGCAATGCACTTAAAACCCCTCAGCCTTAAGCACCTGTACAATGTCACAAGATGCAAATTCCAAGAGATATAATGTATAATACCAGCGATCCACAGAATTGTGTAGGAGTGGTATAAGTTTGATGAACTTGGGACAAACTGCTCAAGAGATTGATCGTTTACAAGCGTTTTATAAAATTAACTTAAATGACCACAATGACCCTGAAGAAAATGGTCACGGTCACTGATAATCAACAGGGTTCTTCCTCACACCAATGTGTAAGTTTGATGAGCTTGGGCTAAACTGTTCTAGAGATAGAGTGTATAAAAGAATTTAACTTAAATGACTCCAATATCTTGTGGAAGAAAAAGATCAAGGTCACTGAAAATCAAGAGGAATTGTCCTCATGCCAATGTGTAAGCGTGGTTTAAATTTGGTTCACTTACGATAAACCGTTCTACAGATAGAGCATTTACAAGGGTATGGACAGACAGGTGGACACCACCCACTATGACAATATCCCTTGGTCAAAATTGGCGAAGGGGTAAAAAATGCACATTTTTTTACTCACTAGATATAGTTTATTGCAGTTTATCAATATCCAGTTTTGAGCCGCAACACAACACACAACAACTTTACAAAACTTAAAATCTGTGGCAGTCTAGCAAAACAATCTACATGTAATATGTGCAACATGGTGTAAATATCATCATTAGGACACCAATGATACATTTTCAAGTTTTCTGTAGACAGCATAATGTCATTGCTTTTCACAATCTAGGCTAGTAACATGACAATTTGTCCACTGTCAGGTACGTTAATACCTAATAATATCGTACAAACAGTTACACCAAAGTCATATGAGATGTTCCATTATAGTAGTGTCATAGCGTGAGTTTCCATGTAGGTGAAATGTGTATATAACCAAGTCGTCTGCTAAAGTGCGGTGATGCACACAGGTTACGCGCCAACTGTTTACATGTACATGAACTTTAAACAGATGTTGTAGATAAGTAAATCTGTTGTTTTTTAAGTAAAACACAAGTAACATTTGTGTGAAACAAGACCTAGCTGAAGGAATGGCAGAGCATTATCAATTTAAAATTTGTCTAGGTTAAATCTTTCTTTGTGTCAGGGTCAATATCATTAAGTGTACTCAGTGTTCAGCAGCCCTTAGCCATGTGCATTTCTTATCTCTACAAAATACATGTACCTTAATTGTCATATATAGTTAAGGAATTACTTTAATACCTAAATGCACTTCATGAAACCAGGTCCTGATCACTTAAAGTTATCAAAAGTTACCAAAGCTCTGGAAACTTTGACTTTCTTCTACAAGTATCTTAACAAGTCATCCAGAACAAATTTGATGGACACGCTTGCAGAATTTCTAGGTCCATGCAGATTTTGCTTTTAATGGGTTGAGTACTTGTTTTTGAAGCATGACTAATATTTCTTGTCACATTTGTGTCCTGCATCAGTATTTATTTTGAGGGGTCAAACTGGACATTATGAGGAACACTTATTTAAATTTAAACTTATCCTAATTTGAAAAGTACATGTTTCTCACCGCTTTCATGGTTAAGGCTGTTTGGACTTTGGATGAAACAGCATCAACCCTTGCTGCCATCCTCAGGAAGTTGAGTCCCTCATTTTTCTTCCTGATTGCATTCTCTGCATATATCTTGGCACCTTCCACATTTTTCTGTTGCAAAGCCTTCGAACACATATAAAGTAAACATTTATTTAATTGTTGACAAGATAAGCTTGCAAGCTTCATGATAAAGGAGAAAAATCATATGAGAAAAGTACATATCTATGTACAGCACAATACTAGGTCAATGAAGCGCCCCTGAAGTCCGTACAGTTCTAAGACCCTTCAACTGAATCACCCAGGGAGAAATTTGTAAGCACTTGGGCTTTAGAAGCAGTGCTCAGCCTGCTGGGAGCACCTCTGAAGCTCCGACGAGTGCATCTGAAGTAGGAGGCTTCATAAGCAGCGCTCAAGTCTGCTGGGAGTGCCTCTGAAGCCCAGTGGAGTGCATCTGAAATAGGGGGGTACAGAGGCAGTGCTCAGCCCAATGGGAGCACCTCTGAAGCCCTGTGGAGCAGATCTGAAGTAGGGCACTTTAGAAGCAGAGCTCAAGCCTGCTGGGAGTGCCTCTGAAGCTCTGTGAAGAGCATCTAGAGTAGGGGGCTTCAGAAGCAGAGCTCAGCCTGCTGGGAGCACCTCAGAAGCCCTGTGGAGCAAATCTGATATAGGGGGCTTCAGAAGCAGAGCTCAGCCCTTTGGGAGCACCTCTGAAGTTCTGTAGAGCACATCTGAAGTAGGGGGTTTCAGAAGCAGAGCTCAGCCTGCTGGGCGCACCTCTGAAGCCGTGGAGCACATCTGATGTAGGGACAGGTGCTCCTTTTCTGGGTGGGAAGTTTTAGGTGAAACAATAGCCAAAGCAAAAAGTGTCTGAGTAAGTAACTGCCCCTACAAAGAACACTGTTTAGTGGAAACACAGCAGAATGCACAACGGTGTAGCAATTTGCTGAAAATAACAAATGTCTGGAATTAGGAATCTGTATACAAACAGGCCTACTGAAGCCATGTTTCATGGTTGCCCGCCTTTGTACATGTACATGTAATTCTAAATTTTTTACAATGAATTACACAAGTTCATATTGTACTGAACAGATCACATACACATATAAAACTCACCTTTTTGACTTTTGCATGCTGCACTTTTTGATCTTTTTCTGCCTTTTTTGCAAGACGTTCCAGCTGTTTAGTTGTGAACTAAGAAAGAAACACAGAAAGATTAAATGCATATACATATACCTGTATATTGTTAAAGAAAAGTTAAAACAGTATGTACAACAACTTCATATGCAAAGAAATTAAAATACTAAATCGCAAAAACAAAATGTATGTATAGTTACTTAGGATTGCTTAAAACAAACCTCTGTTTTGCATTACCTTACCAAACCCAGCTACCTTAGGGCCAAACCTACTTTCTCTCTTCATCTTTTTGTCCCTAGATTTTCAAGTAATGGAGACAATCATAAGTATTAACTCATTCAAACTGAGCTAATTCAAAGTCACAGTAGCCAACCTTACTTTTTCCCTGAGGTTTTCAAGTAAAGAGGTTTTCATAACTATCGACTCCTTCACACAGAGCTACATGTAAAAGCCCTAAATCCTACGTCCTTGACTGTTTATCACAAGGAATTGTTAAAAAACGACGGGTTCACACCTTGGCTGTATGATATGGCGGTCATTATTTACAGATGTGCGCATTATCTCACGCAAGTTCTTCATTTTTTCAGGAGACGGCACAGGACAAACCTTAATTTCTTTTCTAACTTATCAATTTCATCAAAATGTTATCAATTTGTTGCATTTTTAACTAATTCCTTTCCAAATCTACCCTGGTTTCACCCCTACACACATAAGGCTATATTCATGACGAGAATGTTTCTCTTTTCATGCTATTGAATAATTAGAAGAATTACGGTATTTAACTATCCAATTTGTACTTCGCCATTAAAGTTGACATCTAGTCCTATCATTATGGCATAAATTTTGACCACTCAGTATGAGTTGCTGATATTTTGACAGAAACAGACAACATGCAGTTGTGACCCTAGCATATCCACCCCTAAAAAATCACATAATCATGGGTTAAGGCAAGTCAAAGCCAGGATGTAAATACAGCCAATGTGTCTTTGCTCAATGCTTGAGACTAGTCCAATAACGTTCATCTCATACACTTGATAGTGACATGTACAAAGTGCTTCAGATATTGTACTGGGACATCATTTTTGTGCTTTTAGTTCATTGCAAATGTAAGTACTCTGTATGATCATTAAGTATCCAATCGAAATGATATGAGAGACAACACTAACAAAAATGGATACAGAACTATTATCTGGAGTTCCCACATGTATTTACACTATTTTTTATAACTTAACCTTTCATGGAAGTCAAACTTTTAATGAATACTGCAGCAAGTTACATACCCTAAGTTGAAACAGCATATCTGAAAGGTAAAAAGGGATAAGCAATTAAAGTATGGCAATTAAAAGAATTCATCACAGTTTACATGTGTTCTGAAAAGCCTGGATGACATTCTGAAAGAGAGAGATCGACAGACAGAAAAACATAATACAAATTCATGCACTACATGTAGGTGTTCACTCAATATGCATTTGGAAAATTTTGTTAACAGGTCTGGCAGTTATTCACCGAAGATCCCTTGTCTAGCTGGTAATGATTGACAGATATTACTAACTGACTTGGTCATGTATGGGTCTAGGCAGTGTTTCTGAAATATGGGCATGGTGTGTGATCTAGACCTAATCGCAAATTAGACTTTTTCAAAACAAATAAAATCTAACTGCTCAAAAACTTGGCTTGAAACATTATGACAGAAGGAAAAACTAACAGTGACCAATTCATTAGCTATTTGGCTGTAATGCAGCATAAAATTTATAATCGTTTGGCAGATAACCTAGATGGATTTTGTTCTTGTGGCTGGGTTGGTAGTTTTCAAACAGAAACAGAAGCCATGACAATATGACCCTGTGTCAAATCAGAACTATGAAACACAGCCATATTATTCAGGACTAAAAAAAATAATTACATTTAGTGTGCTGAATACAATAGTCAAATACAGTCAAAATATAAAACTAAGGGCATGCTAGCAGTCCTACAGAATATAACTGTGTTTCAATTCAGAGTCATATACCCTTATCCACAATGGCTGGGTAAAGAATACCTACTTCTCAACAACGACGACATGCACCCTAGATATCACCCAAACCATCATAAATTTGGTGCTGGAGTAAAGCCAAATAGCTAAGGAATTGATCCCCGTAAGCGTTTACTTCCTTGACAAAATGCAGCTGCTTCAAGCCCATGAAACCCTTTGCTTTGGAAAAGTGTAATTTGCAATTGATTCCAAATTGTACACCAGGCCCTTAATCCAAAAAATTGCCTAGAGGCATGTGCTACCAGCTCGACAATGGACTTTCAGTAAATTCCATAGCTATTTGGCCTTAAACCAGCACCAGATTTATGATGGTTTAGGCAATATCCTGGAAACATGTTGCTGACAGCCAGGTATTCTCCACCCAGTCTTAGACTGAGTTAGAACATGGTCATATTCTATAGGACTAGACATGTTACATAATACTGAGAGTCACCACATCTATGAAAAAAACAAAAACATTTAGGCCTCGGTAATTACTTACAATATAATTTGTTACAGTAATACTTTTATCCCATAAATGTGATATGAATGGGTGGCATAAATATCATATATGTTCTTTTGTCAACAATGCTGAGTTTTTCTTGATTGTTCATTGGCAAACTTCAGCCAATCAAAAAACTACTCAACACCGAACTAGTACTCTGTTTTACTAGGTACTTTTGTCTTCTTTGAGTGCAAATGTCCAAAGATGAACACTGTAGCAGTAGATAATTTGGAGATTGCATGATCAGTTTCATCTCTTTGGCGCTTAAGAATGATATTGCCGTTAAAGTTCTTTAATTTTCTTGTCGGGTATGCATACTTCTACCTGCATTTCAGCTGTGTTTACACACAAGATGATGCGCATGCTATGCACTTGTGTCCAGTCACTTGTTGAGTAGCTTATCCTGTTACCTCTGGTAGTCTTCCTGTTTCTGACAAATGTATTGGTAAACTGTTTGAAAACCATTACCTGCTACTGAATTTTAATTATATAAGTGATAATGTCTAAATCCAACCAAACCTGCGTCAGTAAAGGCAGTCCTAAATTTGAACTCTTTTGTGTGGCGTATATTCTGTGTTTAAATGTTGCACTTTGGCCTGAGGACAAATAGCCCGAGACCACAGTCTAAGGGTGACTTATATATACTGATACGTGGGGACCCCTGCCCACCCTTAGTTCAAGGGCTATGTAGGCCCGATTTAGGTATAAAGCTTGAAAAGAGCTACCCCTCGTTCAATTCCGCTGCATGTGCGTTATATTTCTCCTAAATACATATAAAGCACCTAAATTCTGAAAGCTGAAATATTTGCGCACAATTAGCCACGATCACTACTTAGCATTACCGCACTATTCTTGTTTAAATTTTAGGCGAAGTCGAAGATATGGTCACCTGGCACATCCTGCCATGTTTTTTAAATGTGTGTCAACGGGGCACGCATGCTCAGCACAGATTGACCTTCCAAGACATCATCTCTCGAAATCTCTTTTACATCCATACGAAACAAATCTACACCTTCAATCAATTTGCATAAAGGTCAACCATGGAAGCGCACCTGCGCAGAGTAACCGCGTGGTCTGTTTAGGTCAAGTTGTAAATAATGCATGTGAGTATATGTCACAAATGTGAATTATTTTGGATTAACTGGTCATAACAGCTACAGAATGAAAAAAAACTTTGACAGAGGAACAGGGAATGTCTTGGTGAACATAGTTTATCTCAGTGTTACCCGGGTCATGCGTGTCTGGGTTCATTTTGCATGGAATTTCACAGCGCAGAGTTTCTCCGTGCTAAGCTATTTCAGAACACTATTTTAACCTGCTTAGTTCCTTGACTGTGATCTACACCTAACCCCTCTTTAAAGTTCAGAGCCAAGATCCTTGGCTCGTGGACGAATTACTGACGTCACATACTTAAATTAATCCACATATCTGCAAGCGCTTTTATAAACTGCGATATGTCCAGCTGATTTGAGGCCCAATATTGTTCTTTTGTTCGACGTTACATTTATGAGATAAACAGAAGTTTTAACTCGTGATCCTGAATGTAGCATCAAATTTATTAAACTCCAGTCAAAAATTTCGTTTGTTTTTCACCAAAGGCTCGAATCAAACGATATTTTTTACTCTCGATTTATGAATTTGACACTACAGGAACACTCGTTGGAGATCCTATATTTGTTACACTGTATTTCGGTGTAAATGAGATACCGGTACATGTACAATTCACAACTGAAAATTCAGCATAGACGTGTTGTTGTTGTTGCAATGGTTGTTAGATTGAGAAGTGACATATAAATATATCTGTAGCACTTCGTCAGCAAACAGCCACTGAAATCTGTACACAAGTGAATTTTAACAGATTCCACTTACCATCCATGGTGATATTGTCACGCGAATTTGCTGCAAAAAAAAATTCTCGATGAGTTTACAACTGACTTTGTGACTGTTAGTGTTGACAGTTCCTGTTCACAGTGTTACATATCGAGTATGGGACCCACAGGAGGAGACCAGAGCCCCATGCTGGAACTGCCTGCCGCATAAACCATCCGAAATCTATCCTTTAGCCCGCCTGAAAGAAAAAACAAAACTGTGCGGTAGCTATTACAAGTGTTTAATAGGAGTTTTTGGCGACGATTTGTTCACAAAGAAATGGGTGTTAAAATACGTCAATAGCCCGTACATTTTCAATGCTGCAGTTAGCCAATACGTACACTGAAGCATGATTTTACCTCCACGAATGCTGGAAATTTAGATACGCGTGCATTTGTATCGGTAAGCTGGCCAGTTAGGGTTGGGTTACAGAACTACGGCACTTAAGATCTGGTGTGACATTAGTTAGGGAACAGGAGGGATTAATTAGCTGGTTACATTAGTTAGAAATACAGTGGGTATAGGCCCGTGTATACACGCTCTTCTTAAGAGCCGTTACATAAAATTAAAGGATAAAACAATTAAATATACCTATAAGAAATAATAACTACACGTTTAGTGTCCTACCGGTTTGCCCTGCACATCTCTCTGGGCGTTAGTCCATCACAAAAGTTTTCCTGTTCTGCCAACGCGTTGGAAATTATTTTCCCACGGTTCTGGCTACTAATCAAAATGCTGATATTAGAAATATAAGCTTCTTATTGGTTACTGAATCGGGGGTTTTACACAGTGTTAGCGGAGTTTAGTTTCTTGATTCCCCTTTTTGCCCTAGGAAAATGGAGAATTCATTTACTAAAATAATCACCGGGATGTAATTTGATGGGAGGAATTAATAGCTTTATTTAGACACCTTTATTTCAAACATCAGCCTTTTGATTGATTGCCATTGCTAAGTGAGGAGAAAGTAATACTTTCCCTGGTGTTATTTTTTGTTTTCAGGAAATACATTTTTTCCAGGAGATAAAACGAGAATATAAGTAACCATTGAGAAGACTGCATTTCAAATATAGCAAATCTACAACATTAGACCTATTGTCTTAATTGTAAATTTATTGCAATATACCACACACAAAAAAAAAAACAAACAAAAACAAAAAAAAAGCCGGCATAATGAACAAATATGTGACCGTCCACCGTCTTAAAATCACAATCACTTGTACATGTACATTGAGTTTTTGGTGTCCACAGAATGTAGGACCTGGTAAAGAATATTTCATACATACGACGGGAGTCGAAATTGTGGTGGGAGGAAATTGGGTTATGCCCGGGGAATAAACCCACAGCTTGCTGACAGACATGTATTCCCACGCACGCCCGGAAAGGAAGTCCGGAAATTGAGCTCACAGCGACTGCACTGATTTGAGCTATAGGTTCCAGGACCATTGTGCAGCGCAAGCACACCAACACACCACTTGGCCTTGCATATAGGATGTTGTCGTTGGTGTAAGCGGCGGCCAGTCCTAGCGTAGCACACGAGTCTCGCGACGGTAAACAAATGTGAACTGTTGTAAGTACTACCTAATCTTGCGACAGTGTGCCAAGCAATCATTTGCACGTGACGGTTAGTCCATAGCTTCTTCAGCCATTGATCAGGAAATAGGCCTAATTGCATGCCACCAAAGTCTCTTGTCGCATTACTTGTGACGGAAGAGTGCGCAGTCAACCTTTTTCGCGTTGGCCATAGGGTTATCTTGAAATGTAAAAATTAAAGTAACCAGAGTCTCTGATGAGATGTTAGCTCTACGTACAAATTAGACCTATGTACGTATACCTGACAATGGACAGTCAAAATCAATACTACGAAACATGTATGTTGAATGACTTGTACCGAGCTTTGTTGAAGTTGGACAAGAATGCTAAGAGTAGGCCTAATTAGTAGCGTTTTGAAAGAAATGTCTACATATCCTGTGTGAACTGGCAGACAGAGGGACAAACGATCATCGAAATGGAAAATGGATACTTCGATTTATGTATCTTAAAGCAGCCTACGCCTTAACCCATTTTCATTGAAATCATACAAAAGCTGTAGGAGCAGTGGTGCTATGAAAGATATGTTAACATACACTGAATGAACAGACAGACAAACCCTCAACTGATCATCGAAATTAAAAATCAGTACTATTTATTTATTTTTATTTATTTGTGTTTTATGCCGTACTCAAGCATATTTCAGTTAAACGAGGGCGGTCAACATTATGGTGGGGGGAAACGGAAGAGCCTGGAGGTATGTCAAGACCATCAGGAGGTTGCTGGCAGACCTTCCCACGTACAAAAATCGATAATACAAATGATGCATCTTGATGTCTGCGTTTCGTTGAAATCTGACAAAAAATGTATTATGAGTAAAGTTTTGAAGGAAATGTTAACATGGTGGATAAACGAACAGACAGATGGGCAGTCTTTCATCGAAATAAAAATCGACACTACAAATTTTGTATCTTGAGATCGTCTACACTCCAACAAAGTGTCGTCGAAATCGCACAAAAAGTGTAAGAGTAGAAGGCCTAGTGTTTTAAAAGAAATGTTAACACGGACAGGCAGGCAGACAAACGATCATTGAAATGGAAATTCGATACTGCGGGTTTTATATCTTGTTATAGTCTACAACTGAACTAACTGTGATTGAAATCGGACAAAAACTGTAGAAGGAGCGTTTTCAAAATGTTCACATATTCTGGATAAACAGACAGACAGACGGACAACCGATCATCAAAATGGAAAAGCAATCATTACGAGTTGTGCATCCCGATGTAGTCTACATTTGACCCAAGTTTCATTGAAATCGAACAAAACTCTGGGAGGAGTAGCGTTTTGGAGCAAGGCTTGTTGTCCTGAATTCGACTCGGCCGAAGCTGTGTGTCAGCCCAATAAGACGTCGAAGCTCTATAAAACGGACATGAGTTGATGTGATACACCATCGTCGAACTGCATTATGAGAGTTATTAAATCCAACAATGCCACTCATTGGTGACACGGCATCCCTGTTAACTGTTTGTTCAAGTAATAGATCTACTGCTCTTCTTGAAAAGTGTTTCAGTGTTCGTCCAACTGAAAAAGCACCATCCACCAGAATTTTACGACTCTGTGGTGATGCTGTTTTCAGCTGTCTGAGAAATAGGACACCCCACCGAGAATAAAGAACAGGATGATTAAGACCAAAGCATACATCAGTCGCGGGGGCTTCCGTGGCTCAGTCGGTTATAGCACGCGGGAAGGTCTGCCAGCAACCTATGGATGGTCGTGGGTTTCCCCCTCGCTCTGCCCGGTTTCCTCCCTCTATAATACTGGCCACCATCGTATAAGTGAAATATTCTTGAGCGCACCAATCAAATAAATAATTAAATAAATACATCAGTCACGTGTATTCTGTTGATCACGTAGACATACTGACACCAGTATTGTGCAGTTGGGCCTGATGAGCCTTGTAAGACATTACTGAAAAACGAATCATACCGTCTCGTGTTTTGTTAATAGTCCATTGGACGGAATAAATTGTTCCAACTAACTGAAATGTTCAGGCGCTTCTGAAAGCAATGTCTTTACCTCATCTCTGATTTCTTGTTTGAGAGTGAACAGAAAACTGTCAGAGTCTTCTCTCTATTACAACGGCAAATATTCCATGCACTCTGGAACAGCGATTGTAATATTTGCCGCGAATGAAACCCACAAGTGAGCCATCTGCAAGTACTCCAGACTCTCTAAACAGATATTCGGCAACCCACTGGTTTAAGTATGATCCTACTGCAAAACAGAAAGCCAGCTCCTGCTGAAATTTGTCGAGCATGATCAGGAGCCGATCAAAGAGTGGTGCCTCTAGTGACTGAATTTTCAAACTAAGACAGGAATTTAAAATTGCTGAATACTCTCTTCTTAATTCAGACAGGGAAGGATTAAATACCGACAACAAATGAAGTATCAAAATAACTGCATAATTCTCAAACTAACTAAACAAGTATTAAAATATCAATTAACTTTACAGTGACGAAATAGCTACCAAAGTATATAAAATAAATAACTATCAAAATAAAATATCACTTGAACAAACTGTTGACGAAGATGTTGCGTAACCAGTGAGAGGCATTGTTGGATTTCATAACTCCCGTAGTGCAATTCGACGACGGTAGGCCGAATTGTTCTGAGGGATATGTCTGTTACAGAGCTTAGCCGTCTTATTTGGATGGAAGAAGAGGAGCAGTCTGAAACACAGTTTCGCCCCCGTCGAAATCAGAAGGACAACAAGCAAATACTTGTTTTACTAAACGCAGTGACTGAATTGTTGTGACACATTTTCAGTAACCATGTCAAAATGTACTTAACAGAAGACCTCTCATTTCTCAGGTCTCGGCAAACATTTCAAGATGAGTGCAGCCAAGATAAATCCAGATTTGTTGAACCTGTCCAGGGAAGGAACTTCACCTCTGAGAACAAAGTTCCCTTTCTTCAAAAAGCAAGATAGTAACTGAATATTTAAAGGATGTTTTCGTTCGAATTTTAATGATTATTTCAGCCAAGGCAGATGTCAACTTAAAGGACATTGTTACATACCCTATAACAGAGTTCCCTATTTCACTCGCACATTCTGATGGTTCACGGATGACAACACCAAAATGAAAACAAACTAGAATCATTGCAACTCGGATTAGCCCAAACAACCTTGCCACGGATTGATGCAACTTTAATAGATGGTGGACTACTTCTACACACCTTTCTCCCAAGCCTGTGACAGCATTGATTTCTATGGGCAGTTGGCTAACAGTTTGTTGTCATATGTATGATGGAAGTGAAATACATGTATCGTTTGAATAATGTCTTCCTTCTTTTTTGAAAGGTAGTGAGTGAAAGTTACGTGGAGCAGATGATCCAACAATTTTCATCTGTGGCCGAGAGCAATACCTTAAATAGAAGTTTTTACAAAACGGCAGCTTTAAAGGTCAGCTGGCAAAGTTTATTTTTAGAGAATGGCAACGAAATTATTACATTCCAGTCCTATCTAAGAAGAGGCTTTTCATATCCCATGGAAGTAACTGCGTTTCCATAGGCTTCGATGAGGTTGACTGTGTCATGGACATTGAGCATCCAGGGCATTTACAAGGTATGCATGACTTGCCTTCCACGCGTCAGCTGTGACAGGCAATGCTATCATCAGAGCTTTAGACATGTTTTGCTGATTTTATTTGGAATGTTTGGAAGGCGTGTGAATAGAGGAAGATCATTAAATCCGATTGTCTTGGGCTGCGGTTCATTTAACGAACGACGATACATATGTATGAGTGGAATTGCCACTTTGTTAGAACAAGATCACGATGGACCAACAGCTGCAATGCCCTTTTGGCATGCATTTACAGGGTGTCACGAAAATATCTATAATGTCGTGTAATACGCACTTTTGTACGTCTAGATGGTCTAGATAATAATAATAATAATAACGGTGATGATGGTGATGATGATGATGATGATGATGATGATGATGATGATGATGATGATAACAACAACAAGAAAAATCATCATCATCATCATAATCATAATAAACAAATAAATAAATAAACAATGCAGTAAAGAGGATTTCCAAGAACATGCGATTTGTTCTGTATTATAATTTGAGGGAATAGGCTTTATTTTTGTTTAGATACTTAATATCTGAATTAATTCAAAGGTGAAATTCAAGTGGGACGTGCATGTCTATCAAATCTCACAGCGAGGCTCGGTGGAGGGAGAGGTACAACTATTTCGGAGCGTCTGGCGGGGTGAATGCAGCGGATAAAATGTTGGACATAGGTCATTTTGTATTCTACAGCATATACTTTACTGGATAAAGACTGTCTGCCGATACGTGACGTCATCAAGCCTATTTACACATCTGGCTGGATTTTTGATTATTCATAAGCCCATTCATGTATTCAGATTGCGCAAGGAATTCTGGGAAGGCTCCACAAAAATTCTACATAAGCAAACCCACTTGGCCTATGTTGTGGCATAAAGGCAGACGTTGTACAATCAATAAATCCGACCATTTTTGTAATTCGGCATGCGTTTTGCTTAACTTAGCTTATGTAAAGGAATAGATAAGTATTTTCTACGGTTTGTAGCAATAAATAAAGGCCAACCGAAATTTAAGTTACGTGGCCTGAAATATCCATAATAAGCGTGTTATACATGTATACAGAACTATAGGCGTATGTAATGTATAGGGGCACGAATGATTGATCTAATAATTATAGCACAAATATTTTCACCTTTATTTAACCTTCATGATAAATGAATCAACTTGTCTCTTTAGTTTGATTAATTAATGTTTATTTATTCCACTTTTATTCCAAGTTTTGATTCAGCGAAATAATCAGTCATATTTTTATGTCTATAAAAAAAAACAACTAACAAACACCCCCCCCACCCCCCCAAAAAAAAACAACAAAAAAGAAAACAAAGCGTTCGGAACTGAAATATTGACAAATGTTGAGATACTTATTCTAAGAAAGAAGCAATACAGCATTGAATATAAACTCAAATGTTCCCTTTGTCTATATAGTATAAGTATAAGTATAAGCATCTGTGTGCATGTATGTAATAGGCCTACATACATGTACACAGGTCTTCTACATCATTAATTTTCTCACGCGACACATGCTTGCATATATAGGACACCAAAAGGTAAGTAGAAAACACAATATATAGATATTTAGAAGCAAACAAAAAGGGGGTGTGTGACAACATGCATGTGCATTGTAGTATATTTACATATCACTTACATAAGTCCATTCTATAAATATGACCTTTTGTAACTGCATTATTTTACTAAAACTGTAGACAGGGGACTCCGTGGTTCAGTTGGTTAGCTCATTAGCGCAGTATAATGACCCAGGTGCCTCCCATCAATGCGGTCATACTGGCTTCCTCTCCGGCTGTTCATGGGAAGGTCTGCTAGCAACCTAGGGACCGTCGTGGGTTCCCCCCGGACTCGGCCCGGTATCCCCCCACCATAATGCTGGCCGCCGTCGTAAAAGTGAAATATTCTTGAGTGCGGCATAAGATAACAAGGAAATAATTAAAAAAAATAAAACTGAGAACTAAAACTGCACTGATGGTCAAAATTATAGGATTAAAAGATATACTACAAAAAGTTATATCATAAATGTAAAAGTTAATATTAGTACTTAAATTTACTCCGTAGAAAAGGCATAACAAGCACCTTTGAGAGTTCATTTAACCCTAAGTTACTTCAAGTGCACATGCTAAGCTTATTACAACAACATCTCAACGGGTTTGTTTATGTCGAATTTTCCGTTGTCGGCTGTGGCCACGTGTCACTCGCGCCTGCGTACTCTAAGACCTGAACAGACTTATTTCTGATTATTAATGATTTTTAAACCGTTGAAAAGGAATTTCAAAGCTTCTAAAATAATCATTAAAGAACAGAAAATAATTTTTAAAGCTTTGAAAATTATTTATAATGCTTTAAATATATTTATAAAGCTTTACAAAATGGGGAATAAAAAGCACAGTGGTACCCCATTAAACGATTCTATTTTTCACTTGCATTTCTTTAGTGTTGTGAGGGGTATGCCTGTATGGTGTGGGAAAGTTTTAACCCTGTTCCTTGTTCGGTACGGGTTATATCGTCGTATTTGACTGTATTGGCTAACATATGTTGTGTTGATGGGTACACACTGCAGTGCCATTCTATAGCCGAGATTTACCTTATACAGATACAGCTATAGGATATTTATCGCGCTGATTCTCTTTTGTAATGGTACATGCATGTAGATGGAACTTTTGGGGAAGTGGGAACTAAGAATAATGTTCGTGTGGAGCCCTGGCCTGGTAGACATTGCACGCTAGCACATTACTCACATAAGAAAGTTGATAGGCAAAGGTTATAAATAAGCAGACACAGTTACAGAACATTTCTAGACAGCAGCGCGAATGCAGATGGTTATGGGAAGTCTTTTCCGTTTCCGCTACTGGTATCTTGAGGTGATTTCTCCATACGCACTAGACAGGCCGCGTTAAGGCTAGTAATCTCGAGGCTGGCAGGCGTTTATTTACGATTGATGTTAAGCTGATCTTTTCCCTACAACTGCGCCAGACATCGACATCAGGCGCTAGACAGGAAACCATCCACGCACAAGCACGGTCCCTAGCAATTGCGCTTTCCTCGAGTCTTAGATCCCTATAGATCAGAAAGGTAACGATGTTTAACCTTTCCAGTTTAGATGTAGGCCTATATCGCATGTATTAAGGGGGATGTAGTAAGCAGTGCAGGGGATGCAGAGGGTTTCACAAACAGTTCCTATATGTATATTGTGGTGGGTTTATAAACTAGGGTAGCTCTTCGAGCCAGTTTATACTGAGACACTCGGGGAGACCATGGTGTCCAGATTAGTGAAGAAATGCACTTTCTGCCAACCGTGCGTGGATATTCGAATTATTTACTGTCTTTCCTGGTTTTTGGCTGCATGTCTATGTTTGATTATGTTTGAAGTTAAGGGTTCCATAACACAACACATGGTATTACTCTTGCACAACAGCATGACTATTTATCATATGGTTACCCAGTTTTGCAAATGTACACTGTTTAGTTGGACGCGCGGGAAGCAGCATCGTAGCCTCCGCTTAAGACTTGTACGTATGACACCCAGGCGTATCATACCCCATAAAATCCCTGCGCGAGCAAGTCATTTTCGTCAGCACGTGCAGGTGGTGAGTCGACCGGGGAAAAGGGAGGGGGGGCTTGAGGGAGGGGGGATGATGTTCCGTCTCTGGATGTATCGTGTACCTGTATACTGAGCTGAATGTATCGTCTGCTTGCCTGTCACTCTGAGCTGAATGTATCGCCTGCTTGCTTGCCAGTATCCTGAGCTGGATGTATTGTCTACTTGGCTGTCAGTATGCCAAGCTTAATGTAAGTTATACCCTGTCCATTTTATATGACGACTCTTCGGCATATTAGCAATAAACATATCATGAAAAGTTTATAATACAGGCAAAATATGGGGTATGATAGCCAAATGCATATTTTACCACCTCTAAATTTAAGATGTCGTCAGTTTGAATACATGAACATATTGTGTGCGTACATGGGAGTTATACACAGCACTGAGGCTACATTGAGCAAAGGGAAGTAAATGCTGGTATTGCTTCGTAACCACCGCTGCGTCGGAAACATGCGGCCGCGATGACACCAGTCCGTGCCCACGGGAGCATGTACCCAGCAGGAAATATCGATCTATTAGTGTTCACTGAGAGTACGTAAGCCTTAGCTACAGCAGACGCCCCATCATCCTCTCTGCAGCACAGAGCAGAATGTAAGCGATCCAGCACAAAGCCCTTTGTCGCGGAGTATAGCTCGGAATGGTTCGTACACGTGATTCTGTCTGCTTACAGATGCATCTAGTTACCTGTATATAAATATATGTGTGTGTGCGTATGTGTGTGTTATAGCAAGATTTATGAGAAGTATGCAACTCATTTTGCGTTTCACCACGATTATAAAATGTAATCAAGCTCTGTGATATTTCAGCATGCATCTGATGTGGGTATTAAGTTTTGAATTCAGACGGAAGATATATAGCTGTGGCTTATACATTTACATGTAGGTTATTCGTGTGTCATACTGTGACTGTGTAGGTTGGTATCACTTAGGCCTAGATTTGTTTAATCCCCTACTTCTAGCATCATCCTACATATACATGTACCAGTTCACCTTCGCCCCGATATTTGGATCTCGCTGAACTGTCATGCACTAGCGATAGAAGGGTGTTGAATCCATCAATAACCAAACAACCTTTACAGTTAAGGTATAGCCATCCTCTGTTTTGAATGACTGCACGGACTGGATCATAACGTATAGCAAACTGTTACACGTACGTTTACCTTGAGTTATGTTTCACCCTTTTTATTTAAAGGACACGAAGACAGACTTGTCTGACTTTCACACCAAGCCCCAGACACAAAGCTAACCATCTTCCTATAATCGTGCAACAATTTAGTATACACGGGAAAAATGTAGAAAAAATGTTGTTGTTATCATGTTGTGAATACTTTACCTAAGGAAGATGCATATGTATTAGACATTAATGGAACTAAAAGGTTTTTCGTTTTCCCCGACATCAACCACTCGCTGCGTCATCACCATGATTACAGTGACATGCGCCATGTTCAAAATTTCTGTGCAAAATTTGCTACTTGGTGACTGATGTAAAGCGAGCATTGTGGACGCCCGTAATGTAATGAAATCCCGTAATGTACTAATTAATACACTGCGGGTAGCAATTGCTTGCCGCCCGTAATATAACATCACTGCATTCTGGGGAACAATATTTACCCTTAGTGTAAGCATTCAGCTGTATTACAATTTGGGTAGTGATTACCCATTTTGTGCCCATTATGTAACGAACTTTGTGTAAGTCAACTAATAAATGTATAAACATGTCATGTTTTGCACAGTTACCCTGTGCAAAGGTTATGAGGTTATAGTATGATGCCGGCTCGCTGGTTCAATGATGTAAGGTGTTGGCCCTCAATGTTTATCCCATGTCGGGCTCCGCTGGTTCAGTGATCTAAGGTGTTGGCCCTCGATGTTTATCCCATGTCGGGCTCCGCTGGTTCAGTGATCTAAGGTGTTGGTCCTTGATGTTTATCCTATGCAGGCAGATTTCGTGCTCGATCCGACCAGCCGCTCCCTCGGCTGTGGCTTTATGTCAGGGCATTTGTCGGGCGAAAGACGGTGTATGGTTTCCTCCGGGCTATGCCCAGTTTTCTCATGTCCATGCATTTTTACAGGCGAAATATACAAGAATATATATCCTGTATACCATATAAGCTGAAAGTCAATAAGATGAAATTACTGACGCTAAAACAAGAAATTCAACCTGGATGATTTTGTTAAACACGGTAACCACCTTGCACTTACGTGTTTTCAAAACTCATCAAGTGTTCCTATTTGACAGCCAGGAGAAAAAGAGGCAGAAATCGTATTTAAGCACGAGCGTCATCATTGATCATGGACTTGTTATATATTATGGGTTACTCAAAGTATTGTAATTATTACATTGCTGGATTTTGTTACACTGCGGCGTCTACAAGCGTATAGTCCTGTGCGATATGCACTGTAAGGTGCACTAGCCCTTGACCATGGAAATCTCGAGTCCAAATGCATCTCTGGCTGACTCGGCCGAGGCGTTACGTCCTAACGCTTGTCTCGCCGATAAGATTGTCATTCGTGACACTTGTCCTTTATCTGTTGATCTTTTCCCCAGATCCTACAATCCCCACGGATGTATATTAACATCAGTCAATCAGTAAAAATGACATTTTGGTCTATTAATCTAAGCAAGTGTACAGGCTAATACAGCAGTAGAATGGATAAATCGAAGACTGCAGGCCTATCTATCAAACTACACCTAAATGAAGCAAGTTAAAGGAATGAATGAATTATTATGGCTTAACTCCACACTGGCAACATACCATTTAAAGGAGGAGAAAATAAAAAAAAATTTTTTTAACTTTTTTGTTAAGGAGAAAAGTACAGTTATAATTTTCTGTATGTACGGGTGCCTTTACCGCCCATATTTTAGAATAATTATGTGAAGGCATATTTTTTCAACCTATGCAATTTGCATTTTTTTAATCTCCTCATGAACTATACCTATAATACTGTCAATCTAGTGTTATACATAGTCTACGGTTAAAAATCCGGATTTAATGAAAATATAATTATACCTAAATGTGAGCCATAAACCTCTCTATATAGCTGGAACATGTAAGTGCACTTTGCTCGGTAAGAAAAATCGTATATATTTACATACAGTTCTCGTGTTATCTTTGATGAAATTCGCTTTTTTTTGTTTTTCTCCTGCGTTTTGAATGCACAGTGTCTCGGCGCACAAATCGTAGGCCAATGCACTCTAAATTTCAATATTTAAATTATCAATACTTTTATGCATCAGATATTAAACATTTGGAGATTATAGCATTATAACATAGGCCTCTATACACTTATGATTAATACGTAAAGATATATGTATATTTATTAAACACGCTGATTTGAAGTTTAATCACCAATTATACGCGTTGGGTATCGGTCGTTTACAGTGTACACTTTCCGTTAACGTAATGTTTGGATTGTTTCAGATAGCATACAGATGAAGGCAACTATTTCACCACTCACAGCAGTTCTCAACATTCCTTTGATCGCCATGGCATGTTGTGTACGAGTATCGTGACATGTGGTCTCCGAAAAAAAGTGACATTTGGTCTCCCAACAGCGTGACGTGGTCTAATAGTGTTATACGAGTGGTCTCCTAGTATCTGACCCGTGACACGAAATTTAAGCCCTAGTCAGTTTGCCACAGCCAGGAGTGTCTGAGAGATTTTTATATATTTGGCCGAAAGGTTTCGTAAGCAATACCCCAAGTACATCACCAGTTCTGAGTTTTATAGAGCATTGCCCCATGGTATACACATGGGTGTAGGCTGTACACAACGTTCTTTGGAGATTTAGTCTGGCCAGCCCGCTGATCACATGTACTCACTATGAATGTTTGTGGGTTCGTGATGTACTAATTGAAGACTGCACCCCGCCTTTGCTACTGTGTATGCGTTGACCTCTAGCTCGGCCCTGCACAGACGGCTGGCTTTCATTGTTCAGGAATAGTTGCTGACATACTGCCCATCCATGGTTTTAATTAACGGATTGTCATTAATTCCGGAGCTCGCTTAGTTTATATCATGGACATACAGCAGCTGCGCACTACTTAATTATTCTGGTTAAGATTTCAGTGGGTTGGATTGACTATCTTCACATTGGTTTCCCTGATGCATTTTGTGTCTTTGTGACGCCTATCGCCCTGGTCCTCTTTCACACGTTGGGAAGATGCCGTCGGTTGAAGGAGGCTCTCTGATAGAAGCAGTCAAATCCGGCAGAGATGAAAAGGTGAAAGAAATTATTACATCCGGTTACCAAGGCAACGAGGTGGACGATGAGGGAAAGACAGCTCTTCACTGGGCTGCGGAATATGGTTATTTGGAAGTGGTGTCCACTCTGATAGCCTCTCATGTGGAAAAGAATTGTGTAGATAACAAACAACAGACCCCCTTGTTGCTGGCATGTCTTCACAAGCGTGAGAAAGTTTCTAAAGTTTTGATCGAGTCTGGCTGTGACGTGAATATCGCGGGATCCATCGGCATGACTCCGTTACACCGTGCAGTTCATGCCAACATGGAGTCAGTAGTGGACATGCTTTGCGAAGCTGGTGCAGATGTGAACGCTAGAAACGCCTACCTCTGCACGCCACTGCACGAAGCGATGCGAACTGCGAATGAAAACGTCGTTAGAAAACTTATACAATACGGAGCTGATGTGAATGCAACGTCAAGAAATAAAATGTCTCCATTTCTGACCGCTGTGTTCTATTTTAAGATAGCGCAGCGCAATACCTACATTTCTTTAGAGCCTATACTGGAATTGCTTATAAAAAGTCATGTGCAGCTTGGACAAAGCGATGGTCAATGGACGCCGTTGTCTGCAGCCGTGAATCTGGAAAACAGCTATATTGCCATGTTGCTCATTCTTCATGGTTGTAAAATCGAAAGACCTGGAAAGTACAGCCGGAGCCTGTTGGTAGAGATGTTTACGAGGTGTGACCCGCATTTGGTGAAACTGTTCGTGGCGGCAGGTTACCAAGTGACACAGGATGAAGTCGATCAGTGTTCAAAACGAGTACCAACTTTCTCCCGGAGCTTTCTCCGATTGACATTTCCGGGCATTGATCACGGCAAGGGACAGCTTGAGACCCTTCAATGGCTTCGAGAGAGGGTGATTCGGCCTTTCAGTCTCTGTGAGTTGTCACGTGCCGCCATCCGAATTGCTCTGAACGAAGCTAGTGGTGACACAACTATCCTCAACAGGATAACACTGTTGCCACTTCCTGTTCCCATTCAGCAATTTATCGCTTTACGTGGCAGCGTTCCTCAAACAGAATCTTTATTTATTAAATAATTAGATCACGATGTAGTTTACTTGACTTTATTTTTAAAATTTTCTTTGATTTTTAGCCATTTGTCTGCAAGTACATCCCCATTCTTCACCAAAAGTCTACCGAACTTTAACACCATCCGATTTTAAAAGATCGTCACTTGCTAATGTGTATCGTTAGGAAATCACCTCCGTGAAGCTGTATATGTGTATCATTAAATGCATGGGATTAGCAAGTATAGATGCATTCTAACATAATTGGTTTTAGCGAGTTTCAGAACAACAGAAAAGTTGGAAAGACCTTCGTGAATCGAAGAAGAGTACATTTAGAAAATTTGTTTCAGTTGTTCCGCCTGACTGGAGGTGAACTCACAAGAAGTTTTTATCTTCATACATATTTTTCAGTAAATAAAAGCATGTCATCCGTGGCAGGTCAGATCAGTGCTTTGTTTTGCTTTGGTGGAGAGGTTCCATAGAAAAGTCTGAATAGCATATTCATAGTGAGAATAGATAGCTTTACGCATGCATGTAATCTACGTATTACATCAATGTGTGTACGGGATGTTTACAAAAGTGCCAAATAAATAAAACGTGCCAATTTGACTTAGTTTAACATACTTTGTTTCTGTTATTATTTTAATCATAGGGGCCTCTGTTGCCGAGGTAATTAGCGCGCAAGCCGGCAGCAAGTCCAGTTCATGCTGACTTCCTCTCCGGTCGTATATGGGAAGGTCTAGCAGTAATCTGCTGATGGTAGTGGATTTCTTCAATATCACTGTTAACTTAATTAACTGAATAAACACCGTTGGAAATGCCGGTTGGGCCAGCAAGGGTAGGAGAACGTTGGACAACGGCGAATGCGTAGGATGTGAAGGGTAGACCCGATCGTCACTGATGTAATGCTGCAACGTCACGCTAAGTGGCAACGTCATCGAAAGAAGAGCGTAAATTTATGTGACGACATAATGACCATTGTATATTATAACGTAGCTCTCGTATGTGTTGGGAAGATCTCTGTGTACATGAAAGTGGCCATCATGTGACCTGGAATACGATGGAAAACAACTCTGCCACGGGGGAGGAAGTGGCGGTGGGTGACGCGACGTCCGGCACGTCCAAGGCCAAGTCCAGTCAGGACAACCCCAGATCTGAAGATGTCAGGTGTGAGAGTGTAGCAGAAGGTCGTAAGCGTGAATACCGACATACTGTCCTCGAGTCTTTGGGCATTACGGTTGGCAAAACTTTGGGGCATGGATCCTACGCCAGCGTCAAGTCGTCATATGACTCAAAGAGGAAAGAAGAGGTTGCCATTAAAATCGTATCGAGGCGCCGCGCCCCGCAAGATTATCTAGAAAAGTTCCTCCCCAGAGAGATTGAAGTTCTAAAGGTTCTGCGCCACCCAAGTCTGATCAAATTCTACCAGGTGATAGAAACAACCAACCGAATCTATATAGTCATGGAAATCGCCAACAACGGCGATCTTCTGGATGCCATCCGCAACAACATGTACATCCAAGAGTCTCAGGCACGGCTATGGTTCACTCAGCTTCACCAAGGGGTGGTTTACATCCACTCAAAAGGAGTGGCACACAGGGACATAAAATGTGAAAACATCCTGCTAGATAAAGAAAACAATATTAAGATCACAGACTTCGGATTTGCCAAAAGGATATTTCCTGTGAAATCCGTGCAAGACGTGTTGAGTGAGACTTACTGTGGAAGTTACGCCTATGCCTCTCCTGAGATTCTGAAGGGTATTGCTTATGATCCGTTCATCAGTGAAGTCTGGAGCATGGGAGTTGTTTTATTCACTATGGTACGTCCACCACCAAAACATTTAAAATACTAAAGTACAAATTCCATCCCCAAATCGCTATTTCCATCGATCTAAAATTACATTCAGCAAAACTGTAACAAGGCAAAGTTCATGTAGTATTTCAGCCTCATTAAAACGATTATAGAGAAATCAGCCGCATACAACCAACTTCACAACATGTGTGATAAGACTCATATTGTTTTCAGGTTTTTGGTCGTCTTCCATTTGACGATTCCGATTTGAGACGGTTGCTGAAACAGGTTCAACGACAGGTTGTATTTCCTGCCCAACCGTTCATTTCCAACGAGTGTAAGCGTCTGTTGCTAAAAGTTCTCGTCCATCACAGAGATCGTGTCCCTTTGGATGAAATTCCGGCTCAGGAGTGGTTCAAGATTAGTCTCCCTGATCCAGAGGTCAAGGTCATGTCACCTGCGCATCCAAATCCCGCTTCTCATGTGACCAGCGATCAACCAGCGTACACAAGCCAATAACTGTTTGCTTCGTTACAATAAACACAATCTTTAAAACATAGTGTTTTGTTCTTAATTTTTAGTCATATAAAGTAGACAACTTCTTGAGCTTTTGCTATACATGTAGCTATTTCAAACTCAAAACTTAAATACCTAACATTGCGATTTTTCGGAGACGAATAATTCTATTTCGTTACAATACTTCTTAACACCACCAAGTTTAGAAATTTGTATTGCGTCAGTGCATTTACTACAGAACCACGGAAGGGACATTTTTTCATTTAATAATTTTTGACAGTCGACAAGGAAAATAATAAAAAGACTATTCTGCTAACGCTGGGGAAATTAAGTTCCACCAATAGTTTTTTATTCTCTTTTTTCCACATCCTAGAAAAAAGAATTAAATAACCAAGTTCCTTCTGAGGCTCCATAATTTAGCGATCATTTACAGATAGAAATATTCCTGTTCTTACCTGAGTGGATAAATATAGATGTGTGTACATATATTTTGGGAAATCTGAAATGCATAGTTTGTCAGCGTAACAAAATGATGCCAAAGATGACAAGTTCATTTCATTACAGTCGTCTTACCCCATGTATTTATGGTCAAAGAATGATATTCCTGACAAATTATATACTGGCATTTCATTAAGAATATACAATCGTTCCCCAAAAATTATTTCCTAACAGTCCACAAATCGGACATATATTTATTTATTTGACTTGTGTTTTACGCCGTACTCAAGAATATTTCATTCATACGACGGCGACCAGCATTATGGTGGGAGGAAACCGGACAGAACCCGGTGGAAACACATGTTTTACACCATGACGGCCGCAACGGATAGTCCAACTATACAACTTCCACTTGTGAGGCACAAAACACGCCATCATATAAATTACTAATTCATTCTGATTAGCTACATGGACTAATCCGCTATACGTACCCTGGGAAAACATTCAACTTCCATATTTACTAACTGCATTACTGATAAGCGCCAGATTTGAAAAATGTTATGAATGGTAAGACCTCAGAACGCAGGGCTGTGCAGAAACTTGATTGTTTCGTCAAGATTCAAAACTATGGCTCTGCCAGTACTTCAAATTACCATGCACAAACTTGAACACATCACAAACAGTCCACAGAAATCTGACACCAAACCCTGGGCATTTCATATTTCTGGGCATTTTCATCAGTGCCAGCCACTCAACCAACTGATTATAAAACCATATTCTCCATCCTTTACATAAATATTTATGGACTATATCGGACAAGTATAAACGCATCCATCTGTTAACAACATGAAAAGGAGGCCTTATTCAAACCAGTCAGCAATATTTCACCGATCACTGTACACGTAAAAGGAAAACCAGCAAAAATCAAACAGAATAATATTGTTCATGAAGTGAAGTGTGATGATATAAACTGTACAATAGGGAAACGCACTGCATTTACATCTACACCTATCCCGATATACAAATGGAGACTGTATAACGGAGCAGATTTGCCAGGCATTCACACCCCTACCAGAGTGCCCATCTATTACATGACCTGAAGGGAGGAAATGTTTCATACATCTACAAAATCGGGCTAGATCTGAGGAGTGACTGTGGTTTAAAGCCGGCAATCCCAGGAGAGTTTCAAGTAGGGGTTACCATGTGCGAACTACCCCCTATAATTCTCTGGCAAATAAAAATTATTAAATAACTAGTGCCTACTGAAATGTTTTCCCTGATGAATGCTCTGGTTTCTTACATGTAGATAATTCTGTTGCCTGGCCTTAGTTTATGATCGATGCACTATAGTACATCTTATCATAATTTCCAACAACTGTTGTGCAAGCTAGGAGGTTTGAGAATCACTTTATGAGGAAAGCATATACTAATTAATCATTTGAATTGTTATTTTCGAATTTCATCCCTACTGACCTCAGTGACAACAACTCTTCGGTTCTGTGTATCACGGGAATCAACATGATAAACAAGAAACACAAAATGAATTCCATGAAAGAAAGTTATGAAAGACATTTTATTCTCCAGTAAGATAAAGCCTGTATAAAATCAACTGATATACCTACCACAACTTACATAGCCTAATTCTTAAACATGTTAGCCAGCATACATACATGAATGTCTACCCTATGAAAGCGGCCAGGGGAATTTCACTGATATCCAGACAACATATAGTTTCTGTACTTTTTATGCGAACTATGCTTCAAATGATGTTATCTTCATAGATGGTTGTCTACACTGATTTCCATTTAAGGGACTCTCCCAATCATGTGTATTCAAGACAATTCTAATGCAAAGAAAAGAAGACATGTAATGTCGCGCCTATAACTGTAACATGTTTTCGCCGTCATTACGTCATGCTCTGACCACTTGTTCTCACAGTATGCCTGCAGACGTGGGTGGACAATAAAATAGCCGTTTTACAACCAGAATAAGCAGCCTGTGATGTGTTAAACATTATAGGTACCCAGCTCACGCTTAGTGCCGTGGTCGTTAAGGACGGACAGGTGTCCTCCTAAGGACATCTTCTATGAGAACTGGTGGACTGGAAGCGGCGAGTGAACGCCGGGTAGGGTTACACGGCAGATCAGTCCGGAATTTCCACGAGAGGAACTACTGGTGGTACAGACATCAGCGCAGTTATTGGAACCTGGATCCTGCAGAGACATAGCCTGGGTCGAATAAGATATTATCTTTTAGAGTAGGTTATTTTCTTTCAGGCGAGAAAGAAGATTGTACGCTACTGAATACACATCTCTCACATCTAACACTGTCAAAGCAATCAAAATGACGTGACTTAATTATTTTTATATATAAATACTGACAAAAGATTTGTCCTCGGAATTATTTATCTCTCACAAACTGTCGGCTCTTGCACTGTAGCCCAAATGACCCTCACAAAATCACCAAAACATTCTTGCACGCGGAGGAGAAAAAAAGTACAAATTAAACGTTAAATTCATTTTACTGAATTGTTACTTCACATCTCCTCACTATAATCCTTTCTAAAACGAATTTTGCACGTAGCAAAACTGAACACTAGAAAGGTTAAATCTTTTTTGTTAAATCTATTTGTTATTGGTTGTACTTTGTTCAACAACTTTCGGTCTGAGAGTTGGAAAATTGTCTTGATTATATAATGCATTGCTACGGGTTCGCATAGAATACATAAAAAAGACAACGGAGAAAGAACAGAGAAACAGCGTCGTGATGTCCCAGTGTTTCATCATTGTTTAGGACGCGAAATTAACTGGTCACCTAGGTAAGTGTAAAATGAAACAAAAATTGACTGTCCTAGGTGACACATACCTCACCTCACGCTCTACACATATCGACATCTTAGGTATTCATTTTGAGAGATAAATGCAGCTAGTGTTTCTAATTTCTGATAATTAAATTTGCTATCGAGGCATAGTGAATCTTGACCGCTTCTAGTGACCTCATTACAATTCAGAAACAAGTGGCATGCTAGACAAAGGCCGTTATCCAGTATTTTATTGAAGGAGATTGTATCTCAGATATTCCAACAAACGCCTTCACTCTTTTACAATCAGTACACCTCTCTTGTTAGTAAATTCAGACGGAGTGTCCAGAATCTCTATGGCTCTGCTTCCTAACTTTGTTCAATTCCACAAGTGTAGTAATGCTGTCAGTGTTGTGGTTATACAGGTCTCCATGTTCAGATGTCTGGGTTTGAGGATACCTTCTAGTTTTGTAATGCAGTCAGAATTATGGTGACATGTACATTTTCAGATGTTCTAGGATAACAATGCTGTCAGTGTCGCCCGAGCCCCTATGGATGACAGCAAGGGATCACTTACCTTCGCTGAGTTTTCAAACATCTGTGAAACATTTCATTAAACGGGCAAAGTGCACAGACAGCCCAGCCTTTCTGACCATGATTTATCCCGAATCTGTATCATCCTCTCACAGATATTATAACATTGTCCAAGACATCTCTGCATTTGCCTCATAGATGTTCACTGGTATTCGATCAACCACACATAAATCAGTGAAATTTAAGATGGACGATAGCAGCCATCTTGGAACCATGTGCTGCAGAAACTCAGAGAACAACCTCTAGCCTGCTTTCCATAGTGTCCGCTGATACCATACAGGACTTGATAGCCTCTCTTCTGGCTGCTAAGGCGGTGGCATTTCCAGTTTTTCTTCCACTTTGTGGTATAGGTAGAGTATGTCTGGACATTGTTGTTCATGACATAGACCATATATGTCTTCAACTGCCGCACTAGTTTACACAGCAGCCACCCGTGCAGAATGTTCAACACGCAAAAACGTTGAAGAAATAGACGCTAACAATATAAACAAAACACTGGAACAGGTAGGTCTGTTGTTTGAAAGTTTTAACTTATATCAGTGGGGAGACTTGATAAGCATGCCCTTGAGTTCAAAATTATTTACATATATTACAATGTTAACTGATTATTATGGCATATGCACATATACATTTACAGTGTGTTTTTCTAAGATAAAACCCTGCAGCTAGGTTAATAGATCACTCGGATACAAAACTAGTTTAATGGTACTGAGAAATAAAATAATCATTGGGTAGGGTAGATGTAACTTGCACATCTTTTAATTTACTATCATAATTAGTTCTTTATGTTCCTAGAATAACAAAGACCTTTAATAGCGCAAAAAACAACTATGATTGACAATTTGGAAGAGACAGAATAATACAAATACTATTATCCTCCGAATATGTTGCCTTGAAAAACCATTAAAATGCATGGTGGTATTTTAATGCGCATGCCAAACCTCCGCAACCAGACTAGCAGGATTTCTACAGGTTTGTACACAACTTTATACAACAAACCTAGTCCACAAAATGAAAAGTAACCTAATAAGCTGCATGGCTCTAATGTAGCCTGAGCCAGTGACATGGTAGAACTTTCCCCCCAGGAAATATAAATCTGTACAATTTCAAGGAAACAGACTGCTCACCAAAGGCCTTCCACAAAATGACTTATTGTGAAAATCCTGGTATCAAATCATCCAGTATCAGAACTCCATGTATTCTTTACATTTACACTGCAGTTGGCAATGACATGATAATATTCGAATAAACCTTTATAAACATACCAATCAACACGTTGTGGTTTGCAATAGGTTTGCTGTGGAAAATGTCCCACTGTCAAGTGATACCAGTTAGGGGTGTCTGTTCCACATAATCACCAGTCCTGGGACAATTACAGGGATAAACACAAGGTCAGACCCTTTCTCACTCTAGACTCATTCAAACACCAAGTTTCTCATTCAAACCTTAAAAAACAGACACATTTAAACAAAGTAACCATGCTGATTCCAAGTATGGTCTTTGTTATTTTTTAACACTCTTTTACAGTGATTAAAATAGAAATAAAAACTGAGGTGCTACGGTGGACTTTTTTGGACCATATTAAACAGGCTGTACCACAGTGGTGTGACAGATTCAGTTGTACCTCTGATCGCTATATGTCTACATTCTACCTCTATATGCATGTAGTACAAAACTTGTATGAGTCAAAAATGTGGAAATATAACAGTTATGGCAAGTTTAGCAGCATAAAAAGAATGTAACGTCACTGTGATTCAGCCTGTTCATTACGGTCCAAAAAGTCCACCGTAGCACCTAAACATTTACATCCATTTTTATCACTACAAAAAAAAAATGGCATAAAAATAATGAAGACCATATTTGGAATGTGCAAGGAAAGCCCTTTAGATGATGTGTGCTTTGTTTAAATGTGTTCTGTGCTTTTAATCTTCTTGCTTCCTACCAATCCCAATCTCTGGCAAATAGAAAAAAATTAATAAGCCCAGAAACAGAATTTGGAAGAATTAAGCTGGATGAAAAGAACTGACCAGGGAAGTACTGCTTGTAGACATGATTTGTTTAGCAAAACAGAGCTCTTGATTGGTGGTGACATCAATGTCGGCCGCTGCTTCTCATCCCTGTATATAGTAGATCCCAGATCAAACCAAGCTTGTAAATTCCAAGATACACATCGGTACATTTACATGTCCCATAGCACAGTATGTATCTGCTACTTACAAACACACATATTTACATGTTGGGGCGTCCCATAACCTCTTTTTGTACCATTACTTGGTGAAAGCAATCATGACAACATAGAAGTGAGGTCAATATACAGGAAAAATACATTGCCTATACCACGACCACTTGGCTGTAAACAGCAAGATCAGTAATAACCATAAAATCATAGCCTGTCACACTGTCATTACAAAGTGAATCTTCTTGGGATTTTGCCCCTCAAATCTGTGAGGATCATGTCAAATGCTCTCAGTACATGTATTACTTACTCATGGATTTCAGCCTGCAAGAAAAGATTTTTCACTCCTACTATACATGTTCAAATCATGCTCATACCAGTAATGTTCAATCATATCTTATTCCAGATAAACATAAACACAACACTCTTTGGAACAAATGCACTATAAATCTGCTCTGAAGCAACCTTGGATTTATACGCCTATAAAACAATGTATCACAAAATGGTAGCCTTACTTGGACTAAATCGTTCATTAAAATGTATCACCAAGACATTTGCACTCTCACATGTTTTGTCCCAGTCTAACATCAGATTTTCCTTCCTTGTACACTAAAACAAAGACTGATGGCACAAGAAACCATCTAAACAGGTCATTCTAAACCTACATATTGATGTGGAACGCAACATCACGTATTGGATAGTTCAACTCCCCAGCTCCTTGTATTTGGTGCAGTCTCTTTATGCAAATTCCACAGCTTTCTCAGTTCACATTGACAGCTGGAGGAGGCTGAGGAATCAGTGATGTGAAGAAAGTTACAACGAAGCACCATAGAACTGTGAGGGTTCCCGGTCTGGCGTGCTCAGGTTCAGCTTCCCCAGAGTTATCTCCCATGATATCAGAATCCTCAGACGTCTCTGGAGCATCATTCTCGGCCTGTCAGTGACAAACACCGCCAAATTGAAAAAAGAATTGTAGACACATTCTGGATATTCTTTGGAATTTTAGTTTAAATACAAAATACCAAACCTTGTAAACTTTTGTGTATCCTGCTTAGATTTCACAATGAAACTCGACAGCACAATAACACATTCCTATGCCTTCAAGTATACCGGTAAAAATTGTAGGAAAAAATACAGGAGAGAATTTAGGAAAATATAGGAAAAATAAATGAACAGTGGGGTTTCTAAGCTCTTTGGTAAATGGAATATGGCATCCTCTGATATTGTGGAAAGAAACCAGCCATTGTATAGAGAATATATAATTTTCTATTGGTGATTAAGGTTATATTAACTATCAGTTTCATAAGTTTGAAACATTAAGCTGAAAGGACAAGAAACTGTAACCCAATTTTCTGTTGAAACAGTACCTCCACTGGTTTAGGACAAAATCATGAGGGAGTCAATTACCAAATTATGTATGTTGGTGTTTATATACTGTAAAGCTACATTTTCTAGACAGTTTCACTGAAATCAAACACAAATTGTAAGAAGATAAAGACTAACAGATCGTGTTCAAGTGAATTGATACTATCAATTATCTATATTTGTTACTTGCACCAAATTAAAAACTGTTAAAAACAGTTAAAAACTGTGGAAGTAGCATTTTGAAAAAAGTACTACCAAAAAGCTGGACAGCGCAACAGACAATGGGCAATCAAACCTGAAAATCAATACTATGAAATATAATTCTTAATTATGTGGTTTACACTTGTGCCAAGTTGCACTGAAACCTGATTAAGTCTGTTGAGTGAATAGCAACTGAAGCAGGACCAAAAGTATACCTACAGAATCAGATGCATTATGGTCACAACAAAATTTGGCCGGACATAATGTTAATCATGTTAGTTCTGCCCTCTTATGTATCATGATTGTGGTGTACTCCAATTTAAATAAATGACCCCACCTGTGTATTGCTTCTTGGTAGGTCCACCTCTCCAGTCTGATCTGACTGTACGTCAGCTGGAACTGACCGTTCTCCATCAGGCTGGGGTGGGGCAGCCGGCTCCTGCTCTTCAGCTGGCTGAGCCACAACATCGGGTTCTTCCCTTCTTCTGAATCTAAACCAGCCTTTTTCATACCTGAAAACATTCAGTAATACAATGAGATTGGAAAGCAATCTATACAGATCTAAGGGTATCAGATTTGTGGGTGGAGGAAACCAGAACTTGAAAAACCACAAGTGATGTACATATATGGACATTTTAATGGTTAAACAGAAGTGGTCTTCAACGAACACTAGACTGTCCCAGCTACATAAGTATTACACATTGTCAATCAATAATTACTATTACGGTACCACGAAAAGTGAGAGCAAGGACAGTGCTTGAAAACTCGTTTTTTATTTAGGAGCCATTTGGAGGGAAAATAGAAAACATAACTTGCCAACTCAGTGAATAGATAGATAGATTAAAATGCACTTGCCAGTGTGTGAACTCTACTTTGCCGCTAGCCTGGCACAGTATTACATGTATGCCTGGCTCTCATTAAGCATATGAGGCCTAGCTGGACTGCCACACCTTGAAAACATAGGTTATATCCACCCATCTTAAAATGCTCATGACATTGGGAATGTCAGGAATGAACACTACCCTAAACAGCTAATTGAACAATTCCCCTTTAGTCTGGAAGTGGCAGATTTAGCCAGACCTACGCCATGTTTAAACCTTTCATTCCAACAGGTGGTGCTCTGTTTCTACTGCTTGTGAACACTGTCCTAGGCCCAAACTGTTTAAATACACCAAAATGATCAAGCTGTCCGAGCCATAACACAACAATGAGTTCAAACTATTTCATTTTACCCCAGGTGTATCAGCGTGGGGTCCAGTCAGTGACAGGCCTACTTGAAGAATTCCTGCTGTTCATGAGGTTTCATGTCGCGAAAAAATTTTGCCTTGTATTGGCGATAAATACTAGTGGATTCACAGGTTTCTTTTGTCACCCAATGTGAATTTGTCGCTGATGGTGAGTTGGTGCTTGCATTTTTCGAGATCTGGAGGATATCAACAAATTTCATGAGGCTAACCTATCCGGAAACTCAATTATCCCCCAATATAGGAGGCATGCTTATAACAGCCACTTTCCTGGGCTATTCCTGCTTGACTGGGGCATCAAGTTGGGCTAAGGATAGTTATGAGCTCACTTACAACATGAAGTTTCTATTTACAAACTGCCCAAATACAAAATGATCTCCCTGTTTACCCAGACCCTTACCCCTTCCTCCTGCACATTCCCAGGCGGAGGAATTAGGACTGGTCCCGTGTATGTCTTCACCATGGGAGACACCGGCCTGACCTAAGACAGCGGTAGAAGTGATCATTCTCTGGCCATGTGCAAACCACACAATATAGTAACATGAGCAGGGAGAATCAATCTCTACGTGTGTTCACAAATTAAAATAAAGGAAAAAAAAAACAAGATGGAAAAAATGTGCTGAAATACTTACAAGTAGACAACAAAGAAGAAGAGGAAGACAATGATGAACCGGCTCATTGTGGAGTAGAAGTAGACAATACTGAGAAGCACCCCGAAGCGACTGAACGTGTAGACCCAGTCCAGCCAATCCCTCTGACCAAACTCGTCTTCCTCATCATCATCCACAGGGCCTCCCTGGGCATTCATACGGATGTTCTGGTTGACAGGCTGCTGGGCATTCCTCACATTCACTGCAGGGTTAGGCACCTGTTGTAAGGGCTGGGCATTGGGAGCAGGTGTGGTCGGAGCTGTGCTGCTGGCAGTGGCTGTCTGATAACTGATTGGATAACCAAAAAACATTTGAGTGGGTTGTTCATTCTGTACAGCTCACCCATAACCCATTTCATAACAGCTTCAAACATAAATGTTTCCACCAAGTAATTGAATTTAACAAATAATTTTCACTCACAAATGTTCTAACCAAGGGCAATAAGTGAAGAACATGACATCTGTATATTTATCACAACTTACTATTGCATGTAGTTAGCCATGTATTGCGCATACATCTGCTGGATCCACGCATACTGCTGGGGATTGTAGGCCATGTGGTTTACTGCTGGGTGCACCATCCGAGGGACTGTTTGTGGGTCCATCTGAGTGGGTAACTGGTAGCCCATCTGCTCGATATACTGATTCCACAACACAGTCCGTTGAGCATAGCTGTACAAACATGCAAAACAGTCATAATAAAAACATAATTTACTACTGAAAGCATGATAATCTTTATTATTCATTTATTTATCTGATTTGTGTTTGACACTGCACTCGAGAATATTTCTCTTATATGATGGCGACCAGCATGGTGGGAGAAAGCCGAGCAGAGCCCAGGGGAAACCCATGACCAACCGGACGTTGCTTGCAGACCTTCCCATGTACGGCTGGAGAGGAAGTCAGCAAAAGCTGTACTCGAACTCACATTGACTGCAATTGTGAGAGGCTCCTATGTCATTACTCTCAATCAGGAGTGTAGCTTTTAACAAACTGGTATATCATCACCTTCTGTCTGTATCTTCCTGCAGACACATGCGGGTAGGAAAAATCCAGCTGTTGCAATCTTGTCTGCCCCTGCCTGATCAGCAACTAGTAACTCATGTGATTACAATTATCAAGCCAAAATATTTCTTTGTGATGTTTATACAGTCTTCCCATGAACCGATCATAATCAATGCCAGGTTTAGGTCTGTCTCTATGCTGGTGGATTTAACAGCCACGTGTAAAACTGTTCTACTTACATGAGTTAAGATCATTTGGAAGGGCACATGTAGGATTAATTACAGATTACATTATTAAATTACATATACCATTGCTCACAGTAGGCACATGTGGATTGACCTGTGGTCAGTGTTTACAGGGCTTCTGAGTACATAGTCTTGACAGAATTTTATGGCACAATGTCACCAAGTTGCGGCTTCGCGGCTGACAAGATAGGATGGAGTCCAGTTTTACTGGTTTTTATAAGTGCAATTGATTATCACTTTATTTCTAAAAAGCAGCCTACAGCATAAATTCTGTGTTTAATGAATATTAGCGATGAAAATAATAGCATTGTAGGTTTCCTTTAAACATATACATCTGACCATATTTAATTTAGCCTGTGATTTACAGGGGCTGTGATACATTATCTGCCAGTTGCCTGTAAAATTACACCTGATTACCTGTGTGGCGCTTGTGTGGGCTGTTGTGCAGTCGCAGGCGCGGCTTCTGGCCACCTGTGTCTCAGTCCATCACTCGGGGATGCGCTACTTTGGGGAGGAATTGGTTTGTTTACCACCTAGAAAGGTAAACAAATGCCCAAGTTATTATTTCATCCAAACAAATAATCTGAGAAATTTATAAATAATTTCTGTAATTCTAAGCTAAGAAAATTACCTCCACCGATGTGCTCCACATTGCACATTACTAGCAGATAAAGAATTCTGTATCAGATGAACTTCCCTTGAATCCTCTTTCAAGTGTTAATATGACTTTACAGCCTGAGAAAATAGATAAAATGCTATAATGGGCTCTGCAGTTAACACATTCATTATATTAAGCTTTGGTATCTTTTGACAGCATAATCCAAAATAAGGTTTCATGAAAAGGAATTCCTATGCCAAATCGAAGACAAATGTGACGTTTCAGACATCAAGCAGAAACAAAAATCTGAATGGATACACAAACGGAGGGACAAGTTTAAACTGAGATATCATATGGATACAAAAAGTTAGGTTTAGATGGATGGACAAATTGAAACCAGTGTATCCTTCAACACTTTTTCTAGGTACAAGTATAACAATAAATAAAGTTTCATTACACTTGGTTCAGTAATTCTGGAGATGACATTTTCAATCATAACATGGTTCACGGTGACCACAACCTTATCCCATCTAGGGAAACTGTTAGTGAATTCTTATATGAAACGTCATGGAACAACGCTCAGTAACTACAACGTTATATCGAAAATATGAACTCTGACCTGAGAAATTAATGCCCACACTTACACTGTCTCTGGGCTGACTATCTGTATATCCACTTGAACCCTCACTGGTAGGAGAGCAAACCAAGTGAACTGTGTGCTGAGTTTCTTCACCATACTGAAATAATAAAAGTGAAATATCATATGTAGATATGCGCCATGCAAATAGGAACCAGAGTCTCTGATGAGACAGTAGCTCTATCAATTGGGACAAAATTATAAAATTAGTATAACGAACAATGGACAATCAAAACTTTAAGCCACTACTATGAAATATGTATCTTGAATCACTTGTACCAAGTTTTGTTGAAACTAGACAAAAACTGTAACAGTACCAAGTAGCATTTTGAAAGAAATGTTAACATATGCTGGATGAACAGACAGACAGACAATCCAATCATCAGATTGGAAAATCAATACTACGAATTATGTATCCTGATGTAACTTTTTGGTTTTCAGCTACACAGGCAATTATTCATCCTTACCACAGCCTAAACATAAGGGAAATCTTGTTGTACCTTAATGTGTTTTTCAAAAATTATTACAGTAATAGAGACTCAGTATAGCTTTGAAAATATTTCCTTATGTTAAAGTTTTAAACCTCTGCCTGGTTCCCTTTCATCATAATGCTGGCTGCCACATGGTTTAAGTGAAATATCCTTGAGTATGGCATAATAAATAAATCAAGTTTTAAATAAGCCATATGACAGCAATCAAGAAGGTGAGCAGTGCATAAAGCTTCAAGTCCTTTTGATAATAGCTTTATGTTATGATGCAAAATTTCAGTCATGAAGTATGGAGCCACAGAATTACATATAGACCAATGTAAGTCGCCACAACATACTTCTTGCCAGCACGTGCCTCTCTCTACATTTGCTTTACATCACTCCTGCCAACAGCAAATCTGGACAGATATCATAATCAATGCCAAGGTCATCAGACTCAGGGTAAGAAAATACATACGTCTATCCAAACTTCCATTTCAACTCATACTTGATACTCTTAATTATGCTTGAGAAAAGACAAATCAAAACCAGCAAAACTGCTCTCTGATGTACCACTGAACTCTAGTGCTTGTTTTTCTGTTGTGGTTTGCTGATTGCACAGACATTAATAAGGCATACCCACAAAAGAACATATCTATAGTGTTCTAATTTCTCACCTGGTGTCTTCTACAGAATGTTGATATTTGAAAGGGCAACCAGTTGTTGCTTTCATTAACCAGCACTTCTGACACCATCATACTTTTTTCATAACAACACGAAGGTTAAGTTTTATATAATTATATTGAAAATATATAAACAAATGACAATTAATCAGCTGACTAATGATTTTTGCAACTGATTTTCTTGCAACATGAATTGTCATCAAGTGTAATTTCATGTAGCCATGATGGGCACATCAGATATGATCAGTATCTTCATTCCAATATAGTATCATCAAGTTAGCATGGAAGGGACATTATACATAACATCTTTGCATACCTGTCGTAAAATATCCTTCAGCATTAAATGATCTTGCAATAATCTTCCAGAATATATCAGCTTTTGCTCCTTCTCTTCCTGCAAACAGTATATTTTAAGTTCAACCATCAAAGATAAATGCACTTCTCACAAAGATACAAGAGAATATTTTAGAGCTTGTGCATAGTCCAAGATTGTTCTAACGCTGGAATCTACATTAGAAATTATGCAGGCATCAGCCAGGTTGGTCAAATCCGAGTCGTAACTTCTCCCCTTTCCACTGCCACACACTATCATGTAAAGGTAATCCATTAGTTCGGTTTCTTGTGAAAAAGCCTCCTGATTGAGAGGTACCGCCATGTTTTCAAGATGAGTAAGTCAAGTAAGACAAGTAAACTGGTGAATACAGGTTTAGAAACTTGCCTGTAAGCAGATGTTTGTAGTTCATTTTCTGACACTTTTTTAAGTCTGTTGGATTATTTTTCCAAAGCCGCTTTATATTCTTTGTAATTGGGTTATGCTATTGCATCATGCACTATATGAAATTAAGTCAACTACAAATTATGGAATCAAGTGTTGGTTAATTTAAGACGAAGTACTCAGGTGATCCGGTTAAATGAGGCAAATGATGGCTGTATTGAAATCATACGTGAAAGTGTATGACAAAGAGGCCTTATCGCAAGAAACAAAACTTAACTGGATTACCATGGCGAAATACTGGCAATGGGAATGGGATTTGATCAGCTGGAGGATGGTGAAGTGATTATTCGTGGTGCAAAATGTGAGTCCCCTTTGTCTTGCAATGGGCGGTTTTGGACGTGGAATTTACATGTTGCTGGCATCATTTCTACTGCAAATTTCATTGTCTGAGCTATCTCGGACTAACATATGTACTAAGCATATGGCACACATGAATCACAAGAATGAACAGTGCTGTGTTGTAATTCCAACTATTGTTAAAAAGATATGACTCAAACATAACTAATAATAAATACCAAATTAGCATTCAACTTACGTGAGCCGAATCTGCATTAAAGCCGTTTCGCAAGACTAACGCTGATTGGTTGACATGGGTGGGTGCCCTCCAAAAATAACACAAAATAACACTAAAAAGACATGATTTTCTGTAGTCGTTACACCTTTGTGAAAAGGGGTTGCGGAATTGTGTCTGTCAGACGTGTATTCTGTAGCGATTACCAGAAATAAAGTCTTTTTAGCGTTATTTTGCGCTACTTAGTTAGAGCACCCACTCATGTCTCGCCCAAACATCATTAATCTCGCAAGATGGCTTCAATGCTGATTCGGCTTATTCAATCCATATGGCTCTAAATCTTAGTATGTGTCATCATACCTAGACAAAAATCTAAACCTCTCAGATAAATAAACAACAAATATAATTACCGGCTTGCTAGGATACACAGAAGATAAATGCTCTTTTAATTTCTTCACAGTCCATCCAAGCATACATTCGATTGTTTGGTCGGCAATGCGTTGATTTGGGGCTTTCACCACTAGAGTCACCGGGTTACTGGGTCCTATATCCATCGTATATATACTTCTTCAGTTAGCAAAGCATGAAACTTGAACAGTGTCCTGAGAAAGTCAACAAGCAGACTGCTTCAGCTTTAAAGCAGTCTTTATGGTACAGCACTACTCACGAAGAGTTGGTGATGCAATGAAAAACAAAAACAAAAAATAATGAAAAAAAAACCAAACAAACAAAAAAAAAACCAACACCTGCGGACACACACAACGGTCTCTTATTTCCAGAATATTTCACATAAAACGAAAAACGATTCCCCTTCTTCTTCTCATACAACAGACATATTCTGGCAGATCACTGTGTATAGACCAAGGATAAGATGCCAGTGTTCCACAATTTGAACGGCAAATTCACATCTGTCAAATAAGTGTTTTTGTTGTTGTTGTTACACAGTTCAAAGTGTACACTTTGGTACTAAATTTCCGAAAGCACCACACGATAACATACACTAAGAAAGATCGCAGGAAACAAACCAGCAAAGCTCTGTTCCGTAAACAGTGATGCACTACCTTCTGTCATATCGATTTCGCCATGCTTTGAGCTTTCTTTTTTTATCTCCTCGATCTTCCGTGAATTTTGTCCACATCAACGAAAAACCGGATGACGTCAGTCACGTGATGGCTATGGCTATTTGGCGAAATTTCATTGGACAAAAGAAGATCAACACCACCTGACTTCCGGCTGAGGCAATTTACAGATTTGTCAATAATTGTAGCAATGCATTTTTGCACACAGAAAAGAATCGGTGTCTACCACGCGGACTTCTCTAAACTTTATTGACATTTTTAGCCCATAGCAGTCCTCAGTACTGCCTTCCCTGTTGCACTAACTGTGTTGCACACTTTAGGTTAAATTCCGATGCAAATCATAGCTGAAAGTTGGAATGTTATGAAAGGTATGTGTTTTGGATAACATGATGTAAACAGTGAGTTCTGGATGGCATTTATGCATTTTATTTGTTCTTGCAGGTTACAGTGAACTGTTGAACTTTTTACAGAGTGAAGATATCTTCACTGGTTCTCAAATTATGAGAGTGTGGAGTTCACAGGAAATTGTAAGTCTTAAAAGCGGAGGTAATACGGGTGGGGGTACCCTGGGGAAATTTCTGATTGACTCTCTGTCTTTACTTGGATATGTCTGTCATTTGTCAGCTCTGTTTGAAACATGTTAAGGTATTCTGTGACCAAAGGACTTTGAAGTCAGAAAACATATAGGGTCCTGTCAGGCAACACACCCCAATTAATGCTTCCGGGTCGGGAAGGACGAATGTAGATCCAGCGTATTAACACAGTTATTTTCTTTTGCTCCTCTGGATTGCCCTTTTTCATTTTTATCTTCTTGTCGGGTGGTATCGTTTTGTAGGAAAGGCTTCAAAGTTTCACTCCAGATGTAAATTTGTGTGTTTTTCATTAAATGGAGGCAGATGCACACTAGGCAAAAGTAGTAATAAATCAGGGTTCACAGACCTCAGACTGGGTGATTTTGACCCCTATCAGCTCTCAGTTTTGCGAAAAGTGTTATTGGTCATGTCCCATCAGGAATTTGACTGGAGTTTTCTCAGGGGAAAAGGACTGTCAGGAGGGTTTAGCTCTTGCAAATTTAGGGATGGTGCTGTGAGGCCAAACGTTGACATGTAAGTAAATGGGAAATTAATTGTGGTGTGTGGCTTTATGATGACATGGCTTTGCATGTCGGGCTCCGAACCTTGGGAGACACGAAAATTCTACACTGATTCCAGTCTATATACACACATTTTTTAAAAACAAAGCAAGACGTATTGACTAAAGTATTGAGGTATTCATAGAGGTAATAAATACAGCTGTGTATACCTCCGTGGTTCAAAGTTACTCCATAACTAGCCTCAGACTGCTTCATTTATTTCAACTCCTGTCAGTCAGCCTAGTATATAAAGTAGTAATTCAAATAGCAATCTATCCCCTAACCACAACTTGTGTCTAAGTCCCAGCACTGCAGCTAGGGTTGTCTGTTTGTCCCCACTTTAATCCATCATGAAATGGTTTTCCACGGACTCTGGGAATGCATGTTCAACAAAAGTATATGGCTTTTAGGGACTAAGCAATATTTATCAAGGGGACATAGGTGAGTGAGTGAGTGCTTATAGCGTTTAACGTAGTACTTAACAAGGTTTCTGTAGTGATGATGAGGAGTCCTGATGTGTGCATATGGTATGTCTTCTTCTGGCAGGGCGAGCCCATGCTGCCAATGGAGGGGTATTTTCCTGTCAATATTTGACGCTGCCTAGCCTGTAAAATGTGTATATTCCTCAATCAGCAATAATCAGCTGAAGGGATCACATGTGGCAGCGGTTTTAAAACGCTTGTGTTAGGGCCATATCAGCTGTTTTAGACCATTGCTGCTGTCAAACATTCCCGCAGTCCGCCATGTTTAGTCAGCCATCAAGAGAACCCGGTAATCTGTTTGATGTGTAGTTTTTCGATGCAGGATTCACACTGTTACAAAGGGTGGCTTAAAAGCCTAAGACTTCCACAGTGCGGAGAATTTACGATAATCAAAAATGTCTAGCAATCAGCAAGTAATAAACAATGGGGCTGCTGACTAAAATATGTGATGTGAGCTTAAGAGAAGGGTTTTAAAACTCCAGTACTGTGCGATCCCCTCGGCTAATCATTGCTGACTAAGGAACATACAGGTTTTAAAGGCTAGGCAGCATCTAGATAAGGATAGGAACATACACCTTGTTTTGCAGATGGACCTCTGTTAGCCATTGTATTGGTAGCATACAACGTCTAATTCATTAGGCTATGTCGCCACTAGAATATCATGCCAAAGACACCAGACATGACACCCCACCCAATCACATTACGCTGACAATTGGCTGACCAGTCCTGTTTCCTTGCTCTAACCTCTCAATGCTGAGCACCAATTTAAGCAGCAACGAGTGTCATCTTTAAAGTCTTTGCTATGGCTCAACCCACTTGAACCTAGATCTCCCCACCTCAAGGCAGACGCTCTAATCACTAGACCACAGAGGCAGTCCAAGAGGATATAGGACAGGTGCAAAAGATGCGTGATTCGAACAGTTTTTATTTGTTTTTGGTTTTCTTTTTCACTTGCTAAGCAAGGTGTCAAGGCAGCTGACAACATTTTTCAGACCCAGATAATTGGTGGGAAAATTTCTTATAACAGATTAATTAATAATAAATAATTATTGTTGATGAAAGATGCCATTGTTTTACTACCATATTCTTCCAAGGATGATGTACTGCAGGACAGTTTTTGTGTCCAATGTTTTATGCAATAATTGTATATGCCTAGTCCCTTGATTCCAGCTGCTTGTAACGAGGATCATGTACTGCTGTTTTATTTAAGTTAGGTCTGTGTCACATGAGTTAGAACTATTTACTGCGCTATGTAGGAGATCATGACATGAACCATTGCTGTGATTTCAAGTCCAATCTAGGTTGGCTTCCTCTCTGGCTGTATGTTTTTAAGGGCTGTCAACAACCTGCTCTGCCTGGTTGCCTCCCATCATATAATGCTGGCCCCCATCGTATAAATGAAATATTCTTGAGTACGGCGTTAAATGTACACCAATCAGATGATAATCAGCCATCGCGAGTTGTGGAAATGTTGAGGAATCGATGTCGATGGTTTTCATCTTAGGCAGAAAATGCATATTTGCCAGGCCACCTTAATTTATAGGCCTACGTGCATGTAACCTATAGACACGTAATTCATTAGGGGGATTCAAGTACATGTACATGTAGCTTATGTTGCTTTAGCTTCAAAATCAGCCATGAGAGAGTAACCTCAACAGATATATTATTGCCGGGCCCTCTTGGCCTAAATAGCTGTTCTGCACATTTTCCCAGCATTTTCAAGTCAAACTGAATTGGTGTCCTCCAAAAGATATACAGATCAAGTTCGAGGTCCACACCTTGGAACTGGCATTACAGGGCCAGCAGGCTTTTCAGAAGGGTCCACCAAGAACAAGCATTTGACCAATCATAATCAACATTGTTGCAAGGTAATCAATCAGTGCCCCACACAGTGGTTACAAATGTTCAAAACTTTCTGACGTCACAGCTGCTTTCACCCGGAACAGATTGAAATTGAAAAAAAGGAACGCACCCTAAGCTAAGAGCGAAATGATATGGGTCAGGTGACTAGAAAGTCATGTGCAAGTGGTGTTGGTTTTGGCCCCAATACTGGGATCGGCGAACAAACAGGCTTTCTCTTGCCTACACGAAGACCAAAACCCGTAAGTTTGTAGGTTTTTGATTTAGTCGGACAAATGCGGTATTAATCAAGGCCTGTAAATGCGTTTATGTAGACAGGCATATATTATATACATGTACATCAGGCCGTGCCCTCAAAGCAGATGGAATGTATTACGCATATGTATTCCTGCATGTTCTAATTATTATTGATCTACATGAAATTGATGTCTGTCGGTCGATACATATTCGACCATTTGAGTCGGGAAACAACGTATAATTTGCTCATATTATGAGAACTAATCAGAGGGATAATCACGAAACTCACAGGTTATTACGTGAAATATCTGTAGTTTGTGCATTTCAGCCTATAAAAAAGATGCCTGTTTATCTGTAAGTATGTTTCTTCCCGTTGATTTGCTTATGTGGCAATCGTGACGCTTACAAGCGATACAAATTTAGTCGTAAGTGGCAGACTACTCAGGTTTAGTTATTTATGGTGTTATACGTCGTTCAAAAGATTATTTTACTTATATGACGGCTGGTCATGTGGTGGGAGGAAACTGGGTACAGCCGGGGGAAAACCCACAACCATCAGTAGGTTGCTAGAGGATCTTTCCACGTACGACCGAAGAAGCTGGATTTGAACTCGCGACGATTGCATTGGCTCATTGCGCCCGGAGGCCCCGGGTATTCCCGTGGATGGAACTGTGGGCTTGTCCCACTCCGGGGGATGTCTGCATGGGGTTTGGGAACGACCACAGGGGGCTCCCATGGTTGGCAGTTCAATCTCTGTTGGCTCTACCATCATGCGGGAATGAGCAAGTCAACTGCTAATCAGGCGTCCGTGCTTAGGGCGTCGGGGTTAACGTTGACCTTGCCGGAAGTTGTGTGAGTGCTTTGTTGCTCTAGCATGTACCTTTACATGGCTCGATCATCAACTGACCTAATAGTACATGCAGCAGATATGTAAGTAAATTGTGCCTTTGATGATATGTGCAGATAGTTGGAATATACTTCTACTTATATTTTTGGTCGTAGGGCCATCCTTAATTCGTCCCTTGGCCGCCATTGGCAGTTGAAGTGCATATATATTTGCGGCAGAACACGCCCTTTACTATGGTGGAAATAAAACAATACAGATTTACAAAAACTGCTAAGTTTACAGAACGCGTTTATACAACTAAACACCTGCAAACCAGTCAAATACTTGCTCATTACCATATAAGACTCCATTACGACTATCCTTCAAGATCCAAGTTGGCCACCATCATCTATAATACTACATTTAATAACTAAACCAAGTCCAATGGGAAGAACCTGCTTTATTTGTATTATGGAAATAAGGAGTAGTTTAGGTCAATTCCAGCTGAGGATGGCATCCTTTCCAGTTCAGTGAGTGAGTGCTTGGGCTTCATACTTAACAATGTTCCAATCACATGACGGCGAGTAGTCCTCCAGGTGAGGGCATGTATTGTTTTCTTCTGGTAGGGCGAGTCCATGACGCCAAAGTGCTGCCACCACCGGAATATGATGCCGCAGACACCAGACATGAGACCCCACCCAGTCACTTTATACTGACGTGAGCTGACCAATCCTGTTTCCTTCCTCTAACCTCACAATGCTGAGCGACAAGCGAGGCAGTAATAAGTAGCATTTTCAAAGCCTTTGGTATGACCTGACACGATCCTTTCCAGTTGAACCTAGGAATGTCTCCTAGCAACCCGCAGATGGATGTGGATTTGCCCGTTTTTTCTCATCATATAATGTTGGTTGTCGTCGTGTACGTGAAATCACCAGTAAAATAAACTAATGAATAAGTAAATAGTAAATGTGATTTCTTGTTTCAAGAATAAAATGATATTTCCCTAATGATACAAACCCGAGTTCAGCATCTGGCGATAAAGCTTCAAGCACAGGAATCCGTTCGAAATGACGTCAACACCATAAAATGACTTGCTATAGTAGATTCCGTCCATCCATTTTGTTGTCATTCCCTTATGAATTATCCTTTTGTCACTTGGTGGAAGGCCCAATGCAAATTCTTCATTTGGTCCCACTAGTGACCAGCCCTCTTCATTTGCTGTATGAGGGCATCCCTTTTGTACAGTTTTTCCAGCAAAGACACAAACTGCTCCAGTATCCCTGTCCGTTGTTCTATATGGGCGCCATTTCTCGAAGAGACACAGAATGCTGTGGTGAAATCTTCATGTGTCTCAGGCCTCGCATGCTGTTCTCTTACCTCCATCCCATAACACACAAAATAGTGAAGGCGTGGGAAAGCAAAGCAAGACTTCGTTCCAAATTGTGTAGATGCTAGGTCAAAGTTACGACTAAAACGTGTGGATTCTAACGCAGCTTCTTCTGTCGAATCATAGACTAGAATTGAGCTTGATAAAAGCGCCTTTCGGTCATAGATATTACTTTCTTTGAGTTCTTACAATCTGTGCTGCTCCATATATGTCTTTTTCAGCAAGATAAATAAACTACTGTATGCCACTCACGTCCATCCGGTGCGTGCCCGGATGAATTTTGTGAAACACGCTGGCATGCAAACCATATGCTAATGTCCGTACGTACTGTTAGCAGCAACCTAGGAAACTGGCTGCCGTTATTATTACAGGAAAAATCTGACATGGCCCTATGTCCAAAAGTAGTGTCTATACCATACTCTAACGGTGTGCCAGATGTGCTTCTATCATGAAAGGCACATATATCCTACTTATCTGCTGCACTATAACGACCCACTAACATGCCAAGCACTACTGGGGCACACTGATGAGTCCATTGGATGAGAGGTTCAAAACGTTGGATATTATGTTCTAACGGGCCGCCACGAGACCCGGACATTCTGGTTGGAAACGTCATGATCGATATATCTCGATACACAAATTAAGGCGTTGTAATTTAATGTCACAGGGGACAGTTATTGCGCTAAAAACTTTAATTAAGATCTTATGATTGCAAATGAGAAGAAGTTGCGAGTTCATCCTGATTCTTGCCAGGTGTACGTGAAGCTGACCACATTAATTGGTACTAAATCAGGCGTAAGCTTCATTTGAGGACACCAGCTTCCACCAAAGGCTCGGTCCATGTTTCCATGTCATCCGCCTTACTGCCGGACAAGCGTTAGTTAGATGTTTGCCTATATATAGCTGCATTTAAATGTCCCGGACTGACGAAGCCGACCCCTGTTTTCGTCCTCCGTCGGTAGTCGCTCCACCCTGTGTAGGCGCTCTGGAGGATTACATTCTCGCATGACAAGTGCCAACCACGCGGGCATTTACGTCTTTCTGGCGTTTCTGATACCGGTACTCGAATGTTTTGATGTCGGCATGGTGTGGCAAGATGGAACCCATCTTCACAAACACAGAACTATATAGGCTGGTTGCTCTGACAGGTAATGCCACAGATGTCCAATGTCATGCAGTCGCAAATTCGTTAGCCTCATGAATTTAGAGGTTGCATGCTAGGGATAATGTATACAACATTATAACAGTGTCCTGTCCCTATGTTATTACACGTTACACTGACTGTCAGTTTAGAAGATTTACAGCTTATAAACAGCTGATATCTTCTAGCTCTCTGATTGGTCAGTCTCGTGTGATTAAAAGCAAGGGGGCCTCCAGATGCCCGGTCGGCAGCAATATATTCCACACTTCAAACGAAGATAATTCAGCAACGATTTCAGACAAACAGGTTTTTTACGTTCAGTACAGAATTTTGTAATCTTTAATGAACAGTGCCTCAATCATGAGCTGTCTTTTACTTTAAAACAGCGAGAAACCTGCGTATCTAACTGTGGACTCACGAGACTGGTTTGTTATCGGCGTTATTAGCCTGGAAAGATCTCACCAACAGTAAAAGAGTTCTCACAGGACAGGAAGCCTCCCCTTCCACAATGCCTAGCTCTCCTCCAACGGCAGACTTTGCACCGCTAGGGGCAGTTATCTCGACCCCTGTATGGAGACAAAATGTCCACATGCAGGGCACCCGGTGGCAATCAATTGATCCATACTCGCTCTCCCAATACTCCTCAGTCAAAACTTTGTTTTTCCTGCCTGCGTCACCAGACTACCATCAGCCATCTTAATATTTGAGTGTTCTACCACCCCCCCCCACCCAGCCTCATGACTCTGAAATGCTACAGTCCACGTCTCATGTGCTGCATCTTCTGATTTGTGCCGTAACACTCTCATGGCTCCACAAAGCAACAACCTACTTTTGATGATCTGCCCCTTCCAGCCCTTGCTTTTCGCAATCTCAAAATATCTTATTGCTCCACATGTCATGAATTACATGATTGTATAAGTTTCATGGGAGGAGGAACCAAAGCCTGGGGAAGCCACCTACCACAGAGACTTGTGAATCACAACAACAGCTATCCTCAGGAGTAAAAAAACAAAAATCAACATATCTTTAATTTTGTCATTAATTTATTATATGAATAAATATTCTTTTTGTTTGATTTCATTGGAGTTACATACAGCCAACTCCAGTATTAAAACTGCCTCTTTGAACATTTACATTCCTTGCGGTAAACCTTCATCTTTTCTATCACATGACACTGTATATTTATAAAAAATCTAAACCTTATAATTATACACTAAAAACAAACCTATGTATTGCTTTAAACTTTTCTTCTGTTTTCAGGATTGATAAAACAATGAGGTCTACATTCCTCCACGTATGCCAAATTTTACCTATAAAAGTTTCTTTGTTAGAATAGCCTCTGCTGTTTAATGTAGTACCAGTATATCATGAGCAATTACATGAAGTTGCCATCCATAAAACTTATTTTCAAGTGGACCAATCCATTATTCTGACCTCTGGTCAAGTAACTCTTGTGTAGCAGAGTACAGGCAGTAGCCAGCACAGCTTTTGCTTTCAACAGAGAAAGTAGTCAAGGATGAATACACTATATTCAAAATAATAACTAACACATGCCTGTATCAAAGCATGCAAATAACCCTTGCAATTTAAAAAAAAATATAGACCACATAAGACCAAATGTACTACTTATATTATAGTGTGAAGAGTTTCCATTCCTTAACAACCATTATCAATTCACTGATAATATGGTCAACCTATGGAATACATTTGACTTAAAGTCAGGAGAACTTCCATGCAGAAACACTTCATTATGGAAATAAACATAAAAACATAGACTTTAGCAGGTGTGAAAGTTGCAGAAACAAAAATTAATGGAAACATTACCACAGTAAAACTATCACAGATAAAATTCATGATGTAACATGAAAGTTTAAGGCTTTAACAACCCTGTAAATTGCAGTGAGTTATGTTACCTGTGTACAGTCAACAAATGTGTGACGCACTCAGGCTAAGACAAATCTGCTGAAGTGGACATCTAAAAGTATATCTGTAAATCTTCAACCTTTTCAAACATTAAAGTAGTTTTTAAATGGTACTGTACGAATACATTTATTGTAAAAATTAAGCCAAATATGACTTGTTTGTGTCAGATATAGGCTTCACAAAACTATGGGAATTATTTCTCTACACCCTACAGTTCTCCAAGAAAATACTGAAATGTTGCTTTCAGCGGTGGTTGAAAAGGTTGAAGAATAAGGGTATTAAAAACATTTGAAACCAATGGAGGCATGGTACAGGGAGTAAACTATCTGGCCGCAGGAATGGGGTTGACATGAGTGAGGGAAATGGTGCTGTAGGACTGCTCTGGTATGAAGTACTTCTGTGATGACTTCAGGGTGATGAGCACTGGCTCCTGGAAGCCCACATCCAATGTATCCAGAGGGCTGGGGAATGGGTTCAGGTACAGCTTCTTCATGGGTAAGTTGATGCTTGAAGGGAAATCCGACGTCAGGTTTCCTGCAGGAGGTATTTGTCTGTAATCTGTAAACATACACGTGCAATGACAACTATACCGGGGCCCATGCTGATGCTTTAATGCCTTTAGCAAAGTTAGTGGTGAACTTATTTTGCTCTAAGAGAAAATGACAAGACAATCATGTGTGAAAACAGTGTATTATCTTTCCTTTGGTTATGGTCATTTACAGGAGACCCAACACAGATGATATCTTTCACCCAATCAATTATTATAAACCATTTTTGAGAAAATAAATTCTTAGATGCTTTGAATAAAAATCAATATGGTAGCTAAATTTGGCCTTTTGAGGTTTATCTTCGTATTACTTTGCATATTAATCAGCTTAATTTGGATAATTATCACCATTTTTGTCACTGCTTTATCTCAGAGCCTGTTAAAAACAACTTGATGACCATTTTTACATATGTAAAGATTCCTAATATTACATTCAAATTAATTTTATCAAATTAATTAAATCATAATTTGCAGACTCCACATATAAAATGTAATTTTAAGCATATTAAATTCTATTTTGTACACCTGAATTTCAGAATCTATCAACATTAGCACTTGATTTTTGCATCCCCAATGAAAAAAGGCCTGTTATCTTTCAAAGGTGTGCTGGCAAAACCATAATGATTTGGGTTGACTGATCAGATAAGGCTCCGGCTGTATTTTCAACTTACCAGTATTATAGGAGGTTTCTCTCTTTGGTCTACAGCAACTGGTGTGTGTTTCTCCAAGCCGTACTAGAGCTGGCTTACTGCACAATAATAAACATACAGCTTTCTTCAGCAAAGTTTCAATCATTTGTGCTAACAGGCAAGAATTTATTCACTGTTAGCATTGATAACATATCAACAGAAAGGCTTGAATAATTTATTCGTGAACTGTTTTATGTACAAAAATCTTGCAGTATTACAACCTACATACTTGAATCTTTGATACAATGTGGTTGTTTGAAGTTGTTTGAAACAGTAAACATAAAGACAAGCAATAGGCCTATTACATGTAGGTTGTAAATGCGATAAGCCAATTGCAGTGTTCTATAAGAGTTATTTATTTATTTGATTGGTGTTTCATGCTGAACTTAAAAATATGTCACTTATACAACGGTGGCCAGCATTATGGTGGGAGGAAACAGGCCAGAGCCACAACTATCCGCAGGTTTCTGGCAGACCTTCCCATGTACAGCTGGAGAGGGAAGCCAGCATGAGCTGTGCTTGAACTCAGAGGGACTGCATTGGTGAGGGGCACAGGGTCATAATGCTGCACTGCCACGATAACCGCCCTTGGCCACGGACGCCCCCTGTTTATGTTTCTCAGTCCAAATTTTTTCATACACAGCATTCATATGTTAACCCAGTTTTTTTATTTTTCAAAAAAAACATTGACAGTCTTTACATATAAAACAATTTCTATCAGCAAATAAAGTCAAACATATGGAGATCTCTACTAATATATTTACAGTGTACAATATACTAGTAAAGCAGTAAACTATTAACAACTGCACTAAAGAAAACTCACTGTTGTATCTTAGGTAGAACAAGGACTGTATTCTTTGTTTGCCCAGATTTCTCTTCACTGACTGGTGGAATAGGTCCTCGTCTCAGTTTCTCTATCTCTTTCTCAAATGTGATCTCACAGAAATAGTTAATGGCCTCGATACATGTAGCATTTTCCAGCACCGATGGATCAGTAACACTGTCTAAGTTCACTACAAATACAAAGTATAGTTTATTCCTCTGGGACTCTTCTTCAGATCTACTTCACATGTAGTTAACATGCTAATTGTAAAAAAACAATGGACCTCAAACAGTACATATTTCTACATAGCAACCCTGGAGGAGAAAGGTAAATTTACATGCACATTGTCAGTAGCACACAATCTCAATCAAGTGCCATCTTGTAGCTGCTTCATATTCTGGCCTTGCTCATACAATGTTTAAACACCAATTAAATAAGTAGTTTCAATACATAAATTATGAAACAGCTAAATTCAGTTCCCCAAATCCTTAAAACACTAATCTGATTGGACCACCAGTGCTGAGAACAGGTTTACAGTTCAGATTTATAGCTAGCAACCAGCCAGAATGAGAGGGTGGGAGTAATGACTATGATTTCACTTTGGTTTTAAGATTGTGTCAAGACTAGTATACAACAAAATACATAACCTATCTGCTGTGTACCCCTACCATATTAATGACAGTCACCATACAAGTGAAATATTCCTCATTTCAGGCATAAAAACCCCAATTAAAACAATAAATAAATAAACTGAAAGAAACAAGAAAAGGTCAAGCTCAATGAAAAACAGGGGGGTTATTCCACATCTGTATGACATGGTGTACATGTGGTGCAAGTTTTATGAAAACTGCATTCAGGAAATTGTTATCCACCAAAATAGCATACGCCTATTACTACAGCACGGTAGTGATATCTCTGATCTAGAGCTGGAAGCTTGGTTCACTGGTCTACATGCTCCAGGCAGCAGCAGCAGCACACAAACAATCCCTGGTTAACTCCATCTTACCTGCCATGGCATGATGGGGCACCTTTTTGTCCTGACTGGACGGCCTGTGGTCTGCCCGCTCTTGTCTGGGAGACGTGTCCACCACACTGTTTTCCCCCTGCAGCACATATTGTTATCATACAACAACTGAAACATCAAATGTCTCAGATTAAAGTTCTTTGGGGAATATACAGGATTTAACATTATAAATACATCTATCCACACTTCTGTCCAGTTTTGGGACTAAAATAATGGTAAATCAAATCAAATCAAATCAAGTCTGCAAGAATTTCATATGGAAATTTTCTGAAAATTTTTGACAATACTTTTTATTTTCATATGCTGACATGTTCTGGAGATTTTAGCAATTTTCAGTGCTTTGAATGATTACTGTCTATGCCAGAACACGGACTGTGCAGTGTAGTCAGCTAGGAACATGGGGAATTTGTGGTAGATGTTAAGTGAGCAGATACTAACATCTAAGGACAAGCTTTTGTTTGGACAATAAGTGTAACATGAATACCGGAGAGCGTTTCCTACTGATGCTTGCTCGGGATCCTGCAGCTTGTCCCTGCCCAAGTCTTCCATGGATATTCTGGCCCCGCTTTAATTTTTCAATTGTATCCTCTAGATGGATCTTAAAGAAGGCCATCCATCTGTAAAAAGAAACAAAACTGACAAATCACTGGATCAAGCTAAAAGCCATTGATGTTCCAGCTTGGTCACAGTGTTATTCTGATATTTAAGTATGATATCACAAGTGTGCAAGTGTTGTGTTTTACTCTGTTATCCTGGTACCCTGATACTGTATTTCTGTGACCCTTTTGCTGATAGTTATGCTCTGTGCTCAGTAGGGGTTTGGTTGTCTTCTACATACAGATATAGCCTGGACAAGGAAGGTAATCTGTCTACATAGATGTGTTGCCAAGGAAATCCCCCAAAATGTGCAAATGAGAACAAAAAAGACATACAGTGCACAACTAGATTTGACTGTGAAGCCATACTGTATAAAGTTTGAAAGACTTGTACTTTATGGTAAATAAGGTACAGGATGGACAAGGTTACTAATCTATGTATCTAAATAGCAATATTGTGCTGTCATGGAAACCCAGAAATTTAAAAAATGAGAAAAGAAATTAGGTTTTGTATCAAAAACATATGTCTCCCACAGGTAAACATAAGGACACCAAAATCAAAACAGTTACTAAGAGCCCCATAAGTAAGCTTGACACCAAATTTGGAAACTTTTTGGAGATATTTTGCAGACAAGCAGCAGCCAACAAAATGCCATTCAGAACAGCCAAACATACAGACACCAAAATCAAATCAGTTACTAATGGCCCCATAAGTAAGCTTGACACCAAACTTTTCTGATTTGGTCAAGTGGTTCTGGAATTATCTTGAAGACAAACTCAGGTGACAGCTCAACTAATGCTAGCAAAAAGACTGACTTATATAGTAAGGAAGATATGGGCCAGACAAGATTACTTATCTATGTACCTAAACAGTACACCCCCTATATTTACAGGGGGCATAATCCCATCATTGGTACTTGCTACTTTGAGTGCTTTCCCATGGAAATGCAAAATTTGACTGAAACACATACAGTTTAAACCAGAGCCCAGTTCATCTAAATATGAACCTGCAAACAAAAAATAAAATCTTCACCTGTTGTATTTTGATTATCTCATTAAACTTGACTTGCCATGATATGGCTGAGATATTGCCAATGTGGCGTTTAGCCGTAATCATTCATTCATTAAATTTGAAGTTTGCCATGGGAACCTGAGACAGAAAAGGCCCCAGTATAAGTACAAACCTAGTCTACCACAATATGACATTTTTATCTGAAGCAGCCTGATTTTATATATTGCGATCACGTCGCCAAACAAATGTCGTGACAAAATCATCTCTTCTACATAATATGCTCACGGAATAATATCAATTACCAAGGTTGGCAAATTGTTTTCAATTTCTTTGTAGTATGTTTCTCTGGTTATCTGCTTCCATATATGTGTCTGTTGAGCCTTCACCCTCACAGGCATTACCTAATCAAAAGAATCAGGTGTATTGTTCTACATAAAACGTACCACATCTTTACTTATACTGAAACAATTCTCAGACAAGATTTCAATTCCAGTTTGAGTAAAGCATTTGTATATTCTTTTATCCATGAGTGATGCTCACAAATACTTGAACATGATTGTGGAATTCACAGTCTCATGGGTGACAGCCAGATATTCTCAGTCATCAAGATGCACAGGTATTTGCATGGGGCAGATGAACGGGAATATCACTCAGCTATCAGTTGTTTCCCCTTCAGAAAAGGGTTTTAAAGTGACACATAACACCTGGTGGAAAGGTATGAAAGCATATCCATCCAAGCTCACCAAAAACATTCAAAAGTGCTTAACTAAGGTATGTTTGGATATCAAATACCCAAGGAGGGACATAGAACTGCACAATGCCAACTGACCTGTCCAGCCAGTCTTGGCACATGTTGTGAAGAGCTGACTTCCTGTTAGATTCCTCCAGGTTCCATGTGTCCCAAGAGTCCAGCTCCTGTGCCAGGTAGCCATGGGGATCAGCCACTCCCATCCTCCACAAAACATCCAGCGCTGTGGCCCTGTGCAGGAGTAAACCTTGTATGTCTCAATAAGACCAATGAGAAAACTATGACAAGCCAAATTCCTTTTCATTCAATAAACAAACACCTTTTCTGTCTTTATACATTCAATATGTTTTCCATGTTTAATATACACAAAAGTATTCAAACTGTATGTTTACTTATTTTATACATATCTTCACGATGACTTTTAATTTCACTACTGAAATGCATGTATTTAAAAAAAAAAATTTCAAACAAAAAACAGTGAAAACAAGAATATTTGAACTAATTCTTCAGACATCTGCTCTGCCCTTCTTAGTTAACATGTAACAGGAATATACATTTTTTTCTCACACTGTTAGTCCACAGGAAGTGACTTCCTGTGTGTTACTCATACACAGGATGTGTTATTTCTTCATGGGATTTTGTCATTACATGGAGATTCACTGAATAAAACAAGTACAAATACTGCGTGATGTTTACGAGTCTCTACCTTCCATGCTTTCGAGCCTACAGTTATGCTGGTTGTTTCCAGCTTGAAAATTGTTGGCCCATTGGCCTTAGCCATGACACACAGGATTGTCTCCTTAGAAACATATCCATCATTGCGGGGAACAACATGCACTGGGATGTACAAAAATTATGTACTTCATAATGAATATACTTTAACACTAAATTTTCACCAGAAAAAATGTTTTATTTGTTCCGAGAATCTCAAAGGCTTCTACACATCTGTTTAACACATCTGTGAAGTTAATTTGTACAGCCATGACAGCACAGATTTCACACAAACACTCACAGTGCGGTGACATACACACTCCCTACTTGTACTACGATAAACTGGGTCCAGCTTCTCTTACTTGGCCATGCCTTGAACACACTTTAATTTAAGCACAGAGTCCTGTTACCTGATATTCTTGTCTCCATCTATGTACTGTGTCATGAGTCCTTTACCTGATATCCTTGTCCCCATCTATATACTGTATCATAAGTGTACATGAGTCCTGTTACCTGATATCCTTGAGTACATGAGTCATTTACCTCATATCTCTGTCACCATCTATATACTGTATCGTGTGTACATGTAGTGTCTTGTTACCTGATATCCTTGTCCCCATCTATGCACTGTATCCTGAGTGTACATGAGTCATTTACCTCATATCCCTGTCGCCATCTATATACTGTATCATGAGTGTACATGTAGTGTCTTGTTACCTGATATCCTTGTCCCCATCTATGCACTGTATCCTGAGTGTACATGAGTCATTTACCTCATATCCCTGTCGCCATCTATATACTGTATCGTGTGTACATGTAGTGTCTTGTTACCTGATATCCTTGTCCCCATCTATGTACTGTATCATGAGTGTACATGAGTCATTGACCTGATATCCTTGTCCCCATCTATATACTGTATCATGAGTGTACATGTAGTGTCCTGTTACCTGATATTCTTGTCCCCATCTATGTACTGTATCATGAGTGTACATGAGTCATTGACCTGATATCCTTGTCCCCATCTATATACAGTGTCATGAGTGTACATGAGTCCTGTTACCTGATATCCTTGTCCCCATCTATATACTGTATCATGAGTGTACATGAGTCCTTTACCTGATATCCTTGTCTCTATCTATGTACTGTATCATGAGCGTACATGAGTCCTGTTACCTGATACCCTTGTCCCCACCTATGTACTGTATCATGAGTGTACATGAGTCCTTTACCTGATATCCTTGTCTCTATCTATGTACTGTATCATGAGTGTACATGAGTCCTTTACCTGATATCCTTGTCTCCATCTATGTACTGTGTCATCAGCTCAACGATCACCTCTTGTTCAGTATCTTTCAGGGTCTCTAAAGCCCTCAGTGAAGTCAAGATGAAAGTCTTCTCCTCCTGCACAAGTGCTGTGGGCGGGTTCTGCTGGTTTAAAGCTGACAGGAAACACTTCGCTATCACACTGGTGTCCTCCATACCCTCCATACTGTGCAGAGTCATTAAGGCAGCTGATATGTCCACCTAAAACACAGAAGTACTTCAACTTACTTTTAATTGGTTATTATCTGTGAGACTGTATAAAATAAAACCTACATGCTGGTTTATTGCAAACAACTTCAAAGGTGACTTTCTAAAGACTTTTTTACCTAGATTTCTCACCAGGGTGGTTTCACTTGAGCTAATCCACAGTACATTCTCAAGTACATCTCCACTCCCACTTAAGCTGGGGAATATTTTGATTTTGCTTTAAATCATCAAATTTTAATCCAAACTGTCATTCTTGGGATAAACATTACTTCTGTTTATTATATTAAGCATTACTTTTATGTCAACAATTTGATATTAAAGTAGAATACTTTTTTTCCTACCATGTGAACATAAAGCTGCACACTGTCAACTGCCTGTGTGTTTACACATGTACCTTGTGTATGTAACTTGCTATTTTCAGCACACGGCCCAACAAAGAGCTGAAGGCATCCACAGTCCACGGCTTAGGCAGAGTCTGGAAGAGGGAAGTAGATGCAAAAAGTTTCAAAGCCACATACAGAATTTTTAGCTGGATAGTAAGAGTGAGTGTTACATTTCGAATTCCTTCCTTCTATACTATAGTCAGGTCTGTGTCACACTGATTTTGAAGACACATTAATGGATGGGTAACCAGTTGTGCAAAACAGTCCTATCCAGATCTGTTCAGTGGTGGGAAGGTTACAATCTCCACATACATGGAGGTAACCACAAACCTATAGGCAACACATCAGAATGTCAAAACCGTGGGGAATAACAGATTTTATTATTTATACATCAGTGAAATTCAGGTATTTCCTTGACTGATAAAACTCATATTTTCATTAGTTAGATATCTCTTTTGTTATTACATTTTGATATTACACACCCAAAGGCAGTGACGTCAAAAATAAAACACTTTGTTTTCATGACGTTCCAATCTGACCTTGCTGGGATGATGTCATAACACAAGTCTAGTCCTACATTGCGCTAGAAGACACAATGTCATACTAGATGTCATGTATACAATGTCACTCTATTGACAGGTCTTTGAAGAACTACAGCTAAAAACGTTGCTTAAAACTTCTTTAGATACACAAAATCATAACATTGTTCAAGGATGAATATTAGATAGAATATTGCAGAGTGAAGGTTGAATACCATAAATGTTGTTCTCATGAAAGGTGGAAATGGTAACCCACTCAACGATTCACATCTTGTGGGTTATCATGTCCACCTATCATGTGAACAATATTTAAGGTATTCAACCTTCACTCTGCAATATTCTCTGTGCACACCACAGTGTCTATGTACACAGGGGCAGTAATGGTTTACCTCTGGGTTGCAGTTGGGAAAATACTTCTCAAACCATTCCTGGCCCTTGAACTGCATAATGAAGTCTGGCAGGGGTGTTGGTGGAGAAGGCGTGGTGGGCATCCTCTCTGGTAACACAGCAATGGGTTTGGCAGGTAAAGGCGGAGCATGGGAGACTATCTTGACAACAGGTCTCTTGGGGTGTGGCTCTCTTTTGGGGCGAGGCGTCGGTGTGGTTGTCTCTGAGGGTGGGTCAGTGGAAGGTGCTTTGGGTGTGGTCTTGGGTGGGACTGTCTTTACTATCACCTCCTCCTCTACCGGCACAGCCATGGAGACCACCTCTTCATTTTCACTCTGATAAAACTATTTGGGATTTCAAAGGTTTAGGATTTCAAACTTCCACAAGAAATGGTTAACAGTCGTTTTGGGGTTATGTCTTAAGCTCTATATTAAACACCAAATAGTTTTCCAACACAACAATAATTATGCTTATACAATGCAGCTATATTTTTTTATACATGTTCTGTAGTTACCAAGCTAGCAATAAAATGTACAAAGGTACGTAGGCATCATCGGCAGGTTGCTGGCAGACCTTGCACAACTGGAGAGGATGTCAATCTGAGCTGAAACTGAATTCACGGCGAAAACATTGGTGTGGGGCTCCTGGGTATGAATGCTAGTATCTTTCAAATGTGCACGTAGTTGATCTGTTCTGATATTAGTTTTACTGCAATCCAATTTCGTGAAGCCTTTGTACTATTAAAACATACAAGTGTACCGGAATACTACATGTATGTCTAAAGAAACACCATGGGAGTATATGTGTAGGGACACAGATGATCTGTGCTTGTTACCTTGAGTGAAGGTGACCTCTTGATGACCTGTTCAAACTTTGAGAGGAGGTTGGCAGGAAGAAGTGGCTTATCTTCCTCCTCCTCATCCTCCCTATAAACTGAACCCTCCTCAATCCAACTATCTGCAGTATCGGATGTATTGTGTTTCTTCTGTGGAGTAGAGGATGACACAGATCCCACATCCTCCACAGGCTATAACAAGAGATACCACATCAATTCTGATTCCATTAGATGCTTCCTCAGGCAAGAGAAAAGTGGTTTCATGGTTAAGTGGAAGTCATTTTCAGAAGTTTCTGACACAATCTCAAGTTCAATTGCTGATTATTATAAAATCAAAATAGATGCAATAACTAATAAATGCAAATACATTTCACAAACTGATGTAATCAAAATATCCAACCAATTTCAGAAAATTGTCCCAGTATTGTATTTCAAGTAAGAAAGCATTATAATGGTACATGTGCACTATCGCTTTAAACTGAATGAATACCTTCTCTCCTTGATCAATTTGTAACAACTGTTGCTTGTTGAATGCTGGGGGTTGATATCTCTTCTCGGGTATCTTCACTGGAGGGGGATTAGGCCAGAGTAATCGAAGCAGGATAGAGTTAGGAACAAATCCTCCTCTGCCTACTGGGATAGTACCTCCGTCCTCAAATTCTGTCTTCTGTATTGATGTTGGTGGGAAGAATCCAGTTGGCTCTTTTTCTGGGATCCAACCATCAGTCTCTGATAAAAAAAAAATGTTTGAGAAAATACATACAGCATCAAATGTCTCCACATACCATGTTTGACACACCATGTTTGACACCAGAAGTAGCTGGTGTGTGGGGAATACAGGCATACCTCAAGTCGACTGAATTGGGTCATCTGGGATAGGGCTTGAAAAGTTTAAATCCCAGTATTAAGGATGTAAATTACCACTCGAGTTTCAAATTATAGTTGAAGCATTTATTCAATCAAGCAGTAAAAACTGAATAAACGCTTTCAGGTTACCTGAGTGGGCAGGATTAAATTAGGTAAGCTGTGGTATGTATGTATACATGTATGTGTGTATATAGCGTGGATAAACAGAATCTAGCTTGGATCATGTGGAGATCTATTGACGTAGTTTGACATTACTTTGGATAGAATTGAAAGTGGGATGGACAAAAGCCCTGCAACAAAAGCCCCGAAAAGCCATGTCATCACTTCTATGACGTTTATGATGAATGATTTGGGTTGATAGCCTTCTTGTTTGAGAAAATTTTAACCTCTCACCAAAGTCAAGTGACAGGCTTAAATACTAAGAAACTTTTCAAAAAAACTAGATGTCATTTTTATTTAGAAAGGTTATTAATTACCTTACACTGTCAACAGAATTCTTTAATACTTTTGCATAATTAAGACAGCACAGTGCACGAGTTATATATCAGTGCTTGCAGGATGTACAACCATATGTACATATGTTTTTGCAAGTTTTATGAATGGTAATTGTCCTTGCTGAATCGATTCACATGTATAAATGTAAAATGCATCATTCAAACCCCATGTTATCTAACATTTTTTCTGAGTCATTTTGTTAACCAAATGGACTTTTTGCCTCATGAGCAGGACTCTGCACCCCGGGCATTGCCAAAATTAACAGGCTTAAGGACAAATACTTCATAGAAGGCAACTATTTTGCAGCTTATGTTGAACTTCTGTTTTTTGTTTGCTCTTATTCAAATAACACTGATGTTTTCTTGTCTGCCAGCAGTCTACGGATGGTTGTGGGATACCCCTGGGCTCTGCCTGGTTTCCTTCCACCATAATGCTTGCCGCCGTCACGTAAGTGAAATATTATTGAGCCCGGCATAAAACACCAACCAAATAAATAAATAAATCAGATGTTTTCTCCATATAGTTTATACCCAATAACACCCCCCAAAAAAATGCTTGATGTCATGTGTCTGCCATGCTGAAAAATTCAAGCCAAACAAAATAACTCTGAGTATGGAAGAAATGCTTGAGTTGTAGCAGATGCCTGGGAGAAAGAACTTACCAGTATATTTGCTTGAGGAAATGGTATTGGATAATAGTCTGATATCAGACAAGAGCAATTTTTTGTTAGTCTTCAAAGCAATTCACTGCAATGTAGGGTGCTTAACACATGTAAGACTTTGCAAAAACCTTCTCAGGGATACAGTTCAGCGAGGCTTTTGTCCACAGGGGTTTTGGTTCAGTTCATGAGGTTTATATCCAGCAGGGCTTTGTCCACAGGGGTTTTTTGGTTTAGTTCATGAGGTTTACATGTATGTACAGCAGAGCTTTTGTCCACAGGGGTTTTGGTTTAGTTCACAAGGTTTATGTCCAGCAGGGCTTTTGTCTACAGGGGTTTTTGTTTACTTCACGAGGTTTATGTCCAGCAAGGCTTTCATCCTGGACTAAACTGAATTCACGGCTGACATTATGAAAGTGCCTTGTACTAATAAAATATAAACTGTAACTGTCCAGCACTGCACGGTTCACCACTTGGATTATTAGCAGAATGGACAGAAGTGTTCAGTGCTGTGAGATCGCAGCAAACAGTCACCCCTCCAGTACAGTAAGCCTATGGTACTGAGCAGAATGGACAGAACAGTTCAGAGCTGTGAGATGCAAACTGTCACACCTTCAGTACTGTAAGTGTAGGGTACTGAGCAGAATGGACAGAACAGTTCAGTGCTGTGAGCTCATATCTTTGCTGTGTACTGTACAACATAAAATTTTAACACGAATTACAACAGTGCTATGTTTTCCAGGTCTGTTCTATTTATCATAGTTACCTTTCACTATCACTTCTTGCTGTAACTCCTGGAAAATTCGGTCAGCAGGCAGCTGCGAAATAATAGCAAAACATCCACATAAAGAAACAAGACCCATCATGTGTAACACACAGAAACAAGACTCCTGTAGCACCTCGATCTTTATTTCCATTTTGATGACCTTAAAAGTATACCAATATCATAATGAAGACCATATTTGCAATCAGCAGGAAATGGTCTTTTCGATGATGCATACTTTGTTTAAAAGTGGTCTCTTCTTTCAACATGGAATATTTTGAAGCAGTGCGACTTATAATTTCACATTTTAGAACAAATCAGTCCACCTGAATCCTTGGCTTGTTATAGTACAGCTTCATGAACTGTTTCAAAGCCTCCCTCCTTGTCTTGGCAGTGCGCCTTGGCTTTTTCTTGCATGAAATAGCGCCATCCCTTAGAAGACGAAGTTCATTTTCACGTTCCTCAATGGTTACATATGCCTTAAAGAGAACAAAAAAATAAATAAAAATGAAATAAATAATAGAAATAAAAACAAACAAAGCATAGAGAAAAAAATGAAAATTATTAATTAATGATGATGTTTTACATTTTACACATACATTTCTTATAAAGGTGGTCGCAGTCATGGGAAGAGAACCAACACAAGCAATGAACACGATCAAAGACACGCCCATCTGTGTGGATGGCAACACTGTATGGAATTCCTTCAGGGCATAAGTATATGATACTATAAGTGACCTCTTTTAAAAACTTCCAATCATTTATTATTTATTTATTTGATTGCTGTTTTACACCGTACTCAAGAATATTTCACTTATACGATGGCGGCCAGCATTATGGTGGGAGGAAATAGGGCAGAGCCCGGGGGAAACTCAAAACCATTTGCAGGTTGCTGGCAGAGCTTCCCACATATGGCCAGAGAGGAAGCCAGTATGAGATGGACTTGAACTCACAGCGACCGCATTGGTGGGAGAATCCTGGATCATTGCACTGCGATGCCACAGAGGCCCTTCCTATCTTTTAAAATAAATGCTGCAAAGCACCAGTCCAGGAATATAAAAAAGAAAAATTGTGAAGGTTTTGTATTCTTTCCATAACAATTTCTCTACGCAGTTTTGCAAATCATAAATTGCTTACAGGCCCTTAAGACTTTAATGTTACCTAATGTCACCAGTAAACAGTGCTATATTGCAATGTAGGGGGGTTAAAAGCTTGCCTATCAGAGCAAAACTTACAGCGACTGTAAGATAAAGTAACTTTCTGTTATTGCTGTGGTGATAATGACTGTTACAGGTGAACTGCAAAGATTTTCAAGTTTGCTGCTGAATTAAGCCAAGTAACCAACCGGTGATGATGACATGTATGTTATATGTTCGTAATGTCTACAGTGATGGTTGCCATGGTACTTATCTGCTTGCAGCATTAAGAGGACTTTGTGCAAGTGGGTCAACACTAAGGGTAGTGTTGACCCACGAAACTTCACAAGAATTTTTTGGTTAAGAAAAATTGTTTTTGTTTCTTTGGGAAACACTCCATGGTGAACTTAAGGAAAAAACAATCGACTTAAGCAATTTACTCAACTTGAAGTTTCGTGAAACCAGGTCCAGTTGTGCCAAACTTGAAGGCCTTGTTATTGAATGAATGAATGAATGAGTAATTATGGCTTAAGATCACATTGGCAATATCTCAGCCTCATAGCGGCGAGAACATGTTGAAACCAGGAAGCCATGAATAGTTTTCTACCTGATGTCCTTGTTATTGAAGCAGGCTACATGTACATGTGCTATTGTAAGTTTGTCTGCACTTGTATGTGATGTTTATGCTATGTTGTTAAGTAGCCTGGGGACTGTTGTAAGCGATGCCCATCACCTGTTCCCTTTGGCGAGCTTCCCGTGTCACCTCCTCTTGTTCATCAGAGCTGAGCTTGTCGTTGTACTCATCATACCTTATCAACAGAAGCACAAGTCCACAGATTACACAATAGTTACACAGTTGCTCAGAAAATACATGTACATCCACAGTCATAATAAAGCTAAATGTCTTTCATCAATAATTCATATATTTTAACCGCTGACTTAATAGTGCCTTTACTATATGCACATGTGCTGCTCAAGGAAATCAGCTCTCACCGTTGATGTCACAACTGCAGACTACATGTACATTACATGTCAAAACTGGCAATGTCTCAGCCTTATCATGGCCATCATTGCTCAGTGAAATGACCAGATAACCATGTGCATGAATCAGTCCCCAGATATTTTGGTTATGAACAGACAGGTATATGCATACATCTACATCTGTATGACTATATGGCAACTATCAAATAAGAGCCTGTGACACTGCTTCAGAAAGAACCCCTTGCAACTAAATGGAAATCATCCCCTGTTGCTCAGGCCTATTACCAACCTGCTCACAGTGACTGTTCTACTGTAGAATGATACAAGGACTTTCCTGAAATGTGGTTGAAGTTGTTATCTAACAGATCTTGCTGTGCATTAAACTAGCAATAAAATAATATTCGCTACTAACCATGAATGTCCACAGTATCTTTTTACACAATAGTTTATCCACTAATATCTGTTCAAGTAAAATCTACAAGAAGTTGGATTTAAAACAAGTTTATCCTTATGAATTATACTGTGAATATATGACTGGGATTTTGTTGCACATTTATTTAGGTAAACCGATAAATACCTTCAAGTGCCTTTCCCCATAACGTAACTATTCGAGATGCTAACACCTAACATGTGGCATGTTGAAATGGACAGATAATGTGCACAGCACTTTCATATTTTTGACTGCATTGATGTTCAATGGAAGCACATGCCATATATTGTCCATGTATATTTATCATAGTTGCAAACATGTCTAATATGGAACTTTGCAAAATGTAAACAAATAACATTTGCCTCTTGCCTACTTTCATCATTTTCTTCATAACTAATGTTACTAAAAAATTATTAATTATTACATGGGAATAGAACTTTTGAACTCTACCAATATGTGGACTGTTAGCCACACAAGTTACTGCTGTACTATGGTAAACTGCACCCTTCAAGCCATGAACCATTATGGTGAATATACAGTTCCAATGGTCCCAGCAAATCTTTGATTTTTTTCGATTAACTAAAATATGATTGCATGAACCAACATGATACTTAGCAATATATTAGAACTCTCCAGCTTTACATCAAATACACATGAATGATTTTGGTTCATGTAATCATATTTTCATTATGATGGGAATTCCCTCAACAAATTGCCTAAAATAGTGAAATCTGCTTTTGACCTTACTTTTGCCTTCTCATAAAACAAAAAGTATGAATCACTCTACTCCAATTTTCACAGATATGTTGCATAGTAATTACACTTCACTTTAAAGCAGGTTTTTGTCTCTTTTTCTGTACAAAAAAATTAAACCTCACTCCTGCAATATCGGGGAACGATTTTCCATCTAGTTACAAGGGATCCTTTGTTACAGTGGTTATATTCCCTTACTTCAAAGAAGCTTTGGCATTTTTCAGCCTTTTGAGGTCAGATTTGTTTAGTTGGTTTAAAAGCTTCTCATCCAAAGAGATCGGGGGTTCAGTGGTGGTTCTCAGAAACTTCATACAACTCATCTTTAACAGGTACTTCTTTGGTAAATCTACAATCAAAGCACACGTACATTCAGCACATACAAGCCACAAGTCACGTTTAACAGGTATTTCTTGGGTAAATCTGCAATCAAAGCATGTGTATGTCAGCACATACGGGCCATTTTTGCATTCAAAACAATTTATACAAGAATGCCATGTCCTGTGTAACAGCATACACATATTTGATTGGCTTCCATTTATTACATTCAAAATCACCCTATGATTGTTTTTATACTGTATATGTCACAGCCTGTCACCAGCTAACAAGCTTCATACGACACTCTTCACTTAACACCAGATTTGTCCCCCAGTGTGCACAAAGTGAAGAGCTACACGTAGATGATATCTACATCACTCATGTCATACATTTGTGTTATATTGTCAACAGTTTGTAGCACAGTCAGATTTATGTACCTTGGAAGAGAAGTCAATAAGGTAATATACAAACACTGAACCAAAGAATTAAAACCTTCACCATGAGTTATTAGTAGGAGTAAATGTGCACATGAAGACACAAGATTTATATATATACATATATATATAGGTGTGATTATATATATGTGTACCTAAATTATGTCAGAATCCATAGTGTCAGACATCTTTTTCCAAACTTTTATAAACATGTCACAAACACAAGATTTCCCAGGAAAGAGACGTCAGAACTTGTTGACCGTACAAAGTGGATCAAACTAAACAAGGAATGACAGCACAAGAAAATGACTCACAAACATTGTGTGGGATTCTGCTGACGTGTTGGCCAATACCCAGTAGGAGGTCTCCTCTCTGGTTGCAGAATCCAATACTATGAGAGGACACACCCAGTCTTAGCACTCTATAGGATGGAAAAGCAAGAATACATTTGCATACCGACTGACTGTGATATGTTTTAGGTTCATTGGGGTTTAACTGAAACTACTGCTGAGTAAACAGTATTAACCCTTAAAGCAGTTAATGGTTCTAATCCAATTCAAATACAAATGCAGACCATTTTGTTCTGTAATGTTTTCAAGAATTGCTTTTATCTGTAATAAATGGGCCTGTTGGCTTTGTTGAAAGGGGTTGCAAGAATACAGATTTTATCAATTAAACTACAGACAATGGGAGAGCATTCTGTGATGTCACAAGTGCAATCAAGTTCACTAATTTTATGTGTGGTATGAAGTTTGAACGACTGCAGAGTTGTACAGAAAACTGAAACACACACTTGTGGGAAAGATGAATCCAGATGATGCAAAATAAGCCGAATTTACTTCAGGTTCAACTGCCCCCAAAAGGACAGGCATACTTGTTGTGTTTGCATCTCTTGGATAATATTAATTCCTTTTATTGAGTGTGACCTACATATAACAAGCCTATCAAAGTACAATGCAGACGGGGCTATGGTCTGCCAACCAGGTATTCATTGCAAGAAACAAATGTAGACTGTCATTCTTACAGCACATAAAATTAATTTAATTTTGGTAGTAAGTTCATGAAACAAATACATTCATATATCAGTTTTCACTTGTCTGAACATTTCTGAAATATTTGTGTTTTATACCAAGGACTGCAGGACGTTCTAAAATGAAACTAATGCACTGAATGCTGACTCAACTGACCTCAGGAGCTGGTTGTTGTTGCTCCAGACACGCACAGTGCCATCAAGGCTGGATGTGGCAAACAAACGCAGTTTGTGACAGGCAGTCAGGCCTGTAATTGTGTCTTGGTGGTCATCACATGGTGGGTGGTCGCTTCGATCTGAAATCAAACCATTTTGTAACTATCCATGTAATTTATCCCTTAAAATGTGTTTTACCAAGGCCTATATGTAATTCCAGGGGGGACAAATTATAACACAAATGGAAATATCCCTGAAAATAGTAAATATTTGTTGTTGTTTCTTTTTCACCAATATTATTTCATTTCTTGGTTTAGAATATTTGAGTATTTGTAATTTTAAGATTCTAATTCTTCTAATTCTTAAGGTTACATGTAAATAAATTTGTGATTAAGATACAGTTGGTGACTTTGTAATCAGAGGACTTACTCTTTGTTAAGAGGTTGCACTGAGTGAAAAATGACATCGTTGTATTAATTATATTAAGTGGATAGCTGTTGCTTAAGATTCAGTGGGTGGTCGGCACATTCTTTATGACAAGGTTGCAGAAATCATAGACTTACTGTCGATAGACTAAAGAAGGGGCTGACTAGCATGTCTTCGCCTTCAGCAGGCTAGACTGGGTGGGTGACTTACCATTATGATAAAGCTAGCTGCAGCGAGTACTTACTTTTTGTGATCAGGTTATAGAGCACAACACTGTAGGTAGCGCTGGAGTGGTCATGGAAGGCTACACACAGAGCGCTCTTCAGCATCACCATGTGGGATGGTGTGTGCCCGCAATAGAAAGACATGAGTGGGGCCAAGGCTTCCTCAGCAAATGGGTACAAGCGCCACACTTTGATGATGTTATCTACTCAAATAAAAATAAGACATGTTATAAGTGCTGAGTAGGCCTACATATGCACATCAAAGTTATTGCTTTACGAATAAAAAAAATAACTACATATAATTTCAAATAACACTTCAATTCCCATAAAAAATACTGTTCAATGGATTGCGCTTCCACCAAAGCAGTTCCTGTGAGTTGAAGTCCAGCTCATGCTGGCTTCCTCTCTGGCCGAAAGTGGGAAGGTCTGCCAGTAACCTGAGGATGGTCGTGGGTTTTCCCCTTCCTGAGCCTGGTTTCCTCCCACCATAATGCTGCCTGTCGTCATATAAGTGAAATATTCTTGAGTACGGTGTAAACACCAATCAAATAAATAAATAAATCAGTGGTTTGCAAGGTATTTAGATTTAAGAATTAATCTCACTTTAATGTCAAGCTGATGCATTCATGTCATGGGAAAAGCACTAAGATTGAATTACATACATCCAATTCCATTTTTGAGGTCAAATATAAGGTGTCATCAGAACTGTGGGGAATGATCATTAATTTTGGATTGCTATTTGGCCGGCAATCGAAAGGAGTTGGACTGGTTCCAGCTGTTGTCACATCTAGTGCCAAAACTGCTGCTATCAGCTGTGATCTGTATGAGTTCTGACTAATCTTAAAATGGTTGGACTCTGTGATAAGATCATCACAAATGATGGTGACACAAAAAGTTAGTCTGCAGATAATCTTTAAAGCTCACTCAATACCTGGATATGATACTAGTAGTAGACTTAAAAAGTATATATGTGTACCTTGTTAACACAGGCCTGCACTTTGTACTCGTGCAAATGTTTTAAAACTCAGTGTCAGTGGAAGGCTCCAATTCTAATACGATGTCTACCATCAGAGTGTAGGTCCATATTTACTTACGGACCACTTCCATTTATCCCATCTATCTGTGAAGTGCACCTGCTTTAAATGGCCCAGGCCTTGCAAGTGTGGAATGAAGATATGGGAACAGTCATATGACGGTGTCCAGTTACTGATGAAGCAAACCACTGGGCTTTACTAGATAAATAACAATCACAGACAACATTTCGGAATCAAGGAGTCCAACTTGAAAAACACTGTACATGCAAGTACATCAACACTATACCAACAAATAAAAGATAAGGGAACTCACCCATTCCAGCAGAGATCAGCTGATCTTCTTTGGAGTTAGCAATCATACTTAGTACTCCCTTCACACCATGAGCCTGTGAGCAATAATGCCGTGACAACCTTTTTATAACAATTTTTTACCCCTTGGAGTATTTGATTAATTATCTTCCAATCAGGACTCTCTTGTCCTCAATACCTTGTTTAGCATATATTCATTTATTTATTTATTTGATTTGCGCCGTACTCAAGAATATTTCACTTATACAATGGCAGATCTTGTCATGAGACTTGTGTCTATGATGGAAGGCAATATCACTATTAACTGAATGCTACAAATTCCATTTTTGATATCAACTTTAATGTGATCTGAATTTAAAATATTTTAATATTCTTTGATTGATTCAAGCTGTAGAGTAAAAATGTACATGTAGGTCAGGAAACTGATTCACATGTATGATTAAGGTTAACCAACCATAGACAACAATTTAATGATGTTTTCTGCCAATTTATAGCCAACACAAAAAAAATTGCAACTTTTTTTTTGTCTATTGCTGTGAATGGCCTAAACTTTTGCCCCAAAAATGCATTTTTATCAGCAAATAATGTCACAAAATATTATTTTTGGTGCTGAAACTTACTTCTACTTTGCAAACAAGCCTCAAAACACCTTTCTAAAATCAACATAACCCAAAGATTTAACAAATGAGCAACTCAGTCATGGTCAACATTTTGGTTCATTTTGGGTATCCACTGATTTTCTCAGTCAAAAATGGGAATCAAGCTCTGATGGACACACTCAAGTCATTAATTCAAACCTGAATAAAATGCAAATTGCTGCTCATAAACTTATTAAGAACCAGTACCATTACAGTATTTAAAGTGAAAGACAACACAAGTTCTAAGTTTGCCGAAAAGGTTGGACAACATTATATTTAATTCAGTAAAGTATTTTTTTCAACAGCTACTACGGCAGCAGAAACTGACATTTGACTGTGCTACATCCTGGGCTGCAATGTAATTGTTCCAAGTGCGGAACACTTGCCACAGCTGTGCTAGTTACTACATGTATATGTGCATTTATGACATGAAATGATCAAGAAACAACACAACACAATGGTCTGGAAATACTTTGCAGTGCTGTACACACATGTACCTGTTATAATTAAGATACTAGTATATAACATTAAAAGAATGTGTTGTCCCTATCTTATTACATGTTACATAAACAGACAACTCAGAGCATTTACATCACAGCTTATGAACAGCTGATGTCTCCTAACTCTCTCAGTTAATCTCCATCTCTCATAAGCTTAAAAGCATGGGTGCCTTCAGATACTCTGTCAGCAGCACAATGCTCCACACTTCAAACAAAGATAATTCAGCAACAAATTCATAGAATTTCAAACAGGTTTTTACATTCAAGTGAGAATTTCATAATCTTGGAAATGAATGGTACCTCAGTAATGAGCTGTCTTTTACTTTAAAATCTGTTTTATTATCATTAAACAAATAGAGGATACTGCATGGTTAAAGTCATTTATACCATATACACTGTTCGTTTGCGCAATGGATTAAATGATAATCCACAAGATGCAAAACATCGAGTGAGTTATTTCCACCTTTCAAAAGAACAATATTTAAGGTATTCAACCTGCACAATGCAATATTGTATTTGTCATTTATATATGTGTACTTGGATATGAAGCAGTTTAGGGTCTCCTGATGTCAGATAATATGCAAACCTGTATTTAAATTAAATAATATAAATCATAACAGCCTTTAACACTTTGATTTATTCATTTGTTTATTTATTTGATAGGTGTTTGACACCATAAAAGAATATTTTACTTTATATATGACAGCTAGCAGCCAGCAACATGATGGGAGGAAACTGGGGAGAGCCTGGGGGGAAACCCATGACCATCCACAGGTTGCTGGCAGACATTCCCATGTACAGCTGGAGAGGAATCTAGCATGATCTGGACTTAGTGACCACATTGGTGAGGGGTCCCTGGGTCAGTGTGCAGCCCTAGTGTGCCAATCACCTCAGCCATGGAGGCCCCAAGGCTATTTAGTAAACTGTCTCATAACTATATATGGTACAATGTATTGATACACAATTATTTTTAAAGTTTTGTCAGTGTTAAGCTTGCTGTGCTAACTTCGTGTTATTTACTTGCTGTATATCTTGTTCAGTTGGACGTAGATAAGAATATCAAATGGCTTACATCCATACTAAAATCCACTTTGCCTGTCTTCCAGTTGAAGACACAGATGTAACCATCTTTTCTACCTCCAAGTAGCAGAGTTCTGTTTCTGTTTTTCACATTGGCCTTTGTTGTGTCTTGAAGACTTCGGGTCTCCACGGTTTTCTTCATTGCACCCCAGATGTCTTCCTTCAACATGGCGTCCACCACGTATTCATACACCAAGAGGTAGTTGCAGAATTCTGGTGGAAAAATACACTGGATATTGATGTCAGACTTATTCTACCATCTCAGGCTGTCAGACATGTGTGAGACCAGTTTGGCCATCACTGTTTCAGCAGACAACACCTATGCCAGCAATATTTTGAAGAGGACAGAACAATTCTGCCAGAAACGTGTTGGTCTGTAGAGTACTGAGAGCCTACAGGCACTGAAATGTATTCTATGATGAATGCTACGCTTTCTTGCATGTAGATAATTCTGACACCTGGTCTTTGTTTATGATCAAGACACTAAAGTAAATCTGTCATAATTTCAGCCTTTTATCCATCAACTGTATGTTGTGCAAGATGGGAGGTTTGAGAATTGCTTTATGAGGAAAGCAAATGTTAATTAGTCATAAATATTTGAATTATTGACGGCAGGCTGGGGATTCCAGTCATGCTGGCCTAAGCGACAACAACACTTTAGTTCTGTGTTTCATGTTCATGGGAATCAACATTTTTTTCTACTAAGATAAAGTCTGTATATAATTGAACTGAAATATCATAATTTGCATAGTCTGACTTTTTTCTTTCTAACATTTTAAGCAGAATATGTGTTTAAAACAAGTTTAAACATAAACTTACTTTTAGGTCTGTATTGTTTAGAGCAGATACACATGGGTATGGATCTGTACCATTCTAGAATATGACTTCTTCATTCTAATTTCTTGAAAACTGCTTTACGTCACTTGACATAACTACTGTCATTTCTCCCAGTAGGGCTGATCTAAAAGTCCTGTGGTCTGATCTCCAGTTTGCTGATCTGAAATCAGGTCTGGGTATTCGGCAAAACCACAAAGAGCATTGATCCAAGTCCATTACTGTTCAACTGCTATTGATCTTCTATATTCAGTAAGAGAGGCAGTATTTATTGAGTATGGCAGTCACACATGGTCTTTGATGAGGAATGATTTTGCAAGATGGTGGCTGAGTATCAAGCTGGTGTGGGGCTCATGAAGATTGAAAGAGGCACAGAAACAAAACGAAAGTGATCATGTCCTGAACACTGTGAAAACAATCAAAATGATGCTAAGTCACTTAAATTTTTTTTTTTTTATTCATATATATTGATAAAGACTTGTCCCCTCATTTACCTCTCACAAACTGACATATCTGGCACTGTAGCCAAAATGACCCTCACAAAAACAACAAAATATTCCTACATACAGAGGAGAAAAAAATGACAATTTCAAATGTTAACTTCATTTTACTGAATTGTTACTTCACATCTCCTCATTATAATACTTTCTAAAAAGAACATGTAGCAAAACTGGAGACCAGAAAATTTAAATCTGTGCATCATCTTTAGAACTATTTGATACTGGTCATACTTTGGTCAACAATTTCCGGTCTGAAAGCTGGGAAATTGTCATGACTATATAATGCATTGCTATGCATTCGCATAGAATACATAAAAAACATCTAAGAGAATAATGTTTACAATCAGCGACATAACCTGGTACCTTAGTTCTCTTCAAAGACAATAATATCTTTAAATGTTTGGTTAAATGCAGTGTCCCTATAATGTTATTAAATGATTAACAAAATGCATACCAGCATAAAAACATAAGAATACTGCCCACTATAAAGCCTTAAAAAAACGAGAAAAAAAACATGAAAATACTGCATATAAACTTTTTGTATATAAATTATTCCATGTTTATATAACATATTCTTTCTTTGGTTATAACATTGTGTTACATTAAAATGACATTCCAATTTAAAAGCAAAAACAATTCTTCTCATTATATATCGCCACAATTTCATCTGTTTTTGGTTTTGAATGTTTATTATTTTTTGCCAATGTGACATGAGTTGTCACATGACAGGCGTACAAGCCATTCACAAAACACCAACAAGTCAGTACCTGACTGAGCAGCCGGCGAGACTGGAGAAGTAGGTAAGATTATATATCTACACTGTTTTCAAAGTGCGGCTTAATGCTGTACGTGTACCTCAATTTTATCCAATTCACAGAAGGGTTTATGCAGGAAAGTAAGTGGGTAAGCTCAGAGAAGAAACCAATGCTCTTTGCCACAGCAAACCTCTTAAACCAGTGGGGGATGTGCCAAATTGTTGCTGGACCTATAATGTCCCATACAGGCCTATAGAGTTTTAAAGAGATTATACCAGAGAATTTCTAAATCATTATTTGTATCTGCCCAGAAGTAGCTTTGCTACAAAAACAAAAACACTTCTCCAGATTTAAACGACGAGTGTTCAGTTTTTCAAGGCATGTCAATATTTTTCTTTTGCCGGTTATACATTTTAACAATGCTGTTATATTTTTCTGTGGTCTTTGTGCCCTACACTAGTCTTGTTTTATGCCAAGTTATTTCAGGGCTGTACTGAAAGAGGTTAACAATATCACAGGAAATATTTAATGGTAGACTGCACTATGAAGACAAATAATTCATTTTCTGCTGTAACTCTTCAGTGATTTTGTTCTTTCATGTTGTACATCACATTTTTTTGTGTCCTTACATTTAATTAGGTACTATACAATCGCACACATCCATACATACGTGCACATGTACCAAGATCTCTGTTCACAAGGTGCCAGCTGTTGAATCAACTCTACACATTCAACAATAAGAAACATGTAAACTGATAACTGATTAAAATCCCTTAACATGCACAAATTGTATGAAATAATGCCTGTCCAATTTGCATTTCACAAATCAAATTTAACGGGTCTACATGACAATCGCACACATCCATACATACGTGCACATGTACCAAGATCTCTGTTCACAAGGTGCCAGCTGTTGAATCAACTCTACACATTCAACAATAAGAAACATGTAAACTGATAACTGATTAAAATCCCTTAACATGCACAAATTGTATGAAATAATGCCTGTCCAATTTGCATTTCACAAATCAAATTTAACGGGTCTACATGACAAACTGCACTGTGTGACTGAATGTGGCCTTCAAACTTTTTAATGATTTTAAATGTAAAAAATGCATGTATCACAAGGAGAGTGAGTTTGTGGTGATACCTGCACATGAACCTTGTTCTCTTACCTTCACTGGGGTATTCCCACTCTGCCACTACTGTACAAGGATTGGTGTGGGTTTTACACTTGACTATACTGCCACGTCCCGTCACAACAAACATGGTGTCTGCAAACAGTAAACACACAAAGGTGACTATTAAACTGGAAGGCATTATTATAAGTATTTTCAGGGTACAGAAATCAAGTCATTACACATCTATGGCTAACCCAACTAAAATGCCTATCGATTGCATAAACTACTAATCATGGGATACTGGTGCCAAGAATTCGACATGCATGTATATGAATGCATTTCAGGTGAATACACAGAGAATTTGCTAAAACATTCAAGGAAAACTGCTGTTATATGTAGAGTTCCTTTATTTTCTGACTATTTCAAAACGGTACATTTGAATCCTTAACCAACATTCCTAATATTCAAACTTTATCCAGAAATTTCCTTTGCAGCAAGTGTTAATGATCTTTATCATTCTAATTAAAACATCTGATTTTTACAAAGCCTATATTCAAACATGAAACACATATACAGGGAAACATAACTTACACTTGCATCACGTAAATCAGTCACATTGCAGCTGACCCAGGTGAAGTCATAACCAAGATCTGAGTTGATGCTGCTACTTTTTGCAAGGACTTATCTCATTAAACAAATTTAAATGAAATTCAAGAGTATGAACATAATTACCAAATATAAGGGAAGCCTGATTAGTCCCGACCAGGTAAAAAATGCAATAAGATTTTAATCATGCACAAAGTTGAGATGTTTTTTCCTCTATTTATAATGTTTCCAGTTAGGAGTTACAAAGGCCAGTCTTGAGTTGAGAATCTGCAGATTCTCGTGCACTCACTGTTCATAGGGCTTTGGAGACAATAAAGGGCTGGTGATGCTCGTGTGGCCATTTGTGCCATCAACCAATTGTTGAGCACCATTAGGGGAGTTTGAACTCTTTAGTCGAAGAAGGTAAAAAGAGTTCAACCGTGTCATGTGCCTTGCCAAAAATGTCAGGCAATTTTGTTGATTTTAATTTACTGATCACCTGTATTACTGCGTTAGGGAGGTACAAACAACCTCTCCTTTAATCAGGAGCTTCTTAAATTAAAAAACTCCCAGATCCTCAATATTCCCTTTTGTACGTCTAGTCAAAGTAACTTTTTTTGAAACTTTTCTTAGACACCCATCTTATTGTGAATGTAATCAAAAATAGTTGGCTAACATTTCTGGCAGGTCACATAGTACAACAGGGCTTTTCTGACCTTCAGCAATAAAAGAGTTCGATCTTGAAACTCCCCTATTATCTTTCACCAATTATCTTTTACCAATATTGTTTGCATATCTGTACGTCACACAAGTAAGAACGTTTGTGAAAAGCTGGATGGTTTTTACAGCACAAGAAGTAAGTCTTTTCAAAGCCTAGCATGGATTCACTCTTCGTTTCCCTCAGTGAGCGAGGTTTACTGAGGTAGTCTGCAAGACAGGAGTACTCGCGGTAATTACCAGGGGTTTGATTGTTAGTCTTCACAACTGTAAGAAATTTAGCCCTCTTGTTCTGCCTATGCATATTCCAGAAACAAGTCTGTACAATGACATGGTTTACACGTACCTTCTGAAATGGCATAAGCAGCATCAACAAGTCCCTTCCTTGGAGGCTGTAACAATGTAGTGATGACGTCTCCAGAGTTAGGGCTAACCAGGCGCACACTGGAGTCCTTACACAGCAGTACAGACCTCTTGGGGAACATAGGATGCAGAGTGTGCTTCATGGCAAACACTCGGTAGCTACAACATCAACAGGCATGGTATTACTGCTGTAATGGGAGCAACATTCCAGTGTTTATACTAACTGTGACAAGAAGGAATATCCCTTTAGCTCAGTTGATAGAGTGCTGAACTTTAATAATATTAATAAACTTTATTTACAGAGGGTTATACTTTGGCTGCAGAGATCCCGTGTTCAAATTCTGGAGCAAATCCTGCATCCATTACACTGATATAAATGTGACTAATTACTTTTAACTGTGAGACAATGCAAACACTGACAAAGTTAAAGATGTCATTTTTTCCCATGAATTACAGACGCAGCAAAGCTTGTGTTCATCATCAATGGCAATGATGAGTTTTATTCTGTTTGAATCAGAGCAAGTGCCTCTTGCAAACACATGTATGTAGTCCGATGGAAGATCCGGTGGTCCAAAGGCCCAGCAGACCCAAGGCCCAATCGATAGTCCAGTTTATACATTTATTTATTTGTGTTTTCGGCCTTACTCAAGAATATTTCACTTTAACGGCAACAGCCTTGCAGGATTACTGTCAGAGAAAGCTAGGCAGGCCCCCAGGGGAAACTCAGGCAGACCCTCAATGGGAAACCCAGGCAGACTCCCAATGGGAAACCCAGGAAGACTCCTTAGTGGAAAGCCACGCAGACCCTCCATACAGAAAACTCAGTCAGACCCTCAGGGGAAGCCCAGGTAGACCCTCCGGGGAAACCAGGGAAGACCTCTAAGGGAAAGTCCAAGCCTTCAACTGTTGGCGATTATGTGTACACAGTTCTCTCTCATTCATTCAGACTCCAAATGCTTACATTAAAAATAAAGCATTGCTTTACAAATTCGTAATAACAAAATAGGACCAAAGTTGTAATTACTACCAATCATGGATCCTGTATGGTGTTTCACAACCGCTTGGCCTCGTCATCCTCACTGCTATAGTATGAATTCATAATCTGCTATATAATAGATTGCGTGATGGGATTGTCTCCTCATCCATAATGACGTACTACTAATCCATTAAAACAGATATTAAATGTACTCCTTGGTTATTAAGGATTAGCGACCAGACTTATGACAACATTGGATTATCTCATTTATTAATGAGATAATTTGCCTCCCAAGAATCACATATGTTTATATCTTTCCATTTACTTTAATTCTTCTTAAATGTTGATGCACATGTATAAGGGGCCTATGCAGGAAGGTTTACTGAATTCATCATTTGATGTTTGATGCGGCCTAGGCACTGGACTATTGGACATTGGTTACAGGATAAAAGCATGGACCCAACAATGTGGATTAACAACTTTAATTTGAGGTCTGACCTCACAAAATTATGATCAGCTGGACACTGTCACCCCAAAATTAGCATAAAGTCACAAAAATTGCTATATGTAGTTAGTAATTTTCAAATCAGTCTTCAGAGAGACGTAATTTCATTGTTTCCAAAGGATGTTACAAGAATGCTAAACCATTATGATGTGGAAAACCACTTGAAAATGAAGAAAATTACAGACTAGCACACATTGCATTCATAAAGCCCATCTTCTGGTACAAATCATATTTACCCTGTAATCATGATTGGAACTTAAAATGTCTGCAGTTAATTTGGGCCACAATTGCGGAGTGAGAGCGACCTCTGAAATACGTTCTGTTTTAAATTACAACTATTTACCCGACAGATGTGTGCATGTGATAAAGGTGCTGGATATTCCACAGATCTGCACTGCTCCCATAGTACGAAACAAATGTGTCATACGCCAACTGAGAACCAAGACCTTGCACTGGCTCTTGAATTTCTGTCCTATTAAATAAAAAAATACATGAATAAATACACACACTGTATATATATGATGGTGTGATGGTGTAATGACTTTTATGGTAATTCTTCAACCATTTTCGCATGTTGACAAGACGTTTATTTATGTCTATCTTGAGTGCATTACTCTGTGTAAAATGATTCATATTGTGAAGCGCTGAAATCAGTCAACCCACCCAATCTGTCTCCAAAATCAAATTAAAAAAATAAATTTGTATAAATGGCACTGAAAGTTATGCAAAAAGGTTGAGGAAGTAGGATATTAAACCCAATCTAAAGACATCTTTGTGGTGTTAGAATCTATCTGTTTCATAAGCTTACGTGTCGACCAGAATAAAGTAGATCAGGTCTATAGATCAACAGACTACCAATAAATAATTAAGGTAATTAAAGAGCACCAGGTAAGGTCACAAAAATTCAACCTTACATTGATCTGAATCTGACTGTTTGGGAGGTCTGGTTGTTTACATATACTTATTCATATATGGGTACATGGTGGTTAAATTTTGAACTGCAGCAAGGCTGGAGGTAAGAGAATTGGTGGCTTACTTGTCAATCTCATCACAACTCTCCAGGCTCCATACCCTGATAGTACAGTCCAGGCTTGCCGACAAGATGGCTGGACCATAGGGGTGGACACCCAGGTAATTGACAGCGGCTGTGTGGGCCACAAACACCATCACTATTGACAAAGCCTTGTCCCACACCTTAACTTCAACACACATATTGTACAAGACATAATCAAAAATCAATAATTCACATTATGGAAGTTTGGTTACAGCACTGAGTCAAAAAACAATAAAACAACAAAGAAAACATCAATTCAATCATAAGAAATATCAAATATTTAGATATTTTTAGTAAACATCATTTGATAGTTTTCTTTTTAGGAACATTTCAGATGACACTTTTAGGCCAAAAAAAATAGGACAAAAAAGATAACAGATTGGTTTATACCATTTTTGACCCAGAACTCTGATTCAGACATTTAACAATGAAAGAAACTGTCACAAAGATGTAAGTCTACATATCGGTACATATTCTAAGGTGAACAAAAGGACATGAAGGACAATAATTCAATGACATGATTGCATATCACAGAAAGGTGACAGGAATGGCACTTCCTGCTCAGAGGCCTGCCTACACTAGCATCCTGATCATATCAACATTTACAGCCTGGCCATACATGATGTCACTATCTGAACTTGGGCAATGGACTGTAAATGATAGCTGCTCCAAGTCTGCAGGCACTGGTCCTTTTTACAGCATACTAAATCCATTACTTGTTCCCTTTTCCCTAAGCTTACCCAAATGAAAGATAAATAGAAGAAAATAAAACAAATTAAAAATAAAGAAGAGAAAAAAACCCAGCTGAAATGCTTTGTGACTTACTGCATCCATCTTTTGCAGCTGTTACCAGGTACTTCAGAGGGTTAAAGAAGGTTACAGCTGTGATCTTCCTGTTGTGAAGGTCTTTGTAGCGGGCAACAAAACGACCATCATACACACTGTACTCCTACAAAACAGTTAAGATCATCATACACATTATACTCCTACGAAACCGTTAAGATCATCATACACATTACACTCCCATAAACATATCAGATCACCTGAAATATTTTACTCCTGCAAAGCAATTGAAGCAATATTGGGTATCACATTAACCACACTTCTGTGCAATACATACCCACTATGAGAATGTAAAATGTAAAATGAGAATGCCTAAAACAGCATCTCGTCAGAACAACTTGGACTTGTACCAGGAGAATATTAAAAAATATATAAGGGTAAATTTCAAGCAGCTTATTATTGACTTGCAGGTCCCTTTCACCCTCTCAATAGCACCCTCAGCCATCCTGTCTATATAAACTGTGACACTGATACGGTATTAAATTAAAGATGAGGATGGAAGATGCTAAGAAGAGGACAGTTGTAGCTGCAACCCCTTCCCCATCACTCAACCCATGTAGCCTTCACAACATATCAGCAAAACTTTGTTGTTCTATGAGTGGATCTGAATCTGACTGTTTTTTTTACATAAATCAATTAGTGTTTACAGCCGTGGAAGAAGCCAGTGAGGATATCTCCTCTAGCCTAATGTAAGTTCCCCTAACATGCTCCTGAACGTGATTGAACAGAGGAACTTTGTTTGGACATAAAATTTATCAGCACATAACTGTATGTCGTAAGCAAAGTTTGTTGGATGAACAGGCTGAGTTTTATACACTTGTTGCATGAAAAAGTCTTGTTCACATTGCCAAACAGTTCTATTTATGCCTCAGTCAATACCACAACACACAACTCAAGTGAATACTACATGTACCTGTAAATGTAGATCAAGGGGTCTAGGTCAGGAATTTAACCCAGGGTTTACAGCGATAGAAATCTCTTTGAACAGCAGAGCTCTGATGGTTAAAACCTCCTATTAGCCAGAACTTTTTTCTGTACCTAAGCTCAAGTTACTAAAATAAGTTTTTAATGGTAGCACATCCATGTTTTACAGTTTTCTAGTTTTACATGAAATGTTGAAAAAATTGTATAAAAGCTAAAATTATATACTCTCGAACAAAGATGGAGAAAAAATGTCTAATTACAATCTAGATGTACTGTATGCCAACTATGCTAACTCACCACAACTCCTGTGTCCAGACATAGAAAGCATCGCTGGGAGCGGCTAGCTGTGGGCTCTAGAACAAGGCCAGTGAACTCAGCTTCCTCATAACCTGTTAACTGTGTGATTTTCCGAGGCAGCAAGTACCGAGCATTATACCTAAACCTCCAGGCCTGTCAAAAATTTCATCAATAGCATAAAGCAAACTGCAACACTCACAATTTTTTCCCAATGTAGTTGTCCATAGGCTTGTTCTGTTATTACCGAAGGCTGTGAAAGGTTAGAGTATTTTGAGATAAATATTTATACTTATCCCATTGTAACAGAAAACCATTCCTTACTTGTGATATCACTGGTGATATCTGTCAATCATGTTTGTTTGTTTAAACAAATGCTGTAGTTTTTGTGCAGATGTCCCTTACAACGAGATTAATGTATCAGGGATGTGCACTTTGATATCACAACATTTCAAACTCCAAGAAGAAGCATTTTCAGTAAATGTAAGCTGCAAATTGTGAAATACACAAGATAACAGAAAAATGCAACATAATGAATCATCACTGCACAATAGCTCTGATATCCTTCAATTCCTTATCAAAATCTTTTACAGTTCACTTTTACCTTTGCCAAATACGGCACAAGAGACTGCTGGACTGACAATGTGATTTGGACAAACAGGTGTGCATGTATTTTGAAGGAATAATTTATATTCAAAAGACAGAATCATTTCGGATGAGAAAAGGTTGAGGGTACATACGTCCAAAAGGCATATTATAATCCTTTTCCTTTCATCATATTCAGGGATTATTAAAGGGAAAGACATACATGTATGACAGATTTTTGATCACAGAAAGACATACACGTATGACAGATTTTAGATCACAGAAATTTAACTTTGCAGCAGCTTATTATATATATATTTCATTCTCCCATATTAAAAATGAGGACTGAACAAAGCAGATAAAGCCATGGAAATTAAGGAAGAGTCAGTATTACATGTACATGTACTCACCGTGAAGAACCCCCCCCCCACAGTTATGACCTCATTTATGCTGGCGTTGTAGTCGGCTAATGTTATAGGAGCCAGGGATTTGGCACTCGATAAAATTTCAAACTCAGGGGACATCAACTAGAAAAAAAGAGAGAACAAAAACTAACCACAAACTTTTCACTCTGTCATGTCTGGGGCTCTTTGCAACAAGCGTGCAGAGTCACATATTCACTTACATGTAAAAAAATTCCATTGAATTTAGCTTGCTTGAGTTTTGAGTTACTGTTATGCAAGAAAAAACATATTCAACAACAAAGTAGGTCAAAGTTCAGTTCCTGCGACAAAAATCGGATTCAGTTTCATTGAACATGGTAACTAACTCAGATATGAACTGAATTAATTTAGTCACCAATATATTGCCTAAGAATGTTCATTTTCAAATATGTAGGCTTCCTACCTGAATGCAGATTAATTTCACCAAATTTAAATGTACATGAGGTTGACATCGAAATACTTCTTTAACACACAGTCAGACAAGCTGATGAAAGAGTAATAAAGCATGGTTTATATTTCACCAATAAGAACAAAAGGAATCCTCTGGACAGAGGCCAGACAAAAGACCTGCCAGACAAAGCCCCATGAGAAAAGATCAGTATATATTTACTAGTAGAAATGATATAACCTCCTTGTGGGAGAAAACTTCGATCTTTTCTCCGAAAGTGGTGATTCAGATTTCATTATACTGTAGTGGTATACTTCTTATGGAAAATGTATAGAGTAAATAGTTTGATATCAGACAAAGGCAGTTCTTGGCATAGTTTTACAATGTTTTAAATAGGCCAAGTTATACATAGCAGCAAATTAAAATCCTCCTCATCAATTCAAAAATACTATGTTTTAGAGAAAAGGTAGAATCTGGATGTATTTTGTGGGTTAAATAAGGCATCAGGACTTGTCTGCCAGGTATTTTTTCCGGCAGGGTTTTTGTCTGCAGTGGGATTTGATCCGCAGCGCTTACATCCCACGGGGCTTTTGTCCTGGAATCCGAAAGGACTTTAAAGGAGTTTTTGTTTTAGTATGTGAACACCAATAGATTAATGCAACAGCAGAAAAGACTCAAATGTCTGTGTACTGTATTTTGCAATAAATTAAACAAAAGTAGATCAATATTTTAATTTTTGCAGAACATCAACAGAAAAAAAGAGAAAGCCTGAAAAAATGTATGGCCATGCACACTTACATACAGAATCTTCTCTCCATGGGTATACCCCACATACATGTTGTGTTTGGACGTAAACAACAGTCTATTCATTGACTCCTCCACTTGAATTGCATCTTTTTTTCGTCCATCACTTTTAAATACTCTAATGGTTCCAAGTCTGTCCAAAGTTACATACTCATACTCCTGTGAAAGAGGGTACACAAAAACACAAGGTATGACTTTCATTACTCCAACCAGCATTACAGGCAGTACAGGTACATGTTTCTTGTTTCAAAGAGCTCCCCCACTTTTAAGAGCAACTACACTGAATTTTAAGAAGCATGAGAACTGCAGGAAGGAAGGCTAACAGAATTAACAAAAGGCATACGACACATTTTAGATCTGAAGTCCTTGTATTCTTCCATTCACTAACCTGGAATTCGGAAACACTTTTTAATACATAAGGGTACCAGTAATACTAACCTGTCCATTGTTAATTAACAGCACATCGTGCAGCTTTTCAGCGTGGTTAAGTTTCCTTCTATGATATATGCCATGAGTGAGTTCTACATTACGGTTGTCAGCTTCTGTCATGGCATGAACAGTAGCCCGTATGGACTGTCGTAACAATCTCCAGTAATTCCTCGCCTTCTCTTTCTCAGCATTCTTTCTTCTTTGAGCAAGGATTTCAGACTGGGATTTCGTCTTTAAGTCTTGGTTGACATTTGACGTCGCCATCATGTTTCTCTCTTATACCATGTATACTGCCTGCTCAGTAGTACAGTCACATCTATGAGTGAAGATACAGAAATAGTTATTCTAGGTTGTTTAAAACATATTTTATACATTTCATAAAATGTGGTTTTATCCATTTCAACTTCATCTGATTCCTTTGTGTATAGCTGAACACTAAATCTTATGTTGTAAAAGTGAGGTAAAGGACTATATCTTACATACAAAAACCAGCAACACAATATATCTTGAATTCCATAAACCGAAAAGTTTCAGAATAACTGTATCATATTTTAAGAGTCTAGTTATATCAGATATCTGCAAACCTATATTTGACCACATCTTTGCTTATGCTAAAGATAGCACTACAATAAAAAGATCAAACCACCCTTATCAGTGAATATACACAGCATATGTATTTATTTATTTGATTGGTGTTTTATCCCATACTCAAGACTATTTCACTCATACGAGGGCAGCTAGTATTATGGTGGGGGGAACACGGGCTCTGCACAGGAGAAACCCACGACCATCCGCAAGTTGCTATGGGATCTTCCCAAATACTGGTATGGTTGGAGAGGAAACCAGCATGAGCTGGACTTGAACTCAGTGACCTCACTGGTGAGAGGCTCCTGGGTCATTACACTGCACTGGAGCACTTGCCCCTTCTGCCACGGACGGACAGTTGCTGTGTTGTGTAAAATCGAGCCGAAGACAAAGTAATGTAGAAACAGAGAGAGAAAGCACTTATCCTAGGTTGTAGCCATAGAAAGTGCAAATTTCGTCAGAAATTCGACGTTTTGTTTCAAAATTGTGTCACTTATGTGTATGGCATGCACAGCTGTCTGTGCATACTTGAAGAAAACGAGCACTGCCGGGAAACTGAAAAAAAAACAAAAAAAAAACACACTCACTCATCAAGAGAAAGCACGGCCCAGACCATAAATTCTTTCACATTTAGTTGTTTACAGTCTATGCCACCATTTTCCACGTCACCCGAGAAACCGAAATCACGCTACCTATCGTGAAAGGGGAGATAAGTTAGTCCACTAAGGGCTAGCCGAAGGTGTCGTAAACAGCTTTAGACAGGAGAGTATACCGGACAGGAAGGCACTGAGGAAGATTTCGAGAGCTGTGGTTCTCAGAATACACTGCGTGTTTGGTTATGACAATGTGTAGAATTTTAGGGGTAGGGCAATACTGCAGAATCATTCGGGTCACTTTTGCTGGAAAAAGATGCTTTGAGGTCTCGGATGATGCAACAGGTGGTCGGCATTATTCAGCCGGGTCCATGATCGGCAGGGACTTCTTGACCCTGAAACATTTCCAGCCCTTGGAAATTGAAACACTCTTGTGGACAGCTAAAGATCTAAAGACTAGGATCAAAGGTAAAGGGGAAATCATTCAGCCTTTGAAAGGAAAGTCATTATCAATGATATTTCAGAAGCGCAGCACAAGAACACGGCTATCTACAGAGACGGGCATGTGTTTGTTGGGCGGACATGCTGCTTTCCTCGGACCGGAAGATGTGCATTTGGGCGTGAATGAGTCCATTAGAGATTCTGCCAGAGTTCTCTCCCGTTTGTCAGATGTTATACTGGCTAGAGTGTATGGGCAGGAAGATTTAGATGTGCTAGCTGACGAAGCCACCATACCAGTCATCTCCGGGCTGTCCGATCTCTATCACCCTCTGCAAATTCTGGCAGATTTTCTCACCATGCAGGAACACTTTGGTTACTTGAAACGATTGAAAGTGGCTTGGGTGGGTGATGGTAATAATATTTTGCACTCATTCATGTTTGGCTGTGCAAAACTGGGTCTGGATTTACGCATGGCAACGCCTAAAGATTATAACCCTGACAAATCTGTCCTGTCTGAAGCCGTGAAAATAGCTGCTGAAACACCTGGAGCCAAACTAAGCCACACTCACGACCCAATGGAAGCAGTCTTCAGGGCAGACGTCATTGTCACCGATACTTGGGTCAGTATGGGGCAGGAAGAGGAGAAGGAAGGCCGTCTACAGGACTTCCGTGGTTTCCAGGTAAACAAGAAAATGGTGAGCGAGGCAGCAGCCAATTGGATCTTCCTTCATTGCCTTCCTCGAAAACAGGAGGAAGTAACGGATGATGTTTTCTATGACAAAAACAATTCGCTTGTGTGGCAAGAAGCAGAGAACAGAAAATGGACTGTCATGGCAGTTCTGTTACATTTGCTTAGTGATCACTCCCCGCAAATCCCCAAACCTGTGTTTGACCGAGACTTTTGATCGCCATGTACAACATACCCAGTGTGTTACATACATCATTCTATCCATCAGCTGCTGGGCACACTTTTGGAAAGCAACATTTGTAGCATAACATCGTACTAGAGCGTGTAATGATACATGTATATCAAAAATGATGTCTTTCTTTCATTGTATAATGCCATATGATATTCTAAAATGAATATGTTAAAGTAATAAAGTGTGCTGTATTGCATGTCATTGATCTTGTTAGTTTAAAGATTGTTATGTGTCCAGAAATCACATTCGAGTTTTCTCTTTTATTTGCACCTACAGATTTATAGAGACAGCCCAGTGTCTGGACCCATGTTACCTCCTCTGCTCAATCAATAATGGGGTCCAGTAAACTTTACTGCCAGTGCACTACTGCCATTTCACTAGCTGAGATATTCCCATGCCAGAGGACATAAGTGCAATGTTGTGAACTGCAATAGAGAGAGCGATCTTTTTTTTCACACTTTCACAGTGCCCTCAAGTAGGCTTAAGGATACGAGAACCCCTCAAACCTTACGTAGCCCAAAATGTTTATTGAATATATTCATATATATATATGTATATATATTTTGAAAACTTAAGGACTGCAGATTTCAAAATTTACTGATCTTTCATATTATTGAAAATAAAGGGGAACTAAAAAAAATCATAAATCCGTTTGAAAATGCAGCTATGCTATTTCTGGGGGTGGGGTGGGGATTTCAAAGATTTTTGCCAGGCGCGTAGTATACTTTTTAAGGTAAAAAATGATCCCACAGATATTTAATATTCATCTTAGATTGTTCTGAGTGATCACTTAAAATTAACTTTCAAAAGTTCAAAAAGTTTTGGAAACTTTGATGTTATGAGTAAAACCTGTTGGAAATTGTTTATAAATTCTCCCCCCAGTAGTACCCACATGGGGTGATTAAGGCTGTTGTTTTACTTAACATATATAAGCTCAACAATGCCGGCTTGGGTGGATGTCTGCACAAGCAAGGGTGCACAGCTTGTAGACAAGTGTTGGAAGGAGGTAATTCATATTTTATTTTACATGGACATGCCTATTCACTATTTGCTCAGTGAGTTAATCTCCCAGGGGGTACTAAGAGAGTCCTTCAGTTGCAGGGACACATGATGTTTGGGTTCAATTTCAGCAATGAACAGGAAATTTGTAGAGTCTACTGCTCAGACTGTTACAAGGGCTTTCTCGCCCATGGCAACAAGTGGGCAATGATGCTTGTATGCTTTCACAGTCTAACCTTCACTGAAGACCACTTTTTCCTTCCAACAATATACTTATAATGTATGCACACACGTGGGAAAGTTGATCAGTAACTTGCCAAAGGCCTGTGGCACTCTGATGTCCGGCAGGCAAAGGGCCGCGAAAATTTTATCCTACACATAATCTGTACACCGCATGAGTATGTGTAGGATTGGGCAAAATTTTCGCCTGAGAGAAGTTTGATGTTGGCTAGAAAAGCCCGGTTCCACAGTTTAAACAGCTGGATTATTGTTGAAAGATGGTTTACTGGCGCCGGCTTTGGCATTTTTACGTTCCAGTTGACTCAAGGAATCGGTTCATACCAAATGTAAAGTAGAGTTCGAGCTGTTATTTGTAATGACATTTTCATTGTGGACTTCTCTGGCACCGGTGCTGGGCGCTACGCTAATGTACGTAGGCGATCAAGTAGCTGTGCTAGAAATGTAAGCGTGACTCTTTGAACGAAGTTTACCGAGGGGCCTTCTATATCCATATATGGTAATACTCATTACTTTTTGTGCATACATTAAGTTTCGTATTTCGGGTTGAAATAGACCGTTTTAGGAAATTAATTATTGCTTAAGAACACAAAATCGCAACACACCGAGGGTGACGTTTTCTGAAAGTGCATAAGTCGGCTGGAGGAAAATATGGAAGGTTCAACTTGAACTAGCTGGACCGAAAATTTACGATAAGCCTAACTCTCCGGTGTATAGGCCTAGTCTCTTTACGGCAATCAGATGCTTGTGTTGGGTGTTAAATAACAATGAAATAAATGAAATATAAAGAAATACTCTGTTGATGTTAGTGTATTTGGCGGCCTTAGGGGGCGAGGGGGCAAGGGCGCCAGCGCGGTGTTATGACCCAGTGCCTCTCACCATTGGGGTAGGTGTGAGTTTCAAGTCCAACTCACGCTGTCTCCGGCCGTACGTGGGAAGGTCTGCCAGCAACCCGCGGATGGTTGACAGCTTTTCCCAGGCTTTGCCCGGTTTTCTCCCACCATACTGCTGGCGTCCGTCGTATGAGTGAAATATTCTTGAGTACGGCGTAAAACAACAACAATAAATAAATTAGTGCAACTGAATCATTTTTAAAAAGATTCTGAAAGTTCCACAGGATTAGGTTAGCCGGAAAATGAGAGGCCTGATCTATGAAATTCAGAATTTGGGACAGTCACAGGTCAACTGTGGAAGTTGACGAAGGACATTTCGACTTGTGTAATGCGAGCTGAGGCAGCTGCATTGCAAAGGGTGAGGCTTGGAGCAAGGTAATATGGTAATGTAGCGAGGAAGTGAGGTGCATCATCTTGCATGCTACATGTACCTCGCGTCCTCGTTACCTTGATGAACGTGTGGCGAGTGTCTAGTGCAGAGCGAGATAGAGAGGCAACGAAAGGCCCTCTACTGGCTTCCATAATTAAATAATTTTTGGCGGAGAAATAAATTGGTCCTTTCAGGCTTATGTTTCTATTTGATAGTTCGACTTTGATGTACACCGTTTGCCAGGCCAGCGTGCTGGCAGCAGCGTGCGAGTAAAGTGGTAGTCCGACACGGACTGCGTCTGTATGCGTATTTAATATACTGACAGGTATTGCGTACAGAAGTCAGACCGGAAAGCTCCGTAAACGTGAAGGCTCGGTGGCGCTTGGTCGCTGCGGTACTCCCGCCCCTCTACCGCCTAGATATCCAAAACCACAGATCCTTTTCACACACAACATCTGCATGGCTGTGTTCCTTGATAATTTGCCTTCACACTGGTGTATAATGTACGCATAGATGGTCAGGCGTTGGCAGAATTTTCGTTTTTCATTATTCGATTGTCGAATGTCATGCTTGTACGATTTTCGTTATTCCAATGTCGAATAACGTGCTAGCACGTTTTTCGTTATTCGGGTCCCAAATAATTGATTGATTGACTGATTGATTCATTGATCGACAGTTACAATAGATGTGGCATGTATTTCCTTATTCGGATCTCAACTCTTACTTTTTATTACTGTAATGTCGACTATCCTGTTAACACGTTTTACGTTATTCGAATGCCAGCCAACCACCACTTCTAAGGGCCTATTTGGTCTGTATGCAATACATGTCAGTATATTAAATACACATACAGACGCAGATCCTGTCGGATTTGCAAATAGGACAATTGGAGACCGGCTAAAAGTCAGAATGTTAAGTGAGGTGGGATATCATTTAGCAAGCTGAATTAGCCATTCAGCGGAGGACATTTAATATTTCAATTCACAAACTGATTACTTGGTCAGTTACACTCATCCACACGTATGTGACATCAGTGTACAGCTATAGGGCCCATAGGGCTAGTCTGAAATTCAGACGCTACTTGAAGGCGAAAGCTTTTGTTACGTGCGCCATCCAAAAAATACAAATGAACAATCCTATGTTTTAGTGTCTGATTAAACTTATATGTGTTTGTCATGCGTGTTAACGTGCTACTTGAGTGAAAATGCCAGATGTATTGACAAACTCACTGAAAACGAACCTAACTACATGCATATTCGTATTAGGCATGCACGTGTTTAAAAAAAAAGAGCGGTCTACGTGATGTATATAGTTAATTTGCTGCACCGTTCTTTGAATTAATGAAAAGAAAATATTCCTCGACGTATGTGAATTGTAAGTAAGTGTTGCACGAATGGAATTTCTTTTAGTTTTAAAAAGTAACAATCCGTCTCGGTGAAATTAAATCCTTTGTCAAACTGACTCTCCTTGATGGTCAGAGTTTGATTCTGACTCTGACAAAAACTTGCTACACGGTGTTGAATCTTTCTGAAAAGAGCGACTTCTTCTTCGATCGCCTGCTCCCTGGAGATCATTTTCAGCACTTTCTTTTTGAAGAAGTCGTAAATCTGATATTCTGATGGAGCTTTCTCTCTGTGAAGATTTATTAAATCTGCTGGAATCTTGGGTTTTGGACGTCCTTTGTGCTGGACCTGATACAAAATATCCTTCAATGACCAGCACATTATCCGTTTAAGGAGAATGAGGGACTGGTCAAAGTATTCGTGGACAAGAACCAGTTTCATGTCCTGATCCAGTAGACGAATATACTCTTCGACATAAGTTTTATTCATGTATTGTTCTTTGGTCATTCCTAGGTCAAATGACATGCGATTCAAAACCAGAGACCCTGCTTTGTATATGTTAGGTTCGTAGTACCTTGGTTCGCGCAGAAATTCTCGCATCAAGTCGACTGTATCTGCCTTTTGGAGGAGAAACCTTAGAGGCACACCCGTAGGGCTCTTTTTTGGTTTGCTCCACAATATAATGGCCGTATCATTCTTGCCCGTTCTGGAACTTCCAACGGGCTTCTTATATTTCTCCAGAAGATAACTGCTGCTGTTTTGGAGAAATCTGGACCTAATGCTTTCCTTGTACTCCGGAAAATACTGAAAGGCGGACACAAATCTTTGAAAAGGTTCTCTCACCGTGGCGATCACGGCTATGTCTTGAGGCAGGTACTTCATGAAGGCTTCTCTGTTGTAAACCACGTGTTGACACAAAACTTCATACTCATATCCTTTGTTTAAGGGCCACACATTGCTGGGATTGAAAGATTCATAGAAGCCAATATGATAGAAGTCCTTCCTTGGTATAGCGAAGGTGAGCTTGTTCATGAGGCCATAACGCTGTATTATAGACGTCATTGTTGTACTTGTTGCCTTGTGAACTTTGATATATGCTATCCGTTTTTGCTCTGTACAATTGGGCTTGATGTACCGGGAGCTGTGAAATTTGATGTTAAAACCTTTCAACACTGGAGGCGAGAAGAAAAGTGTATTCTCTATACATGATAATCCCAGTATGATGAACACGCTGGTCAGGCTCAACAACACCTTGGTCTTCCATCTGCAAATATACAGCAAATTTTTCTTTGAGTAGGCCTACTTAGCGTGTAAAATACTGATTTATTTACTTATTTGATTGTTGTTTTACGCCGTACTAAAGAATATTTCACTTATACGACGGACGCCAGCATTATGGTGGAGGGAAAGCGGACAGGGCCCTGAGAAAACCCACGACCATCCGCAGGTTGCTGGCAGACCTTGCCAATTACGGTCGGATTGACAGGCAACATGAGCAGGACTAAGAGCGACCGCATTGCTGAGAGGCTCCTGGTTCATTGCCCTTCGCTGATGTATTAACCCACTGAGCCACGGCCTTCCCCTTACCCCAGTGAGAAATAGTTTATACCTTCAACTCGGGTACTAAATGCGTACATACTGCTCTATGGAATCTGTAATGTGTATGAAAGTAGCATGTACCTTATTTTTGAACTCAAACTGTATGTCAACATGACGAAGACCATCATTGTTATACATGTGTGTTTAGTGTCAGTCGTTATATCGAGCGACTGCATTTGCTCAATCATGAAACATTTCCAGCCGCAGAACCAGAATGGGCATCACTTATTCACAATAATATGCATAATGCAGTCACATTAAAGTAGATGTGGCCCAGGTTGTGAAATTTAGTTAAATTATATGTGTAGTGACAGTTATTTCCCTTCGACCTGTTTTTAATGCAGTAACGGATTACGTCAGTAAAACACACTTCAGTCGACGACTGTGCTCAGGGTCACTTTGATTTTGTTGATTGATCTTGTTTCTTGGATGATGTAAACCTGATCTAACTACGCCAAATTAGTCAGCGGAATCCACATTGCCGTGTGGGTGACGCAATTTTCTGGTAATTCTGAAATCATTTTCTTTGGAAGTGTTGTTGTACTCTAGCACGCATGTATAAAATACATTACTTAATGGTACTTGCTAACATATTGACCAGCACACAGAGGTTGTAATGTTCACCTGTCAACGTTAGACCGTTATTCAGTAAAAGACAGCTGAAGGTAACCATTCTGAGACACACTGATGTGATTCCTTATATTATTAATCTATATGTTACGATGTAGTTCTCTGAGAATATTCTTTAATATGCTGTATTTGTGGTTCACAGTTAACTTTTCTACAACCATTACTTCATCGTGTTATGAATATTAAATCCTTTCTGATGCCGCATTAGGTTAACTCCAACAACTAGCTCTACACCACTTTGTTATTCCAGACCAGTAACATGTAACATCCCTGATGTAACCAGATTGATCTGTTCCCTACCCCTTGTTGGTTCCAGTTCTTCTGCATCAGCAGATGGGTTGTTAACTGAATCTATGCATTTTTATGGTCATGTGATACTTATGGCATGCGTTAGGTAATTATTTACCATGTATGTTATTAATAAGTACCTGACATGAGTTGCAGTTAAATAGGGTAACTTATCTAGGTATTGTGTGAAGGATGTAATACAAGTAATTGTGAGATCAATGTTAACCTTTGCATTGTTATTCAGCCATAATAGCAGCTTAAATAATCTAAAGTGCCTGTGAAGTCAGCCATTGACATATCTCTTATTGTATAGGTCTGTACCATTGCTTTCTTGTGGGCCTGAATAAATACATGCGTGTCGGACTTGCCATTGCCAATGAAGGAAATCTACTGTATTGATTTCCTTGATTTCGAACCAACGGTCATATAGAAAAGCACACTTTTATACGATATTAGGCATATATATATATAAAAGGTCACATCCATGTAGTCATGCATGTATACCGTGGCCAGATTGTGTCAACTGTAGATGAAGAGGGAGAAGTACATGTACACACTGTGTCATATGGGAGGTCGCGCTCCTTCATGTACCTTCACAACCACTGAATCAAAGTTACTAAAACAAGACAACGCGATACTGAGCAAATGATGGCAGTAAATTGTTGGTGCTCTTGTCCTTTCTCTGGAACCTCGATTCACTTATTCACTTATACTTGTTCATAATATACTGAGATATAAATGATATACTCTTGAGTACGGCGTAAAATCCCCAATCAAATAAATAAATAAATGATATACTGGGTGAATAAAACCTGAGATGAATTGTAGAAAACATGCAATGCCTTGGCCTTCACGGATTCAAAACAAAAAGGCCAACATATAAATTAAAACACCCGTGCTTGACGATCTTCCGTCCAGTTTTACAGTGTGTCAGATCTACAGATTGTCTGTCTTGCCTGAAATGCCCAAAACACTGTAAAAGAGATGTTATTCTTTCGTATGAATGATATTAGTTCCATTTAACTTGCGTCAAGCAGACAAATTTTGGAGTGTTGTGAGTTTGCACGCCCTCGCTCTGTCGTAGGCCCTTATATATGGCTATTCAGCTTGTCATGCTTGTGTATTTCATCTGAAGCAGTGGAGACTGCAGTTTAAAACTCCAATACATACCTCGAGTAACTTGGCAGCATTTGACACCAGTTCAAAGCCAATTGCATATTTCTCCACATCCGAGTTTTCCACATTTCATCAACAGTTACTGCATGCACTGGGCTCAGGATTGAATTCAATATCTTAGCAATTGCCCCCACTCGCGTCCGCTAGACTGAGGACAAAGTAAGCTATCAGGTTTAAACAATAATTGGGCCACTAGGGAAAATAATCCCTCAAGTGTGACCGAGATGACGGATGCTATATGCATCACACGTTGACATTACAGATACTATACAATGAAGTTAATGGGTGTGTTTGTCTTTACGTTCAGTTCTATAAATATAGTTCAACGCCGGGCACAAATGCCCATGTTCTGAAAAAAAAAAAAAAAAAAAAAAACCAAAAAAAGAGAAAAGCACAATTGCCTGGGATAAAACATCCTCAAGTTTTATCCCCGCCAGCTCACAACAGATTATGATCGCAGTTTTCTTGTGGGGCCTTCGTGGTTGAGTGATTAGCGTGCTATATATATAGAGCAGCACAATTATTCAAACGCCTCTGGGCAGTACAATCGCTGTGAGGTTAAGTATGTTGCAGGCTGGCTTTCTGGGTCCCGTCGAAAGTTCGCATGTGGAAAGGTCGTGCGGATGGTTGTGTGTTTCCCTCCGGGCGTTGTCCGGTTTATACCGATTTCAATGCTGGCCGCCTCAGTGTAGGTTAAATATTCTTGAGTACGGCGTAACCCCGCAAATAAATAAATAAAATAAATAGTTTTCTTGCACATACAACCTGTTCTTGGTAATTTACGTCTTAACACATTTACATCATTACATGTATGTCTGAGGCAGGACACCATCAGATGGTCCCGGGTAAATCCTGGTCGACCATTTTCCCTCACATTTAACAAAACGCACGCAATGCATCTGCTGAATCAATGTTCCAGTCTGTTAAACGCGTGGAAACCTCGATGATCGAAGGGAGTATAAACATCCGGTGAAATCTGGGCGCTTGTGAGTTTACCTCATTTAGGGTCTTATTCCAAGTGTTCTCGCAAAGTTCAAATAGCGTAATGCTTAAGCTGATTTGTCATTTTCTGATCGTAATTCAAAAAATATATTTGCGGATCTTATATCAATCATTGTTGCCCAGGGCGGCCGAACTTCACAAAATTTTAGGGTGCTGAAGCAGCTATAAGAAGTACTATTTCAGGCCTATATAGGCAAGGACCTCTGGCCTTTCAGATATAGCCAGAGATGCGGGTTTTTTTGGGGGGTGATTTTTGTTTTAAATATATTTTACTTTTATCACAGAACAAAAGTAAGCGTAATATATGTACTTCTATTTCACAGGCACTTGAGCAAATTAAAACAGAATACCATAATATATGTAATACCCTAGGGTAGTATATAGTTACTATATTATCCTAGGCTCAGTCGGCTAGCGCAGCGCAATGACGCAGAAGCTTGCCACCAATGTGGTCGCTGTGAGTTCCGCCGCCGTCGTATAAGGGAAATATTCTTGAACACGGAGTAAAACACCAATCAAATAAATAAATAAATAAATAAAATATCATCGTAGAGTATCATATATTGTAGTATTTTATTTTGCTCTGCTGATTGGTCCCAAGTGCCTGTGTTATATTTATTTCATTTATTTATTTGATTAGCGTTCCGTACTCAGCAATATTTCACTTATACGATGGCGGCCAGCATTATGGTGGGGGGAAACTTGGTAGAGCCCGGGGGAAACTCACCACCTTCCACAGGTGGCTGGCGAATCTTCCTGCGTATTGTCGCATAATACTTTTAGTATTGCTCCGTTAAAGTATGTGGAAACAATACAATGAAACCGTTTGCAATAGCATTAATTTAACCAATGGGGAGATACGCCTATATTAAATCAGCTTAACAGTGGGGGAGTCATAGTGTATCGGCCATCAAATAAGAATGATAAAGTGCACTGAAAAATTTTCAGTAGGCTATTGAAGTTCAATCATATGAAAGAGATAAGGTGACAAAAATTTTATGAAGGCCTACATTCTTTGTAATATGTCAGGCCAGACGTAGATGATACACATTAGTGGATATTACATCGTTCGGTGTGTAAAATTAATTCATAAACTCTCAAAACAAACGCCGTGTTAATCCTTATACTGACATCATGTTTTCCATATAATAATAAGACGTCTTTAACAATGTCTACATGGTATCCACCTGTTTTGTCTCCATCATCACTTTCCTATGACCAGTCAACAATGGGCAATGCATCAAAAAGTGATCAGCTAACTCATCAGCATTATCACATGAGATGTGATTAAGAAAGAGCAGCACATCAGCGTCATGATCTCAAGTTGTCCAATCACAGTTTGAAAGTATTTCCCTATATCTGCCCCAATTCGCATGCTCGTAGTGCCAAATCTTTTCCTGCTTTGGATGAGATAGGTTCCTTTAAAATTTACATGGACAGGGTAATGGTCACTAAACAAAAATCAGGAAAAAATACTAGAAGTGGAGAGCAAGATTTGTCCAATCATCTGTAATAAACCAAATCTTGCTGTCTGATACACGCCTTGTTGGTTCAGTTATCAAATCACCCATTCCAAGAGAAATATAAATATCTGGAGGAAATTGACTGTGGGAAATAAGTTTTCATTGAAATCACATGTGATTACAATATCCCCTGTTATATTGTGGGCTGTTATATTGGCTGCCACTTTTCAGATGACGTATTGGGTGGGCGGTGCACACAGCGTATAGTGTATTTACGTGTATTTCAGTCCAAATATTTTCCACATTTTTGAGCGAGGTAACGAGAAACATATAACTCCCCCCCACCACCCACACCCACACTCCATGAGTGGCCACCGTCTCAGAGTTGTCAATTTATAGTGTAAGACGGGTTTGAGTAATAGCTATAATGGCAAATCCAGACAATTTGGCACAAAGAGAGTCAGTAATTTGTCATACTGTAATTATTAACATAAAAGTGATAACGAATATCTTTGTAAGACGTTACCAATTATCTAAGAGAGCATTGCAAATTGTGTATGTAAGAACACTATGCTCATCCTAAAATCAAATAATCCCAAATCTATCAGGTACCCCTGAGACATGTTCAGTTCTTGGTGGAATAAATTATGTAAAAAAGGAAAAATATACTGCATATATTTGTCCTGTATTATAACTTTTCTAACGTTAACTTTCTTTAATCTTAGTCTATCAGTCTTTGTGATTTTAATTCTCGCCTTTCTATTATTATATACGGTCTTGGAAGTCTACCAGATTTCGATTTCCAGTACTATGGACAAAACGTATTTATAAGACCATATAAACTCTGCAACTGTGACCAGCCGACGGCCGACACCGTGCCCAGGTGTCAAAACAGACATTCGTATAAACAATCGTCAATCATAATGAACGTCCCGGGCAAATAAACACAACACTAATTTGCAAAACAGAACATTCAAAACAAACCACCAACCAAATAAAGAACTAAATGTACGACTATAAGAGACGGAGTGGGCATGTTGCCTTGTATCACGATAACAGTGTGGGCCTACGACACGCTACAAGTTTGTCATGGTTCAGTCTTCTCACAGTATCACAATAACCATAAACACAATATAGCCACCCCTCCGCCTCGACCTGTTTTCGCCGACTACATGTTTGTTACCCAGTAGCCAGCTCTTGGTACTAGCTAGATGATACCCATAAGATATGCCCTGCTGTCTTAATACTGTAACAGTTTATTCCATGCAAGTTTTGCTTTCAACTGCCCTTCACCCCAACATAGGTCAGAGGGTCAAATGATAGCTGTGTCATCAGACAAAACGAGGGTGATCAAGTTTCGATGGGGCGTCCAAGACTGTGCGTACCACGTGACTGTAGCAAAGTAAAATTGAAGCTGTTAACCAACAGCGTTGCCGGGGTCCACACTATTATCTATCTACCACATCTGGTAGTCCCCTGATAACTTCATGGTGATAAAAAAAGAGAAAAAAACCTGAAAAGACTGAGAAGTGATGAACTGGATTTGAACCCATGACTGCCGTATAGAATGGGCCTACTACTAAAAACCACCATGGAAGCAGTTCACCTTTGATCCATTGCCCATAGCCCATAACAAAAGACATAAAGAATACAGTGTAGCAAGGATCTCCATTCTCATAGTAAAATAAGATCAGGCTCGTGATCAAGACGTCAAACTACATCAGGTAGCATACTTAAAATATTTAAATTCAAAAACTTTTGGTCACGTGACAACTCGGTAATCAGTGCATTTCTACAGTTTTCACGATATGCAAATGATTTTTGCACACATAATTTGCCCCTACGTATTGTGTCTGTGTTTTAAATTTCAGCTCGATGGGATAACCACTTCTAGAGAAAATGACATGTCAACGCATTATTATCCTGGAAAAAAAAGAGAGAGAAAAAAGACTGACAGGATTTAACTGGATTTGAACCTGAGACTGCTAGGTACAGCGTTCATTGGGGCTATGGTGAAAGATAGTGAATAGATAATAAATAGTCCTGTCAGATACAAAGAATCTGCTACATGTAGGGAGAGACTGGGCCTTTGATGTACTGCCTCCGGCGCCAGAGAGAATCAGAATATCCCGCACAAGCCAGCCAAACCACAGCTAGACAGAGACTGTGCCTTTAATCTAATGCTCCCATGTGATGTAAATGGGAGAATTTTGAAAAATCTTTGTTGGTTTCGTAGCAAAGACTTCAAAACTATACAATGTACGAAACCAAGTCTTGCGGAATTGTAATCCTGTCAACATGGAGCACCAGAGAGTATGTTTGGTTAATCAGTTTAAGCAATATGTAGATATGGTGTAATTTTTACCTGTGTGGGCCCTAATGATCCCAACGAAAACTAAAGGGATTTAAGCCTGAATGGCTTGAACAGCTAATAATCTGAACAATTTCAGTAGGTGTCTCAGCCAATGTGCCATCTAGTAACAAAAGTGATATCTAACTAATGAAATATCACTTCTATCAGTAGAGGAAATTCTTGGGTTTCAGTGATGTATAAACAGTAAATTATTTTACCATAAATACCACATCGCTATTTTTTAGGTACTTGAGTCGTCGTTGGATAAACTCCTGTGCACATGTAAATAGTGTGATCGTTGATTGGGAGAAGATCTTTAAAAAAGAACAAAGAAACCACTGTCAACAATACCAGTTGATACGGGGTAAGGGTTTGTGTGGCTACTTGATCCGAGCGCAGAGTTTGTAGAGGAAGCGTTTTGAGTGGAAGCGTTTTAGGGAAACCCTCAAGATGGAGCCTATATAGTCTTGTCAGACACAACTAGGTAACGCAACGTGCAGAATGGAAACTATGCCCCGAGGTTGCCACTAACTATACCCGTAACCTTTATAAAACTATATAGTTTTATAGATAAACCTGTGGACAAAGTGACTACAACGACAAGGGGTTAAATAACAAGAAAAGAGTTCTTTAATATATACTTACTACTTATACTTACTATGTGCCGCTGTCCCGGGTTCAAAGTGGAGAGAGAGCGAACGCCAGCCAAAACAAGTCAATCCCAGTTCAATTTGGTGAAGTCCGAAAGCAGAGGGTATCTCCAAGGGAGAGAAGTTATAGTCTTAGATCGGGGGTATCAGGAAGCACAGTAACGTAGCGTATGAGTGGCCAAAAGACTTCCGCTTCTCTTTTTTTGAAACTGGGGGATTCGCTTATATAGCAGTGAACAAGTAAATCTTTTGTTTCTAAATTACCGGTCGTAAATTTTGAAGCCTGCGTTATCTCACTTAATGTATCGTCTGGAGGTGCTCTCTTTCCTCCTTTGGGTAACATTAATGGGGACCAACGGCGAGAACCATTTTTGACACATGTGTGGGAATTTCAGCTTGGGCCATGATGTAGCGTTGTCCCATCTGGACAATCAGTCACGCCAAACGAACTTAAACCCGACCGTGAATTTAATCACCTTGTGTGGGCCTAAAACTTACGCGGTTCCTAACCCGGACACATGTAATCACGACATGTGCCTTGTAACACAGTCATGCAAGTCGATACTGAAAGAGGGATAAACTGCTGTACTATCAGCTAGGTTTGCTTAGCTCTTGACTCTTCTCCATTGAAACATCAAACTGCAACAGATGCTGGGGATAGTCCGAGATCCATCAGATCATTTCAAAGTATGAACTGCTTCTGTATAGCCGTACACACAAGATCAAGTATTTGATCTCCTGCATTCAGCCACAAACTTTGGTACAAGCAAAGCTGTCGGAGCAACAGGCATTCAGATTAACTTGGAAAAGGGCCGTAAAAAGAGGTGGTGGGCCTCTTAGTAATGAAGCCATTGATGAATGATGTGGTTGACGAGTTGTTGCCTTTAGTGTTGCGAGCTCCTGCAAGAGTGAGGAAAACATCAAAGCTAAGGAATTTAGAAAGGGACATTTTTAACAAGACACATTTGAACTTATCAAACATGACTACCAGCCACAAATTATAATATTTGATATTTTGCATAAAAGTGACAATGGAAAATTTAACTTCCCCACAAGTCATCAGGGACAACAGTTTTACATGTCTTTCATTTTTCAGTCAGTAACATTAGGGTATCTAGTGTACCTGTATGCAAAAATGTATTATAGGTGCAACCGTATCCTGTTTTGGGCCTCATTATGTTAAATATGTTGACGTTGTCTCTACCACCAGAGCAGAGTGTTTTAAACCAGATTCTGTAATGAGATAGTAGCTCTACTGGTTGGGACAAAATTATCACTAAGTCGATCACAAAAATTATGTGTGTATAACGGACAATGGACAATGAAAATTGAAAATTACTACGAAATATGTATCTTGGTTCTCTTGTACCAAGTTTTGTTGAAATCGAACAAGAACTGTAACAGTAGTTAGAAGTATTTTGAAAGAAATGTTAACATATGCCATTTGAACAGACAGACGGACGGACAACCGATCATCGAAATGGAAAATCAACACAACGATTTAAGTCTAGACTTGAACGAATTTTCATTGAAATCGGGCAAACCCTGTAAGAGGAGTTACAGTATTATATATTAACATATACTGGATGAACAGACAGACGGACAACGGATGATCGGAGTTAAAAATCGATACTACGAATTATGTATCGATATAATCTTCACTTCAGAAAAGTGAAGACTAGTTGAAATCGGACAAAAACTGTAGGGTGAATAGCGTTTTCAAAGATGCATGTATGTTAACATATACGGGATAAACAGACAGACAGACGGACAACCGATCATCGAAATAAAAAATCGATACTACAAATTATGTATCTCGATGTCGTCTACAGTCGACCCAGTTTCGTTGAAATCGGACAAAAACTGTAGGAGTAGAGTTCTGAAGGAAAAGTTAAAGGCGCCGGACAGACATGCAGATTTGCATAACATACATACTTACATAACCGACCAGTAGAGCTAAAAACCAAGCCACATGGCTTAAAAATTTAAGTGAAGTTAAGGGCCTTTTTTGTGATATATTGTCATCAACCTATTTGACAAATTGCTTCACTTCTGAAATTTGATCAGAACAATGTTACTGTGTATTTTGACCATCGACTCCCAAGGCTGAAGACGTTTTTCTGCTAATCACTGTGGGATGGTACAGCGAACACTGATATCCAGTAACATGTGCTTTCTCAAAGCATCTTTCACTTTGTCAGTATTTTTTACCGGAAGACGGAAATAGAGCTTTTCTCGTAAAAAAAAACTAAATCCAACACTACGTAGGTTTAATGTAAAGCGGGAACCAGAACACCAGCTCGTGATGATATTTCAGTCACCGAAACCAACTCTGAATGGAACAAACAGGATGACCAGATTACATTTAGTTATATGTATACCACAAGAAAATTATATTGATGTGAGCGGTTTACACAAACTACAATCCCATTCACATCTACATCCACAGTTCCATACATATACTATGATAGCTAGGGCGGAATTCCACATTCGAGTGTCCTTAATGCGACAGTGTGCCGCCGCTCTTAATAACTTACCCAAACCTTTTTACATATAACAACTACATGCAGAGAACAGCAGAAACTGTAGACCTAGCAACGTCAAAAGAAACTAATACCTGGAACGTTCGAAACCAAACGGTACTTGAAAAATGTAGAAATTATTACTTCTGGCTATTACAACGCAGCAACGCCATCTGACGTCCCCACGCGTCTTAGAACACTACACTTGGAATAAACTTTGATCACTTGGATAAAAAATCCAATAACCAATAGAATTAACACACATTCACCCTAACGCACTTGTTATACTACTTCATAACGTACCTACGTTAATTTGTAACTGTGTAACATATTAAGCAATCGTATAAACTAGAACGTCTAAACTAGCGGTATCATTACTCTATACATGTGTCACTTACCCCTAACATAACACAGCAGCAGCCATTGTAACCAGACGACAGCATCGGACAGAGTACTGACACAGCAGTATTCTAGGGCCTATGACTGCAGAGTAAAAAAATAAAAATTCCCACCTATATAGCAACATTAATTTCACACGATATGTACAATACTCCAACAGAACATGATATCAGCACACCTCAACCTATCTGCATGATTGCTTATATTGCTTAAGTTGTACAAAGGCTCACTCCTCCCAATTTCATAACTAACGGGTAAGATCACGCGGTCCGTCACAGAACTCCACATGGTCAAAAATCACAGCAGCTTCGCAGCATACTGGTAAACAACTGGACACTACAACCATCTTACAATTATTTTATACAAATCTTATGCCATGATGTTGTATAGAAATTGAATCTTTACCTAGTTTTTTGCCGTAGTGTACTATTTCGTGTTTCCCTCGCTCACAAACATAGATGCCGTCTGGTCATGTGACCAGATGCCGGTTGTATATAAAATCATATAAATTTACGACATCAAAAGAAACAAGCGGTAGGACCGTACCTAGCTGTTTTAAAGCGTCGTATGCAACAAACACTAAAAATAGCATGTTACATTAAGTATATAGTGTTACATTGCAGAGGCCAAAAGACTCCAGACGCTTCGAGATACTGGACCCTTGGCATTTCCATACATGTGATACTTTGTAACACATATGAATGCAGAATGAAACCAGAGTCCAATAGTAGGGTAATTTTTATGCTGGTATTACGTTTGATCAGTATGGCCTGTTGGTTTTAATCTGGTTACCGTCTGTTTGATCAGTATGGCCCGTTGGTTTCAATGTGGTTACCGTCTGTTTGATCAGTATGGCCCATTGGTTTCAATGTGGTTACCGTCTGCTTGCAAATGCATATGCAGTTACAGAAATAGGTATATACCAGTGTATATAACCTTGCTGGAATAACGATTTGATCCAGAGATCTTTAAATGACTAGAACCAAATGCCAGACCTAGCACTGATATCGTATATTTATGAAGCTAAGTAAAAGTTGTAATGAAAATCAATCGTGAGGCTGAAAAACATTATCAATGAGAATATTTATTTCATTGGATTAAACAAATTCATGTGATGTTTTTCAAACATTTGCTGCATATCCCGAGGTAAATATGAAACAGATCTTCACAGTGAAGGGTAGGAAAACACCAGAGAGTAAGTGATTTACAGAAATTTGAGAAACAAAAATGAACAGTAATGTTTTTCTTCCAATAACGATAGAGATTGCTACAGTAGTTCTCTTCCTTCTTCCCCTGTGACACGCATTTCTAGTGCTCCCGTCATTTATACCGAACGCCGTCCAGGAAAAACAGCACACTGGAAACCTGTGCCTGTAACAAGTGTGACAAGTATATATCTGGAGTTGTCAAGGATTTCAAGCCTCATCCACTTGGTTGAAGCAAGAGAGAGTCCTATGATTAGAAAGTCTTTTTTGCGGTCTTGATTTGGTTGGTCATTGTTCCCTTACCATGAATCTCCTTTTTCCTCTTCTCAGTTTCAATTAAAGTGGCTAAACAAGTAAGAAGGAATAGTAAAGGAAGTGGCTAAACAGGTAACAATCAAAGGCAATCGAAGTGGCTAAATAAGTAACAAGGAACTGCAAACGAAGTGGCTAAACAAATAGCAATCAATGACAAACGATGTGGCTAAACAAGTAACAATCCAAGGCAATTGAAGTAGTTAAACAACAAACAAAGAATGGTATGTGCAATTTTAAGTGTGGGGGATGGTTAGTTATGTCAAGGACTGGAAGTCTTTTATTTCGCGGTTCCTCGTTTATTTTTCGGTGCTTCGTCGTTTATTTTTTCGGAGGCTCGTGTTGTTGGGTTAAGGGCAATAGTTGAGTGTTGTGTTGTGTTATTTTGGGTAGGTGCAATATAAACTAAGGCAAATCAAGGCAGTTGAATGACAAGGCAACTGAATAACAAGGCTACTGAATAACAAGGCATCTAAAAACAAATCGCGGAAAAGAAAAGAAAAATCGCGACAAAGAAAGAAATTGCGTCAAAGAAGGAGAGGAAATCGGGTCAAAGAAAGGGAATAAATCAGGGCAATAGCACACAACAAAACTGGGGACAATAAAACGCAAGAAACAAAGCGAGGCCATAAAACAACAAATCGCGGCATGCTGATAACAAATAGCGGCAATACAACTAAAAACAATAAAAGTAAACTAACTGAAATGAACAAGGCAATTAAATCAACAAATCAAATCAAGGCAATGAAATGAACAAATCAAGACAAGGCAATGAAATCAACAAATGAAGGCAAGGCAATGAAACCAACAAATGAAGGCAAGGCAATGAAACTAACAAATCAAGGCAAGGCAATGAAATATACAAATCAAGACAAGGCTGTTAAATAAAGAAATCAAAGTAAATGAATTGAAATAAACAAATCAAAGTAAATGAATAGAAATAAACAAATCAGGGCAATGAAGTAAACAAATCAAGGCAATTAAACAACAAATCGCGAATCATGGCAAGTCGATAAAAAATGGCGATGAGCCCATAAGAAATCGCAATGAACTAAAGAAAGGAAACTAAAGAACTAACTAAATAAGCCAGTTGTTTAACTTGATATTTTTATCAACTACTATACCATTAATAAATTAAATAAATGAACTATTTAAATAAACTAACTAAAAGAACTAAATAAACTATAAGAACTAAACAGAAATAGAATCAAGGCAATTAAATAACAAATCGCGGATCGCGACACGTCGATAAGAAATCGCGACACGTCAGTTAACTAAAAAATGTATCTAAATAAACGAATGAACTAAGTAACATGACTGAACAACTAACTAAATAAGCCAGTTGTTTAACTTGATATTTTTATCAAGTACTATACCATAAATAAACCAAATAAACAAATTATTTAAATAAACTAACTAAAAGAACTAAGTAAACTAAAAGGACTAAATAAACTAAACAACTAAATAAACTAAGCAAATAACGAAATACCAAGGTATACAATTGGCTTACGAACTGTAAGATCAAATAACATAAACAGACTATCACATAACTAAATATCTACTTCACCATTACTGTAACTAAATACCTCAAATACTGTAATAACCTAAATATATAACACAACACCATCACACTTTTTACCCTTTACTAATAACGTGTATATCTCTGTGCTCTCGCTGCTCTTTACGTCCTTCTGAACTGTCTGTGATCATTCCGTCCTTCAGAAACGTATCCCATTCCAAGGTCTTATACACAGCCCAACCCCCTGAAACCCTCTCCTCATCAAGTTTGAACACCAAGCACATGCGTGAATTCTGTCATTACTTGGTGAGTACAGGTGAGCTTTATTATGCCTTTGCTCTTTGGATGCCTTGTTAGATAAGATTCTCTTGCCTCTTAACAATTCCCTGGTTGCTTGATTTCACTGTGAACCTGTTCCAGTGTGATATTGACTAACAATGGAGCCAGCTTGGTGGCTATTGTTGAAAACAGAGACGAAAATATTAAATGTCTTCATATGTATACTATACGAATAGATGGGGAGTGCAGTCCCTACACCGTCAGGTGGCCAAGTTACCAGGTTAACGCCTTATGCACCACGGACTGCACGCTCGGGTGGTTTGCAAACAAAAGATATCTTATGACGAGCACATGGAAATAATGGAAGCAAATCTGTGACAATTTATTTCTTTATTTACCATACGAAAGTTTGCAAGAAATGGTATAAAAAATATCTCAGAAGTAAAGACCATCTTAGACTGATCACAGCGACATGTACATTATTGAACCGCTCTATGAAAATAAATATAAAAAAAAAAAAACACAACTCGGCTAATGCATGATTTGGCTTCTCAGAGGGCTCTCTATGCGTGCTATATGTGCCTTACAAACAATCTGAGCAGCTTAAAGAGTTAACTGGCTTGTTGAGTAATCAAATCGAATTTGCGCATTATTTTAGCACAAGACCAGCAAGATGGTATTTGTGGTGCATTTAGCATTAAGTGGGTGTGGAAATCTTTCCAGCCTGCTGATTTAAATATTTTTCTGTGGTAAAAGTTTGCTTTAATTGCAAATTTACTTCTTTGATGAGGTTCCACAGAGGTGGATATCCACAGTAGACTGCACTCCCCTACTCTCCTTAAGGTATATATATGAAGATATTCCTTATTTTTATTTCGAGCTGTTTTGTCTTGTACTTATAAAAGAACACAGTGGGTATATTCCTGTTTCGCTGGTCTGTTCCATTGCCGCCGATTGCACCGAAGGTATCTGTATGGTGCAACGCGTAGAGCATGTCTCGCGCTGGGGTGCTGGACAATGCCTTCGGACTAACAGTGAAAAAAATTCCACAGTCGTCTTAAAGTTCTCCCTCCGCTACACTAACTATGATGTTGGGGTGAATAACCTTGCAGAATTTAAATCTGTTGAGCAATGCACAAGTTCAGTACAAGGCGTAAATCATTTCCAATGTACATGCATAAAGTGAGTAATTGTAAAACTCTCCAAAATCAATATAGTAAATATACATTTTCGAATTTTTTTAAGCGGTGCAAGTCTTGTATTCATCAGTAAAACTCAACAAGTTTGACACTTATGTAGGCCTATAGTCTTTTCGGCTCGTTGATTTTTAGCTTTAGATCTCTAATAATTTTCTATGATGTGACCTTCAAACATTAGAAACACTCGCCCATTGCAATTTTTAATTCCAATCTAGTTACAGGAGAACTATATATCAGAGAAAAAATAACCCAAACTCGTCTTCAACATGCCTAACTGCGTGTATGTACCTTAATATAATGGTTATATTAGTCCCAACTATAACATGTCGGCCATAAACAGGTACGCGAATGCGTCATCTTTTACAGACCATAACGTAACACAAGCAATTTGTAACTGAACATTGTAATTAAACAACGACTTCATTAGCAGTTTTCCACAAAAACGAGAAAAGTCAGTTTTCGGAATAGTGTTTTAGGACTGAAAAAACGCTGTTGTTAGCTAGTATTTGAGTGATCATTCATGAACAACTGGGAGTTCTTTTGCCTTATCCCGACATGGTCAGCGAAAGGTCTTATACAATGCTTGTGGCGTTACATACAAGACGAGTCCTGAATTAGGCCCTGGGCCTCATTTAAACTAACAGTTGTATCACATAATGACTTAAGGCGCTCAGATCTGTTCACAGGTCAGATGTACATGTGCAATTTATCCCAGCCATGCATTATAGGCCTAAGGTCTGTTTTCCAGAAACTCCCAAGTTTCTATGGCAAAATACTTGGTTGTGCAGTCTGCCGTCTTTAAATCTGCACTGTTAAGAGAACAATATTTATATCCAATTTTTTTTTATAGATATTTATATCTATTTGACAGATATAGATGATTTAACAGCCGAGTACAATAATAATGTCTAGTGATCACATGCAGGTTATAGACACCCTGTGATCAGGAACTATTCATTATAACCACTAATATCTGTTTAGCAATATCACAATTAATGCTCCCATCAATATCACAATTATGACACAGTATGAATATCACATATTTATAGAACATGTCAAACCCTATAAAAAAACTTGAGTACACTGGTGTCTTAGCAAAAGAACTAAATATATATACCCAAATTCTTCAACCTTTTAAACCACCGCTGGAAGTAATACTTCATTATTTTCTTGAAGAGCTGTCGGGTCTCGAGAAATATTTCTCATAGTTTTATGAAACTTATAGCTTTTATGACACAAACAAATCATTTCTGGCATGATTTTTACTACAACTGTATTCACAAAGCACCAAATAAAAACTGCTCCGGTGATAGGAAAGGTAAAAGATTTATAGTATTCTGTATACCACAAACAATACTGCTTCACAACACTTCACATGTAAACTGTATCTGTAATTCATGGACATTTGATGACCTTTGTATAATGTATGGCTTGTGATCAACAGATTTTTAGTAATGAGTATCGTAAATTAAAATAACATGATTTCGAACACATTAAGGGTTTGGAAAATGATGTATCATCCATAATATATACAAAGAATCGAAAACCTTTGTTGTTGATGTTGTTGTTGTGGTGGTGGTGGTGGTTGTTGTTGCTTGTGTTGTTTTTGTAGTTGTTGTTGTTCTTGTTTTTGTTCTAGGTGTTGTTGTTCTTGCTCTTGTTCTTGGTGTTGTTGTACTGGTTGTTGTTGTAGTTGTTGTTCTTGTTGCTGTGTTTTTTACAAGGTTTACAGATTCCATATAATTTCGTGTTCTTTCACTCAATAACCATGTAACTAATAATATCCATCAGTACCAAATACATGTAACAACATCTAATAAGTGAAAACTATATCTGAATGAAGGGGACTACATGCTACATGTAAATGTTTGAAGACTAATTTAACAAGTAGAAAAGGATTCTAATATGCTTTATGCAGTAATATTAAATTTTATTTTCTTCCACTTAATTCTCAAAATTGTTTGAAACAGTCCCATTTTACTGCATAGATATCAACTATTTTACCGACAGCAGAACAACTATTAAAATGTGTACAACAAATCTGGATACCATATTGATATTCTGAGCACTATTCATATGAGTTATGATTGTGAACTTTCCTGTAGATATACATACAGTTTACGAATACAAACTGATAATGATCAGGAAAATTGTGTATGCTTGTACGGCACTCTGTGCATATAACTTAAATTTTCGAATTCAGAAGTTGACAATTATGCTTTCTCTGGGTCTCTCCACAATAATACAACAATATGTAAACACCTTTTCAGTGTATAGATATATACATTAAAAGAGTATTCTAATCACTAAAAATACATCTTTACAGATATCAACTTTAACAATTCTTTCTGTTTGACCCAAAAGCCCAAAAAGGCTCGTTCTGTTTTGATTTCTTTCAGATGCATGTGTATGTTTTTTCAGTGACACTCTGTAGAAGTTTGCACTTTCTATATGACACCACTGCACCCCATACATGACTTACCGGTGCATGTATCTCTGCCATTATGCAAAGCAACGGTTAATTCCAATAAACGAAATGTAAGTCCTTTGTCCACTACGATAATACGTATAATTATTACAGGGGCCCAAAATGACAATTGTTAAGGCAGGGGTTACGATACAGTGGTACTTATAACCTATTATGAATACCATCGCTACAAAGAAACAAACAATTTCAGTGCGGTACAGCGACAGATCAAACCTGCTATTAACAATTTAGCAGTATAAAGAAAATGGCAATGATTACATTTTCCTCAAATCACTGTACCCATAAAATTCTGGAGTTTGGCATTAAACACTGATAGAATACAAAATTCCGTAAAACATACAGATATGCTATGTATAATTTAATGCTATCAATGTAACTAACCAAGTTTCATTACATTTAGTCTATCTGTCATGCTTTAACCTCTGCAGGGTGACCTCCTATTGCATAATGACATAATGGAAGAGTATCAAAAACTTTCGGTCGACTCTACGAGGTTCAAACCTACAGCATCAGATATCAGACAAATAACAACAATCCAATCTTCAATGTGACAAAGTTTAAAAATGTTACAGATAAAACTTCCGAACAACAACGAAAATGTACGACCTAAAAGAATGAAGCCAAACTGCATCTTGAATAAATAACTCAAAGCCATGTGTTAATAATTATAGCCTATAACCAGCTTTCAGTACCTGAAAAATACTGAAGTCGTTCGTGTTGGTAAATCAGGAGTTGCAGCATTTGCTCATCATTTCTGTGAATTTACCATCACTGTCCGAATCTTTATCAATCATGACACTCTGCAACCTGATTGCCTTCCCTGGTTGCTGGCTCTCCGATGGTAGGGTCAAAATGTGTTCTGTCTTATATTTCATGGCATCATCTGTTGTAGAAATGAAACTGAAATTTATTTCAATTAAGATAAAAGGGAGAATCAAAACAAATTATTATTGGGTTACAAGGAGTTATTTATTTGTAGACATGGCAACGTCATACATTATACAACGTACAATTGAAATCAAACCAGGCAAATAAATTTATAAACAAGGTACCACAAATTTGCAACAGCTTTAACATTCTGCAAAAAGTCTATGTCATCAGTAGCAGACAATGTGGCCTACGGGCCCCCTTCCTATCTTTTAACCTGGGTGGTACCGGTGGTACCGTGGTGACGTCATATGACGTCATAGGTTGGGGCACAACCCATTGATAAACCCTATCTCTATATGCACCCATAATCCGACCTGGTGAAATATTAGTTTTTAGTTGACATATAAATTAAAAAATAATGGAAAAAATATATACAGACACTTGTAATGTACGTAATTTTATTTCCAGTATGGATGTAAATGCAAGCGTTATGCGTGGACCGAAGGGGAAAAACCGCTACAAGCATCACAGCGCCATCTATCAGATTCACCGTCTGTGGGGAACCCCCATTTTGTGACAGTTGTTTTTGGCATTATATCAAATTTGCACCTACCTGGTACTATTGCACTTAACTGGTACAACAGGAAATTTCCACGAGATTTAGCATGACGCCAAAAAAAAAAAAAAAATCGTCGGTATTATGAAAACAATTTGCACCAATTTTGGGGCATGAGGGTGGTATCTTTATGACGTCATAGGTTTTGGTAAGGTGGAAGGTGTTATTTGTTGTTTTTTTTCCTATCACGCGGTGTGCACGTGATAATAACATTAAAAGGTATAAAAAGTGGGGGTGGTTGTCATTTTTCACTGTGTTTGGCAGTGTATAAGCACGTAGCCCTGGATGACTGCAGGGGGCCGTTAAATGATGGAATTTATCTCTGATTTGTGTTCGCGTGTTTTTAAGGCACGTAAAACGCTAAATCGTCACAAGCGGGAAGTTCATGGATCGGACAGCTGTACGTATAGTTGTAAGGATTGTGCTAAGCAGTTTACCCGTATGTCAACCCTGAAACGGCATTATCATCGGACTGGACATGGAGAGGAAAGTTATATGGATGGAGAAAGAATGGTGAGTGTAAATATATATACTATACTGTTGTCAGTAAATACTTTTAGAGCATAATGTGTCGTATTTATATTTATATATATGATATGTTAGGGGCAGTGAATGTTAGGGGCTAATCTTTGTTTGATTATGTTACATCACGGTGTGTGATGTCACGACAATGACAGACAAACATATAAATAACAAAGAAACATGATACATAATATAAACATACAGTGCATGAAAAAAACAAGCAAGCATTTTATCCATCGATGTAGGGTTTTCCGGGGTAGTCGGTGTTGAGGGCGTGACACAATCTACAGTGCTTATGTCCGTCACAATTAAAATAATGAGGACGCACATAAGCATTGTAAAGTGTACCAGGCATATTCACACTGGTCCAGGTAGGTGGTGTTGGGTATGGAACAATATACTCTGACCCAGGCATTGACAGTTATAATTATAATGTCAGTGGAGTGAACCGGGGTTTAGTGCACCGCCCATATAGCCACCTCTCCGTCCGTGTAGGTTTTCCAGGTAGATGGTGTTGGGGGTGGAACAATATACTCATCCTCAATACATTGGCAGTTATAATTATAATGTCAATGTACTGGGGATGAGATTAGTGTACCTCGCATATAGCCACCGCTCCGTCCGTGTGGGTTTTCCTGCTTGGTGGTGACACAATATACTCTGTCCCAGGCATTGACAGATATAATTATAAATCGCCTGAGGCTGAGATTAGTGTACCTCCCATATACCCACCGCTCCGTCTGTGTAGGTAGGCGGTGTTGAGCATGGGACAATATGCTCTCCCCCAGGTAATGACAGTTAGAATTATAATGTCAATCACCTGAGGACAGAGATTAGTGTACTTCGCATATAGCCACAGCTCCGTCTGTGTAGGTTTTCCAGGTAGGTGGTGTTGGGGGTGGAACAATATACTCTGCCCCAATACATTTACAGTTATAATTATAATGTCAATGTACTGGGTAAGAGATTAGTGTACCTCGCATATAGCCACTGCTCCGTCCGTGTAGGTTTTCCAGGTAGGTGGTGTCGGGGGTGGAACAATATACTCTGCCTCAATACATTTACAGTTATAATTATAATGTCAATGTACTGGGTAAGAGCTTAGTGTACCTTCCATATAGCCACTGCTATTCCACTGCTAGCCACCGTGAACAAATAAAATAACAAAAAATAAATAAATAAATAAAAAAAATAAAATAACCATACATACAAACATATATGAATGAGACATCTATCTACCTGTCGCTGTAGATTCCCGTAGCTGATAACTCATCAGACAGTATAGGCTATCTATGCCATCTAGAGTTATAATGCAAAATGTAGATAGACATGGGTAGCCCATAGCCTACGAGACAGTGGGGCGAGCTTTTCTGCATGATCCATCTGGAGTGTTGACATGGCCCACCGTGCACTAAGTGTTTGGCTAATCTTCGCAAATTATAACACACTGTGAACATCGACTGGTACCTAGTGTACAATATCGAATTATCATCTTGTGGAGTGAATCCATACTCTCTCTCTCTTGCCTTTTGTCGTGAAATCAGCTCCAGCAGAAATGCAACAGAGTGACTGTGCGTCTGTCACTAACGCTCACAGGCTATATAGCAGCAGCGCAGCGGCATGCTCAAAAAAAGCGCGACGGTCAGCGAGAGCAATTTCACCATTTCTCATTGGTTCACAGTGGTCACGTAGGCTTTCTGCATTTACAAGCATTGTGTTTTTACCGTGTCTCTTTTTCGGATGGAAATATAAGAATACAGCGTTAAATATCAACTTTTATTTAGATATAATCTTAATAATTAAAAAAGATATATATATAAGATATAATCCTTAATATACATAATTTGTCAGCGTGGGTATAAAATATGAAAGAGGGAAAGAGATAATTCGTGTTTTACACCCCTAGAGAAGCACAACAGCGAATGTACGCTATATTGGTACGAGCTGAAGGCAGGGCAAATTTCACTGTTCTGATTGGTCGATAGTGGAAGATGTCTGAGCAGTGCTAGGAGATTTTCAATCCTTGTGTTTCACTATAGCATAGCGGTTTGCCTTATAGTATATTGTGCTGATATTAAAACAATGCGTGCTCATGCAGTACATAGGACAATGTTTGCATATAGAGAGATAGGGCTTATCAGTATCTTACTTGTATGTACAGAAATATTAAAACAAATACAGTGTAAAATATCAGCTTTTGGTTTTGGCATATAAATTTAATAATTAGAAAGGATACATAGATAATTGGTTTTTCCCTAGTATGGGTGTAAATGGTAGTGTTATATGGGGATGGAAAAAAAATCCGGGTATAATTTTGCTGTACATATATATACATGTATGTATGTATATGCATGTATGTTAAAAATCGCTAGCGAACCAGTTAATATGGGGCTGCATGTCAAGAGGGCTGATTTGTTTTGTTTGTTTTACATAAAACGGACAAATCACAAACATTAAAACGAGACGTACATAATTCAATATATATAACGCGCTCATATTTCGAAAGCAAATCTTTCGGAAGAATTGGTTTGGTCCTGAAAAGGGTCTTTGGACTGTGTGGTTCACTCCAGCGAGGGCTACGGTAGCGGGGTGACTTGGCTCACTGCACTGGCTGGCTAGCTGATTGCCTGGTGTTATCGCCATTTCAACCGTTACTGCTATGGCCGCTTGCAACAGCCTCTCTCAGGCGTCTCTTTTCACCGCTTTAGCTTCGCCGATTTCCAGCTCTCTGTTTTCCTACATGCAGTCGTGCATAGCGAATAGAGAGCAAAATTCCGAGCATTTGATTGGCTGAGAGGGACTATCCCGTACCAGCGGCTGTGGATTTTCATTCCTTCTGTTTTACTAACATAGCGATATCGCCTATGTGAACTGCGTATTTTAAATAAACACATGTATACATACATATATATTCTGGCACGCATAATACAATCTGTTTATACATAACACAGTATAATTACGATGTACACAACACAAAACATATATTATTTATTTTACACATATAAAAGACAAATAAGTAACTGTGAAAATAATGTAGTGCTTTTTTCTATTAGAAAGACTCTTTCGACAGAATAGGGTGACCTTTTATAAGGTCTATGGTCAGGTTGGGTTGGTTGATTGGTTGGTTTGATTGGTCCGTTTGTTTTCGTTGGGTTTTCAAAAATCACTAGGTATGGGTAACAAATCTCCAGGCGATTCATAGCTATTTCTAAGTCTCCGATGTCGGAATTTTCTTCGCATAGCTCGCTGTAAATTATTTTTCTTCTTCCTCCGAGCTCGGCGTTTGTATGTATTGTATTTCCTGGATCGATTTCGTTTCTTCTTGAGAGGCATGACGTCCGTTCTCACCTGTGTTCTAGGTTAAACTGGTAAGGTATACACTTTGTGTCTTATATTATATGCACATATGACCACCTATTAAAACAGTCCGAATATGTCGGTACGAGTTGCTTCCCTTGAAACGTAAGATTTGCCATATTTTATGATTTTGGTTTCTTTTTTTTTTTTGTTATGCAGGTGCAGCCCATTTCACAGAATGGGGGTCGTGTGACCGCTTCAGCATCAAAGCGCAGGGCTCATTCTGCGGCTAGATCCAAGCGCTCCAAGGACTCCTCATTACTCTCACCTCTCAATCAACCACCCTCACCTGAGGCTGTGTTTAGTCCGCTGGGACCAGATAGCGACGTAGATGATCAGGGTGAATTTCATACCGCCTCTGTCGGTAATGTAACGGGCGAGGTTAACCTTAATAATAACCCTAATTCATTACGCCATCACACTTCATCACATATGATGAGTTACCTACAGACCCAGCATTACGGGACATATACCAACGTCACTGGGACGCTATCCGCCAGCAACTTCATCGCCATCGACCTTTGCAAGATATGTATAATTTCCGAATCATGGGACTCTATCCTTTAGCTACACACCTAGAACAGGTGTTTCTTGACCAGCCTGCAGCTTTCCGTATCAACCTAGCTTATGGTTTCATTTTACATCACCGAGATACATACCAATTGCGTTATTTCTATCCGAGTACAAATACAAGAATACTCTCAGAATGTCGGTATATTCACACCTATGGAGATATACAAACACTTAGTGCTGATTTGTCAGCTATCGATCCGATCGAATCAGCCCTGCAACAGCGCCCAAATACCAAATGGCTAGTAGAAAGCGTGACTAATGTCGCGTTTTATGTGCATAAACCACATGCCACACCCATCGCTGCACCAGTAGATTTACCTGGGCACGTGCGAAATAATAAAGGCTTGTACAGTTTAGTGAGTTGCAAGCATGGCGCTTACGATGATTAATTGTGTTTCTTCCGCTGCTTAGCTTTTCACCTAGACAACGCTAACCCCAAATACTGTACTGTTAAAGCTAAGGGTTATTTAAAAATTTACTTGAAAGCTAAAGGTATGGAAGCCAGGCATTTCCGAGGTATCCCGCTCAGCGAACTGCCCTTTCTCGAGTAAACATATTTGTGTATGAACTGGTAGTGGTTGATAAAGATGTGTGCGCTGAGATTTTTTATCGGTCTACCAAGCGACACGCTACAACTTTGACTCTTAATTTACACGAGAAGCATTTTAGCGTGTTGAAAGATATCAACTTATACAGTCGTTCTTATCTGTGCAGGGTTTGTCATAAAGCATTTTCCAAGGCCTGGAAAATAAAACGGCATGCACGGATTTGTGATGGAGTTATCAAACGAGTGTATCCAGGCGGTGTGTTTATAAACAAAGCCACTGTTTTCGAGGGGTTAGCTGACGAAGGAATTTTTGATGTCGCTGAAGAGGACAGGTATTTCCCATATAGAACTTGTTTTGATTTTGAGGCATGTCTCCAAAAATTAGATCCTGCTGCAGCTAACAGTAGTGAAAACACAGAATGGACTCTCCTCCATATTCCCATGAGCGTGTCTGTTAACAGTAACGTTCCTGGATATGACAAACCGATGTGTTTTGTATCAACGGGTGATCCGCACGCTTTGATTGAAACTATGATGGCATATCTCACTGAGATCAGTGAAGCTAGTTTTAAGCTGTTGTGTCAACATTACCATCACGTGTTAGACAGCTTGGATGAGTGTATAGGCATAGCCGCGCTATGTGACTTTACCTGTGAAACGAAAAAGAAATCTTACACAGAAAAACTCAAGGAGCCATTTTTAACATACCTGGCCGAACTCCCTGTTTTGGGTTTTAATTCTGGGAAATTTTAATTTAATAAAGCGACAGCTGTGTCCGTATTTAGTGAAAACGGGTGAGTTAAAATACGTTATCAAGCGGAATAATGATCACATGAGCGTGTCTACAGGTCAGCTGAGATTTTTAGACGTGCGAAATCATTTAGCCCCGAGTTATAGTTATGATAAATGGGTCAAAGCTTATGAATGTCAGGTGACCAAAGGGCAGTTTTGTTACGCATGCGTGGATAGTTTAGTACGTTTAGATGAGACAAATCTCCCGCCGCGTGAAGCTTTCTATAACAATTTAAAAGGGACTTTTTGCTCTGAACAAGACTACCGTGCTTTGGAGAATGTGTGGCAATCACACGGAATGAGGACCCTTCGTGATTTTTTGATTTGGTACAATAATCTCGACGTCATTCCATTTCTTGAAGCTTTGGGAAAGATGTCAGCGTTTTATCAAACCATACGTGTAGATACATTTAAAGACTGCATTAGTATTCCTGGGGTCACTTTACGTTACTTGTTTCAAAATCTCCCAACTTACTTTTCCTTAATAGGAGAAGCAGATAAAGATGAGATGGAATATTGTCGGGGGGCAAGTATTGTATTTCATCGCTATCATGAGAAGGGAGTGACTCGTATTAGGCGAGGAAAATTATGCCAGGGAATTGTCGGTTTTGAAGCTAATGCGTTATATCTAGCTTGCTTAGCATCACCTATGCCGGCTGTGCATTATATCCACTGGCTACCCATAGAAGAAGAGAGACAACACACGATAAATTTTTATCTAAAGGAGTAAAAAAAACCTCGACTGGCTGAACAGTGGCTAGACTGGCAAGCGGCTCAGCTGGAAGTCCCTATTCGTCATCGGCAGAACAGTGTGGAACGGAGAATTGGCGATCGTCGGCTCCCTGTTGACGGCTTTGCTGTGGTGAACGCTCGACGCACTATTTTCCAGGTAATGTATTATGCCATATATAAAATATATATAAAATAATTATGTATGTATGAAAAAAAAATTATTGGACAAATGTAGCGTTATAATTTATAACATGTGTAATATATACATATATGCATCTGTGTGTATGGGCGCGGGTTCGAATCCAGGAGGGGTCAGTGAAATTTTTTTGAAAAAATGTACATGCTTTATACTCATATATATGTATGCTTGTATCGTTACTGTTTTATGGATGTTACTGGCATTTCCATGGATGTCATCTCAACTATACTTCAACAGGTGAGTTCCGCTATAACACTAGACGTGGTCTTTCACCGGAAGAACTTCAGAACGAGACGAATGAGCACCGAGCATATTTCGAGCATCTCAACTTCCAGATTGTGGAATGTTTTTTTCTTCAGCAAAAGCGGACTGACTCTGCCCTTCAAGCATTTCACCGACATTTTTTACTCCTCCACCAGCTCATCTTACTGAAGATCAATTATTAAAATCAGTTATGGACCAGCAACTGTACGGGTTTGTGGAATGTGACATTCATGTCCCCCAAGAATTATTATCAACTTTCGCTGAATGTCCGCCGATATTTAAAAACGCAAATGTCACTGTAGAAGATATCGGTCCGACTAGAATATGCCAAGGCCAATAATATTATGACCCAGCCCCGCCGTACATTACTCGGAAGTATGTGTGGGACGAAAATTCTATTGGTTACCCCTCTGCTAAGATGGTATTTGGCTCATGGACTGATTTCCGAGCTGTTCAATACACGCCCGAAACATGCTTTCGCACCTTTGCTGATCACGTGACTCAAGCACGACGTCAAGGGGATGTAGATCCCAGCAAGGTGTTAATAGGTGAAACGATGAAGCTGTCAGGAAATTCGGGGTATGGAAAGACAATTACTAATCAAGATCGCCATGTGAATCTGAAAGTGTGCACGCTACAGAAAGCTCGGAAATCAGTCAATTCAGATGCATGTATTAACTTAGAGGAAATTGATGATAATACCTATGAGGTCACGTGCACTAAGAAACGGATCTCATATAATTTACTCTTACAGATAGGGTGTATGGTATATCAGTATGCCAAACTTCGCATGCTGGAATTTTGGCAAAATATTTTCATTCCGGTGACTGTCAACTCGTGGAGACAGATACAGATTCAGCATACATTGCATGGTCGGACCCTAATTGGGAATCCTTGGTTGGAATCCTTGAGCTACGAGAAGCTTACGTGATCGCTGGTTACCTCGTTTTATATTATATATTTATATTATATATTATATATTTTATATTACATCTTAAAATACATTTTAAGATTCTGAATATTTTGTTTATAAAACAAAGAAAACATGTTGTTTTGGTGAGATCTCAATTTTTATTAATTTTTTGCTTCAATAAACAAGAACAAACAACTGGAATTAAACATGTCATTTCCTTTAACAACACTCATCAATGTATATATATATATACATAGATAGATAAATGAATGAATGCTTTTTGTTTAACGCCCTACTCAAGAATATTTCCCTTATACGAAGGCGGTGTCTCCTTGGTGCCGGACGGATTTCCACCGTACCTTTTATCGGGTGCTGCCTCACCTAGACGACTTGCCGAAGACACCCAACAAGCCCTCTCACCCAATCACATTATACTGACACTGGGCCGACCAGTCCACCCTCTATCCTCTTATTGCTGAGCCTTTAAAAAAGGGTGTACCTTTTTTTAAAGTCGTTGGTATGACCCGTCCCAGGTTTGAACTCAGATCTCACCGTCCGACTAAGCTACCTGGTTGGGCATAGATTAGATTAGATAGATGGATAGATAGATAGATAGTTAGATAGATAGATAGATAGATAGATAGATAGATAGATGCGTTGTTCTAATCAGCAAATACAGCCTCTGCTCACACTACACTAAGATATTTCTTGTTATAAACATATGTTTGTACAACAACAATAAACATGGAAGAACAGATAAAAAAAAGTCCGATTAACTGGAGATTTCTTCAATTATGACTCATTACGACCTTCGTAAAAATGCGGATCTATTTTTTGTAATCACCAAAGAAAGGTGGGTGGATACCGAGCATTCTCTCAGCCCAGTCATAAACCAATAGATCATTGGTGTAGTCTGTGGGTGGAGAATTAAATGTTTGCGTAATACAGTTCATTGTTCGTCCTCTAGCTCGATGGAACGCAAAATACAAACAATATTGACCGCACACAGCGGTATTTAAGCATTGTATAGGACAGTGATTCGATTGCCAATGGTCCGTACCCCGATTTAGCCACGCCTCTACCTCCTTACGCCAGGGTGGAAGTGCATAAGAATCAAAATAATCTCCAGACAAGTGATGTGTGGTTTCCTCATAATGTATGTATAGGGCAATCCAATGTGTTTAAATGTGATCGGTGTTTAAAATATGTGGCAGGTTGATGTGGCATTCGTGCAGGTAAATCATTCCAAGGGAGCACACCTGCACCAAGTCACGTGTATAAGGATCCGTTTGAAGACATTGTAATAATTGCTCGCTGCTCATGACGTCATTCGTTAGAAGTATGAGATCACGACCGAGATTGTGCGTTCAAGTCCTGGACCGGTCAAGGTTGATTTTTCTTTTTCTCTTTGTTGTTTAATTGGTGAAATCACACAAGACTGTACGAGTCTTATCAATCTCAATGATATTTTGAAATTCAGCGTAGCAAATGATGGTAGTAGATTGAAGTAGAGGTTGGGAAAAATCGCATTTCCAAGTGGAGATCACCATTCTGACTGACGTTCAACTGTTGCTCGTCGTGCTGGACGTTGAGGAAGAGTGCCTAAAAATAGGTTTTGCTCATTCACTGTGGTATGTCCTATACCTACGTTGAAATACTTGGTCAATACACGCCGAATCGGGTACTTGGCTGGTTCCTTCTCCAAGGATTTCAAATGCCCTAGCAGAACACCTGGGGTGACTGATTTTCAGTATAAACATTGTCACTTCCTCAAGGACTGTCTTGTAGCCTCCTGTGCATCCTTCCCCATGTTGGAGCGTTGATATAATTGCAAAGCTGTTTCCTCTCCTGGTCAAACGGACTCGAACCGTGACATTGTTTAACAAATAGCGATCCTGTTGAAACAAGTCACCATGTAATCTCCCCATCATATTGATCGATCGACTTCCAGCAGCCCTTCGTCTTTGAAATCCCTCGTTTTTATTAGTTTTAGTCTCCATTTGTCCAGGAGTATCCTTATACCATCCACTTCCTTTCAACCAAGTTCTTTTAGCTTCCTGCCCATAGCTAAGTAAGGTTTCTATGTACGCCCGGTAAGGGTACATATTCGTTGACGGTGTAATCAATTTATCATTGATAGCGACGTCTACTTGCTGCCACATAGAATGTAGCCACAAATAAACAGATGCCACGGCTGCATCCCGTGGCAAATCATCCGCATCACCTCTCACTATTTTGGCTTTTACATACAAATACGAGTTAGCCAAGTCCAAGTAAGTGTTTGGATCCCCAGTGCTAATAAAAAATTCTACAGGCCCACCGTCCACAATGCCAGCAATAGGGTTGTAGGTATCCCAACGTCCTCCGTGTACACTTCTTTGAGTCGGGGGTAAAGTCCACAAATCAAATTCACTGTTCACTGATGGGGCTGAATTTGCGTGCTGTAAAGCCATGGTAGGACAAATATAGGTGTTATGCGAAAATATCTCTGGGGAGTCTACCTGATCCCTTTCGCCCCGTGTGTGCTCCAACACGCCTTCTATGCTGACTGATGAGGTGACGTGCAGCAGGACGTTTTATACGGCGCCGGTGAGCTGGTTTACCTGGTGGACCCCCAAAGCCCTCCGTAGTTTTTCCCACGGTTTTGGCAATGGGCATCAGAGGCCCCTTGATAAGAGCACCTACGACATTCCCTAATCCATGACCTCGTTGTATCGGAGCACCATGAAAGACAGGAAAATTACCGCCCCCAGCTTGGTTGCAGTAGTACGTGATGTAAGGTTGATGCGTATCTGACATCCTATATGAACGATAGGAAGATCACAAGTCCGAATCCTCGTGCGGTCACCGTCAATTTTTTAAATTTGTTTTTTTTTTGTCACGTGTTAAAGAAGAGGTAATCTCCTCCACTCTCGAAAATGAAGTGTTACCAACACTTTCCCGCGCTGAAATGGAACAGGTTCACCTGTGTCGTCCCTAATATCTATTTCAATGGTTGAAAAATCCTTCTTCAGTACAGGAACGTCCTTGATATGTGAAAAGGACTTGCTAACGTGATCTCCAGACGCTCCCCGAACAGCCACCGCACGAAGTAGTGGAGCTAATACATCCCCTACTACACGAGGTTCGAGGACATCCTAATATATGCAAAGAGTGGGCACCATTCGGGTCGGACGAGTTGAACCAAAGTGCATCGTTTCTGCTTCTGTTGATATCAGCGACCTCCCAGGAGTGAATCCGAAAATTTCATCTAAGCGCGGACTAAACCACACGGATTGGCGTGATTTAAATTCCAGTGTATATTTGTCAGAATGTTTTTGACACCCAAACACGATTTGGTCCGCTAGGTCTAAGAAAAGGGCTAGTGCTAGCCATCAGTTGGTCGTTGAGACCAGAGGTGAGTGATTCCGGTGTCGGGTAATAGCCTTTGAGTAATACAACTCGTTCGTAATGCGAGAGATCGTCCTTGTGCACCGTAAACCAGATCTCACCGGCTGCGACATTAGGCCATAATCGCGGGTACTGTATTTCCACCAAACCGTCAACATCCCCTCTGCCTGATGTCCTAAATCTGTTGCTTCCTTCTCTTTTTCTTGTACGTGTCAGGGTGCTTGAGGTGGCACAGATGGCTTAGCCGGCGGCGGCGGCGCATTGAGACTTTGCTGGTATTTGTTGTGAAATGTCAAGTAGCGTTGAAGGGCTTGTTGATACTGGTAAATTTTATCTTCATTCGGCAATGTCCCATTCTTTAAAATTCTTTCCATATTCCTATCTAATGTGTTGAGGAGTTTGAAAATAGACGGTACAGGGTAAGGTGAAGTGGGCCGAAGCAATCCTTCCAACAAACGACGTTCAACTAGGGCCATTTTCTTCATATGAGACATTTTTGTTTCTTAACGACGGCCGCCGGTAAACAAATTACCTAGAAAAGAAGCCGCAAGCGGAAGGGCCCCCAGGAGGGGTGCTATTCCACCTTTCTGCATAATGGTCCGTTTGCGATGAAGCGAGGTGCGCTTGTTTACTAGTGCATGTAGATGTGTCTTGTGCGGACGTAACCGGGCCTTCTGAGCTGGTGTCAGTGGGATATTTCCATTTAAAATGTTCTTACAAACCTCGCATATACTGCGAATAAATTCAGCATTAGGTCGGCGAAGAACTGCGTCCTCAACTTGCCGGTCACCCTTGACTAGAAGTTTTGGCAAAGGTGCAAAGCGACGTAAGCGTGCCGACATGGTCAGTGTCTAATTATATAATGACGTAGTAAGTGATATGTCGGGAGGTTTTATTGCATATGCCTGTGAGAGTTATTCCCCATATATTTTCATGATTTGGGGAGGTAGACAAACTGCATGGAATCGACAGGAAAAATATGCGTATGCAAACGGAGATGATCGGGTGTAGTTTGCTTGAAATCAACAAGCAAATATCAGTAAGGTTCGGATGTGGTATCTTTAAAGGCTTCTTGTACGTACTGAGTTTTACCTGGCGCCATTTGTTTAGCAATGGTAGTAATTTGAGAAGAGTCTCGAGGGTTTTTAAAGACGGCTAAATAATGAGCGCTCAAGCTAATCGTTCTGTGGTCTTTGCTTTTGTTAAACAGATTCTGCACAATGGTAATCACACTGATATTACGATGGTGACTTCCCTTCGTAAATAGGGCTGTTACACGCTCGTCTGCTTCAGCCATTAAATCATCAACAATTACTAAAGTTCGTTCCTCTGGATTAAACGCTGTCGGAGTAGGTACACCTTCTTGAAATTCGACATTTGGTAAGGTAGCGTACATTGGTGTCCACTCGCCGTAACACCATACTACACGCTGGTGAGATGGATGAGTAAGTTGGCTAGCATGCTCTATAACACGTTTGAAGAAGACCGATTTCCCACTTCCGGTCGGTCCGGTGACAAGTCAGGTTAATGGGTGGCTCCATCGTACATCCATGGGCTTAGTGGAAGTCAAGTTGAAGGAAAATGGCTGAGATTGACGAGGTTGGGACTGGTAAGATACAGAGGTGTGTTGAGATGAATTCAGCTGGGCAGGCGGGTTCGTAGGGGCAGTCTTTACGGTACTGTGTTGAGATGAATTCACCTGTACTGGTGCTGTAGCAGGTGGGCTGGTAGGTTCAGTGTTTACGGTACTGCGGTGAGATGAATTCACCTGTACAGGTGCTGTGGTGAGTTCAGTCTAGCGCTTAGTTTGCTCAGTAATATCGCTAGGCCAAATTCGCCTAGTTATATCTCGAATACTAGGCGCTGTGTTCGGGCTTTGGTAAGCTGGGGGTTGAGTAGGCACCGGAGAAGAAGAAGGAATCGAGGTAATGTCAGTCCTCCCGAGTAGTCTATGACGCCTGGTAAATACCGAGGGAAACTGCTCCGTCTTATTGCCCAATAACTTATCAAATAGTGTCTTGTACAATCGCTCTTGCAGGATGCGTAACAAACATTTGCCTTCAGCCATTTGGGATGTTAAATCAATTCCCAGTCCACCGATTAACAATCCAATATACAACAGGATGACACCTGCAATTGTAGTGGTGCCTTTATTCTCACGCAGACTTCGCACGCAGTCATCCACACACTTAGGCATCGTGAAAGGAGACTGAGCACAGGTAGAATGAAGACTGTTTTTAAATACGTTTCACATCTCTCGCTGGCACCCACGAATTAAAACTAGCTGGCCAGTCTCGCCATTTCACCAAGTAATATGTTTTGCCAAGTTACAACGCGGAAAATTTCTTGACTCCAGTTAGATAAGTAAGACTTCTCAAAAGTTCTCTTGACTTTACTAATGCGATCGAGATCTCCTATTTTATACCGATAAATTGGCCGACTGCACCAGGACTTCATAGAGCTGTATAATATAGCCCGAACTTCGTGTTCATTGTCAGCTGTAACGGTAATCGGGGCTCGCTGAATGCTGCGGTGATACGCACGATTGTAACGCTGTGTTAAGCCTGCTGAAACATCCAGGTAACGTCGAGTGTTATTAGTAGTGAAATATTTATACATGTGACCTTTAAAGGTGCGATTAAACCGCTCAATTACAGAAGCTTTCGTTTCAATAAATGTATGAAAATAAAAAATCCCATGCTTCTTTAAAAATGTTTGAAATGGCTTGTTGAGAAACTCCGTTCCTTCATCAATTTGTAAAAATAATGGTTTTCGCCCAGACTTGAATATCCTTTTAAACGCGTCAATAAGATTAGCACCTGTCTTGGTAGGTACGGGGACTACCCAAGCATATTCAGAAAGAATATCGATGCATGTGAGCAAGTAACGGTTGCCTGAATTATACCTAGTTTACTCATGTCAACCAAATCAGCTTGCCACTGACTGTCTATTCAGCCCACAATAATTCTATTGCGAGCGTAGTGTCGCCGAGCCGGCCGATGAAGTGTATACGCTTCCTGTTCAGCCAACGCAGTCTTTATATCGTCACGTGACACAGGTAAATCATGCTGACGTGCTACCCGTAATAAAGCGCCTACTCCGCTATAAGCAGCTGGACTTTGGGGGTCATAATATAGCTGTTGTAAGACTTTAGCAAGGGTAACCTGAGATTTGGTTATGCCTGCTTTCTTCTTCTTCTTTGCCCTCGTATGGAATCGAACTCTCTTCTTCCCTCCTCGGCGGTAAGTCATAATAGACAGGTACGTTTTACTTCATACCCATTTTCACTAAAAACCAACAAGTAGCAGCGTAAGTGATACAGACAGCTACAGACAGAGAGATACTGATTCAGGTTTTACAGGGGTTGTAGTGGGTGACTTGCGCTGTAAGTTCATGAGTTTGGGTACAACTTCCTGGTGACAATATTTACGAATTGGATTAGAATTTTCTAGCCGGTCACAAACGTCTTTGGTGAATAGTCGGAGAATAGTACAGCGTCCTTCGTTCACCAGTTGATCTTCAAACATAGAGACCACTACGACCTTATATGCTTGGAGGTTGGTTACTGAATCAACAAGTTCTCCCCATCCTAAAACCTGCGATTTCATCTTAGGCGTCTTATCACCTGTGTAGCCAGTGAAATAATAATGAAATATTGTAGCGCACCATACGTCTTATGCTATCCTCGACCGACGTTTACATATATATACAGAGCCTCAATATTTAGCGATATTTATACGTACATGTACGAAAACTGCTAAAGTGAGGATTGGCATGAGTTACGTCCCATTGACCGTCAGTCAGACCTTTTCCCGTTTCAAGGGGAGATACTCTTCGCACCACAATCACGCTGTAAGCATGAGAGCCGTAGACTATGAACAAATCCAAATCAACACCAATCTTTTTTTTACCGCACGATAAATAACACTAAATATCAATCAGATCAAGACCGATTATCAAGATAAATTGCTACATCATAAAACAAACAAACACTTATTTTTCCACAATTTTTTTCTCTCTTTTATTTTTTACTCGAACATTACAAACGCGCTGAAGAATATAACAATATTTTATAGTATTCAACCTTCAAGAAATGTACAGAAGGAATAAATCGAGAACTCGTAAACTGGAACTATGAGTTAACAACAATAACATTTTTCTCACCAAATCGCAAAATTCAAATCGTAGAGTATGTACAGAAAAATAATATCGAGAACTTGCGAAAACTAGCACTATTAGTTAACAACAACAACATTTTGCCACCAAATTTCAAAATTCAATAAATTGTCCATGTAATGGCTTAGTTTTGTTGTGCTCTCCGTCTCCACACGTCCATTCCCCTGATACGTATTCACTGTTGATATCGATGTATTGCCCAAATGAAAACCCTTACAATTGTCGAAATTAAGCACTCTGATACTTCCTCTATGGTCCGAGTTCAATTGAAATCGATTGCGGGAAGAAGTAGGTGGTCTGTAAATAAATAAATAAATAAATAACTATACATGTCCATAATTCAGTATAAGGTAACATGACTTTGCACCACAGTTTATATAGTACAGTATAAGGTAACATGACTTTGCACCACAGTTTATATAGTATACCTGGAAACTCTAGCCTGTAAAATTAATTAAGCATTATGTATATATATATATATATATATATATATATATATATATATATATATATATATATATATATATATATATATATATAGCTCAGTGTAAAAAGAATGACTTTCATATTTTTTTTTTTAAAATACTTACTCACGCCTCTGCGTCATCTTCACACTTTCGCCCTATCAACCGCTGCAAGAACATTTGGGGGTAATAAGGACTACGCTTCTGGACATCACACCTCTCCAGATACCATTGATCCTCTTTAGCCGCATATCGAAAAGCGTCGAGCACCTTAGTCTCATCCAAACGCAATGCTGCTTGGTCAACTACAATTTCATTTTCCATATCCATGCATTGTAATGCCTCGAGACCCTGATGACGATTTTGACTAGGATGCTGCGCGCGGCAGCTTTCACATTGTTCCTCTTTGACTTGATTGACAAGCGGGATCATATGCTGGATCATTACACTCCACATTAAATTATCAAGAATGCTGTTCTGCTCATCAGTGAGAGGCATTGGTGGTTGTGGGCAGATTGGCGATGCATTGGCTGTATGGGACACTGCCTCATCCGTTTTTCCAAGAATCCCACATATACGCTGGCAGGCCTGGATGTTTCCACAGATCAGCTCGGAAAGTGATACCACCTTTCCTAGGATAATATTTCCCCTGCTTGCTGCATTGCACCCATTGTTTAATATTCAAATACCACCAGAGCTCCCCAGTTTGTGGATTCTTATATGTCGACAAAATGAAGAAAATGTCATCATTCAAGCGAAACAGCTGTTCTGACGGTACGCTAATTTCACTTTCATCTTCACTCGCTGGTATAGGCCCGATTACTCTTCGGGCGGTTTGTGATTGTAGGAGGCTTTCAAACTCGTCCCAGGCACTCACTGGAATGGCTATGCTGCGCTCGTAAGGTTGGTTAACATGTTGAGCAAAGGTGATTTTATCTTCACCAACCCAAATACGATACCCATTAGGAATATTGATATCACGGGGTTTTAGGGAAATCTTCTTCTCCTTATCCGGCTGAGCAAGTTTAATTCGCTTCTTAGGCGGGAGCTGTACATACTCTCTCTCTTTGTCGGCTGAAACAGTATTCATTGCCCCAGTCGCTGTTGTCGTTGTTGTTGATGACTGCTGTTTACTTCTCGGCATAATGAAAAAAAAAAGTCAGGCAGGTAGGCTGGCAGACCGGCTGGTGGGAGGTAGGCAGGTAGGCTATGGTAGTGGAAGTTGAGAAGTGCTGAGGTAGATTGCTGGCTGAAGTGTGGAAATGAGCGGCTTTATATAGGACAATTTTTTGGTATGACGCAAAAAACTTTTTTGCGTCATGCTAAATCTCGTGAAAATTTCCTGTTGTACCAGTTAAGTGCAATAGTACCAGGTAGGTGCAAATTTGACATAATGCCAAAAACAACTGTCACAAAATGACCTCAGAGACGGTGAATCCCGATAGATGGCGCTGTGATGCTTGTAACGGTTTTCCCCCTTCGGTCCGCGCTTTACATCCATACTGGAAATAAAATTACGTACATTACAAGTGTCTGTATATATTTTTTCCATTGTTTTTTAATTTATATGTCAACAAAAAGCTAATATTTCACCAGGTCGGATTATGGGTGTATATAGAGATAGGGTTTATCAATGGGTTGTGCCCCAACCTATGACGTCATATGACGTCACCACGGTACCTCCGGTACCACCCAGGTTAAAAGATAGGAAGGGGACCCGTAGGTCACATTGTCTACTGCTATCATCTTACAACCAGGCATCTCACTAAATGAATGGTCCTGTCAATCCTTGTGGATGTTGTCAAATTACAAATTTTCATAAAATTTTACCCAACCTGATTGTGTGAGGATACTGTAAACAGAGCATTTGCCTGGTTCGTGATCAGTAGATCCAAGGTTCAATCATGGGGTGAGTCATAGACTTTAAATCAGTAACCTTGGTACATGAAGTGTAATACCTCACTTGGAACTCTGCATAATGACATCAGTCAGTCAAAGATGGCAATTACATATCAGGTTGGTGCCATTACCATGTGGGTTGCTCTGAATAGTGTCTTTGCTTTCTTACACTGTAATTCATTTGTCATTTTACGCTGCATTCCAGAATACATCACACTTATACAACAACGACCATCATTATGGTGGGAGATGGTGTCTTTGACAATCACGTGCAACAGTTGCTGATACGCTCAATTAAGTTACTTCAAACCCTAATCAAACATAGTATAGCTTTGAATCGCTAAGCATAACTTTGACAGGCATTAGGAAGTCAAACATGAACTTTGACTTGTTAGAAATTAGTTCATAGGTCATTAACACTGACCAGGCACACTCTATAATTAAGTCTCAGCGCGCTCCAGCTATTCCCGCCTACATGTATTTAAGTTAGTTTTGGCTGATTGGTACTTGCTCAGGTAAGTTGTGCCTATCTGAACCTCATTCAAGTCACACTGAAAACAAAACACAACAATTAATTACTATGTTAATCATATGCTGTAACCTCGTTGGAATGTAGTGCAGTAAACGGAGTTCACAAATTCTGTATGGACAAGGGTTACAATCAATGCCCCCAACCCTGCTTTTGATAATCAGAGAGCATGTCATACATGTATACCCAAGGAGACCTATATTTAAAGGGAAATGCACTCAAAGTGTTAAATGTTTTATATTTAGAGCAGGATTTGCAGAGAAATCAACAACCAATGCGAATGAAAGAAATCTTTAAAATATGCAAAAATTATCCAGGAATTTGTGGCCGGTTTTCAAACTTGACCTGTGGGCTACACACAAAATTTAAAAAAAAATCAGACAATGTGGCTGTTACCAAAAGCTTTCACAATATTGGATTTTATTAAATATGCACTGAATTAATATGGACAGCAGGGTCCTGACATTTTATTTACGTCATTCCAGCTCATCATAATGACGTTATAATAGTAACCGATAAATTGTAATATTGCAGGCACTGTGTTACAAACAAATTTTGACGTACCAATTGCCCAAGGTCCTGCTTCACACTAGCGCCCTCGCACAGGGTTAAAAATTATGCTGCCTTATCATCGGTTTTTGAACATGATCAAAGGTCTCGCATACTCAATGTAATCTGTGAGCTTCAGGATCATTGCAAAACATTGACCAAAGGTATTAGATCTGGGAGTAAACCTTTCACTCTACATCTACACTCCTCATTAGACATTTACCTTGTTGACTAACTGAAGAACTTGCACAGGTTGTTCATTGGCTAATATAATCTAATAAATGAATTCACATCATTTAACCACTGCCAACAGAAACGAGAGAATATTTCAATTTTAGTTTTCAGCAGTTTTCGTGTGCCATAAAATCTGGACAGATGTATTATGTGCAAAATAATGTACGTAAAGCTAAATATGGATTACAACCTATTATATACACCAATTATACAAAGCCCTATACCAGTGTATGCTGTATTTTGAGGTAATACCTAAGTATTACTACAGTGCCTCAATCAGGAAAGACAGTTTTTCATCCATCTTACTATGTGCAGACGATTGGGGACATATGTCCACGGGATTGTTTGTTTCTCTTATGTTGAGGTCTCCAGGGCTCAGGGGGTTAGCGTAATTACCTAGGTGCCTCTTATCGATGGTTTTCTCCCACCATAATATTGGCCGTCGTCCTGTAAGTAAGTACGGCGTAAAACACCAATCATATATATTTCTTTCATGTTCACATCAAGTCAACTTCTTGAACTAAATCTTACCTGTTCTGATCGGAGTTGTAAAGACTCATGTTAGACGTTTACTCAAGTACAAGTTTCTAATAAAAATTTACCACAACAATTTTGGTTCTCACTGCGTGGAAGTTAGAAGTTTATCAAGTTTCAAATGTAGGTTCTTGTCATAAAGCCCATTACATGGCTTCCATCAATGCTATCTGATCTCATAAGATCTCCAATGTTGCAATAAGATCTCAACCATTTCAGTAAGATGTCATAAGATTTCTAAAATGGTAGATTACCTGACCATCCATTTAATCGAAATACGTGAGGTGAATTTACAATCATGTATGGGGAAGTAAACTAAATCATCAGATTTAACACAGAGCCCTTAATACAGCTGAACAAAAAAGGTCAAATGAACCTAATCAGCTTTGAATGGTTACAATGCTATAGTGTGTCTTTCAAAAACCGAATGTGAACATCTTTGAACTTGATAACAAACAGACCTTATACGGCTTGTATGCTTCGGATCTGTTTGGAATTGTTAGTGTAGCAATTCTCACATGAACCGATCTTGCGAAGCAGTCACAGTTATGTGCCTTGCTTTTTAATTTTCCATGACAACATGTAGCGAAGATATACAATTTACCATAACTATAAAATGTTTTTGAGGTAGCATTGCAGTAGCTTTGTAAGAAAGGCACCATGTAGAGGTTTATCTAAATCAGAAAAAAAATAATTGAATTGCCAGGAAAATATCCATGGATAACCCTACTGAATGTTAAGAATAAATACATACAAAGATAACGTTAATGAAGAGAACTAGAAATGTTTACCATCTTGTGAAAAAGTAAAATATGTCTCTGCTAGCTGAGTTTGACACTCAGACTGCATCTGCATCCGCCCTTTAGCATTATTATTGTATTTTTATTATTATCTGGCCTCTCTTTTGCTACAAGACCTCACCATGAGTGCAATCCCAGGTTAAATACAATGTATTTTCATTCAACCAATATAGAGAACAGACATGCAGCTATTTTGACTGCATGGTTACATTAATTTCCATGTTAGAGTCAGACCTGCATGTATATCACATCTTCACTGAAGCTATTGTAAGACCTGTGTGTACGGTGAATTACTACCACCGGACTGTCTCACGGTAATCTGGGCAAGTGTGTGCGCTAACAAATCCTTTGTAGAATCAGCTTGAAAGAAACAAAACCAACTCACTGGAAATACCTTGCAGTTAAATACAGGTTTATTGGTAGAAAGGAAAGAGAAGGAAAGAAGGGGACAGGTAGAAAGAATGCTCAATCTCCACACGCCAGTTTGAGTGACCTAAACTGTGGTAAGGGTCTCGCGTGCTGTGGACATCCGAGTCAACCTAAATGCAGAGGATAGTGGTTGGAATAAAGGCTGCTGTGGAAGTGCACTTCTTAACTCTTCGGATGCCCAGGGAGAAAGAGCGCGCGGTTTTAATCGCGTGTAAAAATATTACAACAAAACAAACTTCAGAAGAGATGCATCACTTACAAAATCAAATAACATAAGTGGAAAATAACACAGTGAGCAATGCACATGGTTATCCCTATACTCACAAATAAAGTATAACCAGGCAAAGGATGATTGGACTTAACAGCTGACCGACATTTGCTTTGTACTGGTAAACAATTGCGACAACACCGAATTGCAAACAGAATTATACATGACTGAACTGCAACGTCGCAAAACAACGGGCCCGCGTCACCCGGAACAAAAGCGGTATAAACAATTAGCATCAGCAACATTGGCCAGTGTTGCAGAACATATATGCTATTATACCAAGATTACAACCAAGAGATGGTTGCACAGTACTATTTGTCCCTGCATAGACAATTTAGGTAGCATATGTCAACAGTGCCTCGTCCAATCATGCACATAGTAAGTACATACATATACTTATAGAATATATACAATTGAGGATAGTCACTATGCACAACATAACAAACATGTATACCAGGGACATGCTATTGTATATTAATGTGGAACTTAAACCCTCAAAGAAACAACATGCATTTACACGAGAAGAATATCTATAAAAGTCATGTCCTACATGTGAATGACAAACAAATCCCTAACAGTATGTGATCAGTGAAGGAAAATGCAATGAATTTATGTCTCGTCTTAAGTGTGTGAGTATGTATGAACAACTGAGCACATGTGGAACATGGCTACAACACTAGCGTAGACAAATAAATGTTGTGAATATGAAATAATCTCAAGATATATTGAACAGTGTGCATGACTAGAGCCATCATATATATCATCTAAGGCAGCTTGGCCACATGGGATCAACATGCTAACAACTTAGAGAAATTGGACGAGACCAATTTCATCAAATCAAGGCAAAAAATCATTACAAAGTAATCAAGAATTTATCCGCATTACTGCCAATGATAAATCAGGGTATTAATATGTAAAGGCAAAATAATAAACTTCCAATGTGATAATGTAGACATTTGACAGCTGTTTGTTTACACTCAATGGGGGCAGCCATTTTGTCATGTGACCCAAACAGCTCAGAGAGAGGCTCTGAGCCAGGCCCTGTTCACAGTCCTAGAGTTAATTACTGCCAGATGTGGGACGGAAAATTACCCTTTGACCCATGCCTGAACTAAAGGTTAGCTTATAGGCCTATATGACCACATGTAGCTGCACACAAAGACCTCATGGTTTTGCAACTAATTTCCGAAAGCACACTAAGGGCTACAGATTGCTTTACAACTGCAGTACATGTAAACTTCCACAAATAATACCAGAAGACCAGCTATGCAGTAACAGAGTAATACTCTCTGTTTTTCTAACAAGTGCAAAGAATCCTAAACTGAGTCGGTTAAGTGAGCATCACTTGAACAGTATAAATAACTGCTAGGGCATTCATTTACACAAGAGATTTGGAGCAAAGGGGAGATATATTTATATATGTACCCACTTGTTGCACACAAATACTCAAAATACACATATAGTGATCCCACATGGCTCAAGCTTTTCAACAAATAACATAAAATCTATCTTCCAGTCATACTAACATTCTGAGGCCTCCAGGGCTAGTTCTTACCTAAACGCAGAGGATAGTGGTTGGAATAAAGGCTGCTGTGGAAGTGCACTTCTTAACTCTTCGGATGCCCAGGGAGAAAGAGGCAGACCTTTGTCTCTAACCCCTCAGGAAACCGGACCGTTAGGGCAATAAATCTCATCCCCCTTCTCTCTGGGTAGGGTGGGAGCAAGGAGTGTCCACCAGCGCAAAATTTATGGCCTTAGTGAACATCCAGCCACTCCCACACACTGTCCCCACAGGGGTGTACAGTGGCCAGAGTTGGTACTGGGGTTTACACTATGATGTACAAATTAAAGATAAATCCTCTGAAATTAGTAAGCTTTCATTTTACCTTCAAAACTGAGTCAAATGTGGCAGGTCTGAAAAAAACAAATTTCAAGACACTTTACCACTGTTTACATACTAAACCAAGCACTCTAAATGACTACTGTACGAACATCAACATCTGGTACTTATACAGTACCTGCACATAAAATTAAATTAAAGTTTTAGCATAAACCATTCCTACAAATAAACGACACGAATAAATACACTAACCAGAATAAATAATGAACGCAAATGATTCATTAAAATTACCTCTGATGTTCTTAGATTGTCGCCAATAAACATTGGCAAGAGCGCTAGAAGTAAGATGTTGCAGCAGTTTGGTGCAAGAATAATACAACCATATCTGGACAAATCAAAAACTATAATGGCTGCTTTTGTGAAAGGAAGGAAAATAATTCATTCAAGACCGATATCTTTTAATGTAAAATTTGGTATCCTCAATAAATATCCTTGTACCGTACATGTAAATATCTGAAATTATACATTTACAGGTTATTAAATGTTTTATTACGTTTTTGTTTTCCTTCAGAGAAAACTTTTTTTAATTTAACATGACAGATTTATTAAGTAGGATGTGAATAGTATACCGGCTACTGTAACTAAATGCAACTTACACATGCTTATAGTACATGTGACCAAACTCTCATGCCCAGCAATGTCCCCAGCAATAAAAAGAAAAACATAATATAGCTGTCAGCGATTCCCGGGTTAAGCCATTAGGGCCTGTATGTGCATGTCTGTAACAGTTCTTTCGTAATATTGGCACATATACAGTAGATGTGCAGCCCTTTGCACTCCGAGATTTTCAGGATTACTTCTGTAACAGTTCTTCTGTATCTGTCAAATGCAGTAAATCGGCCTTCTTTTTTTTCAAATCTTGAAGCCCTGTGGATCCTGTATTTTTTAAGACAGGTCAAAAAATTTTCAGCTCGCATACAGAACATATATAGCACTTTCCACTGAGCAGTTTTGATCTTTACAGCATTAACCGTTTTCTGTCACGTCACATGCAAATATGGGGGAAATTGCGCTTTTTCGCTCTTTGATCGCAATTTGCGACAAAAATATGCATCGTAGTAAAGAAATAATATCAGATTCGTGATCAGGACATCACTTCTGGTTCTGGTTATTTGCTAGGAAATTTGCATTCTATTTCCGACCAAGTATAGCACAGGCAACAGTTGTTACATATGCAAAATTTCAGGTCAATCGGACCGAGGGTACGGAAGAAAATGCCTCTCAAAAGTTTTCCTATCTACCCAATACGGTAACTACGTCAAGTAACCTAGGACACTCAAACTTTTACCCACGAAAGACAGCCCTCAGGCCTACTACCTGCCTAAATTTCATTCACTTCTGCTATGCCATTTTAGTCGCGGAAGTTTTTCAAATTTGAAACTTGCAAAAAAGGCGAGTTTTTGACGATGTACTACTTTCGGTTTGCTGATGTCATTTCCGGTTTTGTAAAGTTTGTCTCTGATGATGTTAGGCCTTAAGACTGCACCTCTAGCTTCATTGGTTATGAAGATATACCCACTTCCGGTTTTGATGAGGTCACTTCCGGTTTCCAAAAATTTGAATATCTGGAATCAGCGTCCAAAACTGGATCAGGTAAAACTGTTTTTAGGACATCATCTGTTCAAGACATTATTAGCAAACAACGAATTTTTCGGTCACACGACATATCCACCCAATAACCAGCTTGTACAATTTTCAACGCAGAAAGTTTTCGTTACCACCCTAAATGTACCTTTGTGCAACTACAGTTTTAATTTCGGCTTAGTCGCATCAGCCGTTCTGGAGAAGAAAATGTTTATATGGCCGCTAAGTCACACGATCAAAAGTTTCCAAAAGTTTAGGTGCAAACCTTCAGGTCAGTAGCTAAAACATAATCAAGTATCATAACCGTTCGACTTGCCGTTTTCTCTAGAAACGCGGCACAAAATTGTGGAGAACAATAATCTGAACATTAGGGATTCAAGTCTGAATGGCTTGAACCCAAATTAAAGCTGTTATCCAACAGCGTTGCCGGGGCCCACACTATTGCCTATCTACCGCATTTGGTGGTCGCCTGATAACTTCATGGTAATAAAAATGAGCAAACAAAAACTATAAAAAATTGAAAAGGAATGAACTGAATTTGAACCCATGACTGCCATATAGAATGAGATTACAACAAATCAGCGCGGAAGCAGTTCAGCTTTGATCCTTTGCCAATAGCCATAACAAAAGACATAAAGAATACAGTGTAGCAAGGGTAAACTCCATTCTCACAGTAATTAGTACTCATCCATGTCCAGCTTTACAACTATAACGGTTTCCTTTCACGTGACCTCTAAATGTGGTGACATTTTGCTTTTTCGCACTTTGCATAGTACATATCTGGCCCTTTGCACTCCGTAATTTTCAGCATTACAGCTGTAACGGTTTTCTGTAACGTGACCTCGAAATATGACGAAAATTGCATTTTTCGACCTTTGATCTTAATTTGCGTCAAAAGTGTACATCTGAGACAGAAATAACATCAGATTCGTGATCTGGACGTCAAATTACATCAGGTGGCATACTTAAAATATTAAAATTCACAATCTTTTGGTCACGTGACAACTTCGGTCGTCAGTTCATTTCTACATTTTTGAAGACATGAAAATGATTTTTGCACACGTAATTTGCCCCTACGTAATGTGTGTGCGTTTTAAATTTCATCTCGATGGGATAAACCCTTCTATAGAAAATGACATGCCACCGCATTCTATCCATGGCTTCCAAAGTAGGTCAGGTGAAACATGAAATTTGTGGGGAAAACATTTCCATGTAAAAATAATAAAAAGAAGATTGTATTTGGACCTCAAAGTGCTAGGACTAGTTTGCAGCGCGTATTTCACGACACTTAAAAAAAGGAAGCGAAAAAAAAAAGACAGGATTTATCTGGATTTGAACCTGAGACTGCCAGTTACAACCTCCACTGGGGCTATGGTGAAAGGCAGTGAAAAGAAAATGTACAGTGCTCTCAGATACCAGAACTCAGCCAGATGTACAAAGAGATTGTGCCTTTGATCTGCTGCTCGTGGCGTCAGACAGAATTAGAATGCCAGCCAATGCTTTCGGGAAGTCTTGCACAAAGCTCCCATGTTATTTAAATGGGAGTGTTTCGACAATTTTTTTTTGGCAAAAACTTAAAAACAATACAATGTACAAAACTAATTCTTGCAAATTTGTAATCCTGACAACAAGGTGCACCAGAAAATAAGTTTGTTTAATCATTTTAAGCAGTATTTAGAGGTGACGTAATTTTTACGTAACTTCCGAGATCAATTACAGCCTAATTTGCATATCAAATCTAATGTGAAGGACCATTCACATCCTAATGCCTTGGCGCAAATCATTCCATGGAATGGAGTCGCCATGTAAACCAATATATGTATGTATGTAAGAACCATCCACCTAGAAACAGCAAATGGAATTTCCTCTCGTCAGGTATAACCGTTTGTGAGAAGAAAATTTTTAAAATAAAATAAAATTCAAAATGGCCGCTAAAACAAGTAACTGGCCAGTGAACGCTAACCGTCAAAAGTTGCTCCAAATATTGATTATCAAGACAGCAAAGTTTGGATTCTGTACCTTCAGCAGTTTGGGAGATATTGCAATTTTTACGAGAGGACTACTACTACTACTACTAATAATCCGAACGATTTCAAGAGGTGTCCCCTTCAGGGAACCTGTGTGAACCTCTTAATTAAGCAACCATTTCAGTCTGTACTTTGCGCTAGACTGTGTGAGATTCCTATAGAGAATATATATATATATATATATATATATATATATATATATATAAACTGTCAGCTAATAAATTCGTGAACGAAATAAAAGTCACATGACCATTGATCGGCCTGAATCACGGCTCGTCCATCATATTTGTAGCCCAAAGATCTTTCAAGAAAAAATAATGCAACTTCGTCCAAATGAACGGAATATTTTGGGATGCCATACTGCCCCAGCCCAATATGGCAAGTGTTCATGGGGCAGATCCACGCAGGAAGTTTTCAGAATATATCCCTCATGGAGTAAATTACATAGGAAGCCGGGAAATACTTCATACATTTACCCTATTTGTATCATCCCGATTTTTAACTTTCAGCTTTCTTTAAAGGTGAACTGTCCTGGTTGATCAATTTTTCTGCACAAAACTGGCGCAGTATATATATCACAGAGGTATCTGAAACAACGTGCACAAAAGTGACCTAGAGAATCAAAGTCAATAGACTTTTTAAAAAATAATATTTTTTTCGAGACCGATAGGCTGTTTCGTGAAGTTTGCTACTACACAAGCTTCTCTGCTTTTCAGTATGCCGTTTTGTGGAGGAGTCAGGTGGGATTATTTTGCAGGTCTGTCCATTGCCATGTGACGTGAGCATTTCAAACCGAATAGGCACTCTAAATTATGCTCTGTATAGCCTTGCTGAGATCAGGTAAACAGACTAAAAATGGAGTTTGAAATGGAAAGTAAACATTACGTCTCAAAACCGAAATATGTCACAATTATCAGTGTCACGCATATTTGGGACAGTATCGCCAATGAATAACTCACAGCCATGTGTTAATAATTATGGCCTATAACCAGCTTTCACACCTGAAAAATACTGAAGTCGTTCGTGTTGGTAAATCAGGAGTTGCAGCATTTGCTCATCATTTCTGTGAGTTTACCATCACTGTCCGAATCTTTATCAATCATGACACTCTGCAACCTGATTGTCTCCCTTGGTTCCTGGCTCTCCGAAGTTAGGGTCAAAATGTGTTCTGTCTGATATTTCATGGCTTCATATGTCCGCCTCGGTTGTCGGGAGATCCAGGGTCAAGATGGGGTCGGGTCATAACAAATATTTTAAAAAATGGTACTTGTTACTGCCTCGCTTAGTGCTCAGTACTGGGAGGTTAGAACATGGAAACAGGACTGGTCGGCCAGTAGTCAGCATAATGTGACTGGGTGGGCTGTCATGTCTGGTGTCTTCGGAATTATGTTCCAGGTACTCGCTCTGCCACAAGACACAGTATATATACATTCTAGGGACTCTTCATCGTCCTATGACTGAAAAATTGTTGAGTAAGACGTTAAACCCAAGCATAAGCCCTAATATTACATATTACACAAAACACAAACAAGTATCTAAATGCGAATCAAATCACGTTCGTTCGAAAGCTGACACATTAAGGTTTACGTTGATATCTTAATCGTCAAGCAAACGTGTTTGCATTTGGCTACAAGCACGAAGCCTGAAACCTGTTAGATTATTTTTTATTTAGCTGAACAAATCCGTAACACTACAAAAGAGTGTCAAGCGACAGGTCTAGCTTAAGCGATATTTCTGCTATCGATCAAGTAAATTATTCCTTGTTCTGACTTTCATAAAACACTTTTGAATACCATGATAGATTACACTGTACCGTTGGTACAATTATAACAAGGGAGGCTTTATGGGTAGGTAAGCCCAAATTTGACATAACTGGACGACAAAACAAGGAAAGATATTCCAATCTCCACCAAATGACGTGCGTTCGAAGTTGACACACTAGGATTCACATTGATATGAATTGACAAACATGCTTTCTTTTGGCTACTTGAAGCCCGAAACTCATAACTTGATTTGTAGGTGTGTTTTTTTTTTTAATCGAACAAGGTCGTATACGAGGTCTTTTGGGCCGTTTCGGTGGACCAGTAAACAGAACAGCCTTTTACATGGAGCAAGTTCTTCAATTTTATCCACTGCACCCATAGGCCGGCCTATACTCTCTGTAGCCCTACAACTATCATAAAATGTAAAGAATATCAGTTCCCTGGTAGAGCTAGAGACACTAACATTATAGCCTATCCCCGGTTAACTGATGACACACGTATAATTCAGCCAGTAAACAGCTTCAACAAACAAGTTTTCATGATAAGGTCAGTTAGATCAGATAGAGGTGGTAATTTAACATGCGGTTATTGATTACACAGCCTGCAACAAAATCCGATTTCAAAATATTTACCTTATCATATACATAACGTGGGCTAGGTACCTAGCCAACATGTACCCATGCGTGTATTTAAAAGTCAGTGTGATCTCGAGACACTTGTACAATGCCGATTCGGCTTATTGCGGCAGCAGCAAGCAGACGACGCGATGAAACATAGCATGGGAAGGGATAGGAAAGTGAACAACATTGGACAATATTCTGAGAACTACGGCCGATAGTAACCAGAAATTGCAGTATGTTTCACTACAGAATTATCTCCATAGCATATGTAAATTATGAGCGTTACCGAAACGTAGTTTTGGACATATGAGACCGTGAAACAGCATTCTCTATTAACTTCCATGTCATTTCGGCAATGTTTTCAACGCCGTGTCTCAGCGAGAAAAGCGTATTGGCGCGAGTAAAACCGCTAATGTCCGGATGTCCACGATTTCCAATCAGCTTGTTTGTTTCGACCCAGTCACGCCCAATGCCAGCTTGTGGCATTGCGAATGCAACAGTGTACGAGGCTGTTTGTAAGGTAACGTGTATTTCCGGTAGCAATGTATTTTGGGATAGCTACAACAACAACGCCAGCCAATTTCAAGCGTGTACTCATCACATGTAGGAAATTTTATAAAATGTCGTTATAGACGTACGAATTTCTAGGTAGAGTGAGTTAGTTGAAGATGGCTGTAGACCTCCTTGTCGATAGAGACTCGAAGTTTCTGGCAAACAACCTGCTGACCAGCGAAGACTGGGGTAAGTCCGGAAGATATAATGTGCTTGAAAAAAAATATGTAATGAAAAAAGTGTGAAAAAAAAATATGTAATGGAAAGAAAAGTCACAGAAAAAATAACGAGAATGCCTGGCCCCTTCCTCGTGCATCCCACATATGGAAGTTAGAACCAATTGTTTCAGTTTAATACGAAATGAACAAAAAATGGTGCATAAATACAGATGAGTTTGTTATGACAGCTGTATATATATCAAACTTAAAACAGAAGCCACTACAACTTATCATAGTTATACTAGAACAAAGCTCATTAGATATGTATTTCAAAATGTATACTTTAAAATTCAGCCAGTGTGGCGAATTCAAGTACAACCAACTGAAGTGATTTATTTATAGTTTATTTTATTGTTGCTTAATGTTGTAAGCTCACTTTTTTTTCCGTTAGTGCTGTGACAATCAGTGTTATGGGCGAAGGAAACTGGAGTGCCCGAGCTAAACCACCAGCTTTGGGAAAGTTGGTGACCAACATGTACATATATGCACACCAAGCCGTTTTCACTCAATATTATTCTGCACAAATGGCCACACTTGCCTGAATCAACCATTTATTGTCACCGGCCCGATCATGCAATGAGCAGAGCAAGGAAATCCCAAGGCCAAGGCCAGCTTTGAACCCACACCTCATTTGTTGTAGTGAATGAGAGACCCAGCACCTCTGTAACCACTAGATCACAGACTGCTCCCAACTTGAGTAATAGATACCCTCAAAATGCTGGCTCAGAACAACATCTACATACCCAGCAGCTGTATTTGCAATTGTCAATAAGCCACTTCATAATCTGGAGCAGGGTTGTCAGGTGCATGCATGACTTCTTGGATACGCAACGCCTTGTTTTTAAAAGACACATAAACAAACATTTTTGGCCCATCTCTTAATGTTAGAGTGATGACACTGCTGCTAATTTCAAGTCATTTACACCGTAGTATCTGTGTTTCCATAAAACATTTGCTGTTCCATAAACAACTGTTGAAAAAAGGTCGACCTAAAGTGAATGAAGGCCCCCCAAAAACAACAACAACAAAAACAGCGAAAGGCCAGCCTCATTGTGCACACTCTAATGTTAAAAGATAGACCATGCTTGATTTGCTTATGTGCCTTTAAAAACGAGGCTAGGTAGTCCCACATGTGCATACAGCCCTGCTCGACATCGTGGAGTTGCTATATTTCTCTCCAGTTGTACAGGGGAAACCTGCAGACTGGCATCAGTTTCCCCTGATCTCTATAAGGTTTCTTCCTAGTCGCCATGATTGTGCTGGCTGCCGTTGTACAAGTGAAATATCCTTGAGTATGATGTAAAATATCAATCAAATAAATATATAAAGGCTTGCGGGTCACTTCAACTTCTGTGCTGAGAGAATTTTAATAGAACCAGAAGTGAAAGTGGGGCATCAGTAATTCGGTTGAATCATATTCATGTTTTTGGTGTCTTTTTAGATCATTAAATGTGTACTTCCCAGTGAATGATAATTATACATAAACTTAATAAAGTATAAGAAATCACTAATATTTTAAAGTATGAAACAAAAATCAATCTGTTGTGTAGATCTTGAAAGTGGTAGTAAAGTTGAGATCTGGTATATGCAAGACGTGAGAACAAAGTGCTTTGTTTCAGGATAATTCTTAGAAGGGGTAACAAGTTATGGGTCGTTGACCTACGATAATAACCTAGGCGCTATAACCTAGATGTTGTCGTTTACATAAAAAGTGACCTAGAAAATTTTGAGAAAGTGGCCTGTGGCCCTGAACATTTTAAGATTTATGGCTTTCTTCATTTTAAAAACATCAGGAGTGATCACATTTTATAAGCTGTGGTACAATCAGATGTTTTGTTTATATAAGTGACATGCATTTCAGATAACCACCATTTTTTTTCAATCTCACAGTGCACAAGAGCTGGAGGTTAATTTCTGCTTGATGGTCTATCAGTGAAATTATTGTGGCATGCCTGTGACATTAAATATTTCTTTTATTGAAACTCTGCATTCCAAATCATGCTCTCGTTCAGAGTAACTTGCAGCAAAAACAGTGGGTAAACTTAAGATACCAAATAGAAAGTGTTACAAATTGTAATATTTCAGCTTTATTAGCCATAGAAAGCAGTTACAGCTTCAAGGCTTCTATCACACTGGCTCTCAACTGTGGTAGGGAGCTAATTTGACCAGGGCTGCTCCGTTGTGGTGAGCATATTTATTTATTTGATTGTTGTTGAATACTACATGATGACAGTTAGTTGTCTGGTTGGAGAAGACTGAAGTGTGCCGCATAAACAACAGACCTTTGGTCAGTTTCAAGCTAGGCTAAGTATTGTCTTATTTTTTTTACAATCATGTATGCAGGTTCATTCAAAATTCTTCATATTAATTACCGCTGAACATACTAAGAGTATTCATGTATGATAATATGCTGTATGTTTAGAGAAAAACAGGGTAAGGGTTATAGGCAGGACTTAGTTGTATGTTAAGGCAAGTGTGTACTTCTCCTGTACAGGACTAGAAGTGTGATTTGTAGACCTAAATTTCTGCATTCTTTGATCATGTCAGGTGTATGGTTTTAGCAAACCTAGATTTAATTTCTGGGATGTAAAGGTGTGACCATGGTGATAGCATATCACAAATTCCAAGTCTTGCTTTCACTTTCAAAATCGTTGATTGTAACTAACTCCTGTTGTTTTATTTGAATTCCATATGATTAAGATGGAAGAGGGATTCAGCTTGGAAAATCCAGCTGTTTTGAACGCACACAATAGGCTGAGTCATAATGAAGATAAAACAAAGTGTTAATGGCACACTGTGAATGCCTTACAACCTGATGCTTAATGCTTAATTGGCTGTTCTCAGCTCAAGGCTTTGATGATATTCTGGGACTAGGTGATGGACTGTCCTCGGATCTCCTCTCTCAACTTCCTGAAGACTTAAAGGTACGGATCAGTATATGACTGTTTGTGTGAATAACTTTTTGTGTGAAAATGTCACTTTTGGTGTGAAGGACATATACATTTCTCCTTAAATTATCCAACAGTTAAACAAGGAAGCCAGGATGTCTACTTTGTTAAGTCTACAAGTAAATAAACCTCTCAAGGATGTTGATTCAAAATTCAAGTCTCTTCATTCATCATGTTGTTTTTGTTGATGGTATTTAAGTTAAGATGGGATCTCTGAATACATATGAATGTTGGTGAATGAACATGTAGCTAGTCATCAATTATAGTGTCATATTCATCTGTCATTGGTTGTGATCTCTATACAAATATATTTATGTGGATCAGAGAGAAGGTATACTCACTCATTTTATTCTCTAAGTTTACTCTGAAGGAGGATGGCTTGGGAGAGTATGGACTCCCTGATCCAGTCCCTGATGACATGTGGATGGAGTCAAGTGACAGCTCAGATAGTGGAATACATGGTGAGTCCAGTGATAGCTCAGATAGTGGAATACATGGTGAGTCCAGTAACAGCTCAGATAGTGGAATACATGATGAGTGCCCTGATAGCTCAGATAGTGGAGTACATGGTGAGTCCAGTGACAGATAGTGGAATACATGGCAAGTTCAGTGACAGCTCAGATAATAGAATACATGGTGAGTCCAGTGACACTCAGATAGTGGAATACATGGTGAGTCCAGTGACAGCTCAGATATTGGAATACATGGTAAGCCCAGTGACAGTTCCGATAATGGAATACATGGTGAGTCCAGTGATAAGCTCAGATATTGGAATACATGGTGAATCCAGGGATAGCTCAAATAGTGGAATACATGGTGAGCCGAGGGATAACTCAAATAGTGGAATACATGGTCAGTGTGATGATAGCTCAGATAGTGGAATACATGGTGAGTGTGGTGATAGATCAGATATGGAATATTTGTTGAGTCCATTGATACCTCATATAGTGGAATACATGATGATTCCAGTGACAGTGCAGATAGTGGAATACATGGTGAGTCCAATGATAGCTCAGATAGTGGAATACATGGTGAGTTCAGTAACAACTCAGATAGTGGAATACATGGTGAGTGTGGTGAGGGCTCACATGGTGGAATGCATGGTGAGTCCAGTGACAGCTGAAATAGTGGAGTACATGATGAGTCCAGTGATAGCTCAGATAGTGGAATACATATTGAGTCATTTGAAAGCTCATATAGATGAATAGGTGGTGAGTCAGATGGCATCTGGTTAGCCATTAAGATAATGTGGATCCAAGATGAATCCATCAATAGTTGAATGGGTCAAATTTGTGGTGATAGGCAGATGATGGGATAAGTGGTTAGGTAATTTGTTAGACTGTGGGACAAGAGGGATCCAAAGTGAGTCCATCTAGAGTTCAGAGAGTTGAATCAAGTTTGAGGCAATATTTCTGATGGTGGGTTCCATAATGAGGCCTGTAATATTTTAGCTGGTAGCCAACAGGTTGGCCCAGGATGAGTTTGTTGTAACTTTGAATTTACCAGCCTAAATTTCTGTGAAAATACCACATAATTTTGATTCTGGGGCGACGTTCTTTGACCTTTCAGCACTGTATATTGTTGTTGTTGTTGCTGCAGGTGTTTGTGTGAAAAGTGAGCCTATGTCTCCAGTTCCATCCTCATCCTCTGATCTCTCCCTACCAGATTCCTTGGTGAGTTACATGCCTTTAAAACTTTCATTTGAATCCACTTGAAGATTCTCACCTTCTTTATAAATTGATATGTTAAACGCATTTTTGATGTAGTAATGAGATGTTGTGAATGTTCTCTCCACAGATTACAGTATATATGCCTCTTGGTGTATCTATGAACTGTATTACTAAAAAGTATATTATATGACAGAAACCTTGCAGTCTACAAGTGGATAAAAGGGTCAGATTAAATATTTGTGCTCTTCTTTCTTTTCAGTTGAGAGACTGTCATGATTTTAATCAAGACGTGAACTCTTATTCTGCATTGAATCTGAAAACAGAAGTCGCAGGCCAGACATCAGCCTGGGAACACCAATCTTATGTCTTCAATTCGCCAACATTTGTGCTGAGCCCTCAGATTAACATTGAGCGCCAGTCTCCATGCCAACCCCAGTCTATTCATTCCATTCTGAACTCAAAAATAAAGATAAAGCCCAAACCAGTTGATGGTACACCACATCCTGCAGCCTTGCCAGCTACATCTGGTAAGGGTTTTTCTTGGAGCAGAGTTTATTGAATCTAATTAGCTTAAAATTTTTATTACTCATTTGGCTCCAAAATCACTTGTCTTAACGTAATTTCCCTATACAACTTTGAACCTTCAATAAGTTCATGTGCATCCAGGATTGGATCCCACTGAAATTATTTACTATTGTTAAGAGAGGGTGCTTTCTTTACTTATCTCTATTCTCATGTGTTTCTTTACTTGTCTCCCTTGTTGTATGTTTTCTTCACTTGTCTGCATTCTCATATGTTTTCCTTACTTGTCTCTATTGTCATGCATTTTCTTTACTTTTCTCTTTTGTCATATGTGTTTTTTACTTCTCTCCATTCTGATATGTTTTCTTTACTTGTCTCCATTCTCATGTGTTCTTTACTTGTCTCCATTCTGATATGTTTTCTTTACTTGTCTCCAGTCTCATACGTCTTCTTTACTTGTCTCCATCATCACATGTTTTCTTTACTTGTCTGCATTGTAATATGTTTTCTTTATTTGTCTCCATTGGCATGTGTTTTTGTACTTGTTTTCATTGTTGTGTGTTTACTTGTCTCCATTGTCATGTATTTTCTTTACTCATATATCGTCTGTACTTGTCTCCATTGTCGTATGTTTTCTTCACTTGTCTGCATTCTCATATGTTTTCCTTACTTGTCTCTATTGTCATGCATTTACTTTACTTTTCTCTTTTGTCATATGTGTTTTTTTTACTTCTCTCCATTCTCATGTATCTTTACTTGTCTCCATTCTCATGTGTTCTTTACTTGTCGCCATCATCACGTGTTTTCTTTACATGTCTTTGTTGTAATATGTTTTCTTTATTTGTCTCCATTGGCATGTGTTTTTGTACTTGTTTTCATTGTTGTGTGTTTACTTGTCTCCATTCTCATGTATTTTCTTTACTCATATATCTTCTCTACTTGTCTCCAGTTTTGTATGTTTTCTTTGCTTTTCTCTGTTTGGTATGTTTTCTTTATTTGTCTTCATTGTTGTATGTTTTCTTTACTTTTCTCCATTCTCATGTATTTTCCTTACTCGTCTCCATTCTCATGTATTTTCTTTACTCGTCTCCATTCTCATGTATTTTCTTTACTTGTCACCATTCTCATATGGTTTCTGTACTCGTCTCCATTCTCATGTATTTTCTTTACTTGTCTGCATTCTCATATGTTTTCCTTACTTGTCTCTATTGTCATGCATTTACTTTACTTTTCTCTTTTGTCATATGTGCTTTTTTTACTTCTCTCCATTCTCATGTGTTCTTTACTTGTCACCATTCTCATATGGTTTCTTTACTCGTCTCCATTTTCGTGTATTTTCTTTACTTATCTTCATTGTTGTGTGTTTTCTGTACTTGTCTCCATTCTCATGTATTTTCTTTACTCGTCTCCATTCTCATGTATTTTCTTTACTCGTCTCCATTCTCATGTATTTTCTTTACTTGTCACCATTCTCATATGGTTTCTGTACTCGTCTCCATTCTCATGTATTTTCTTTACTTGTCTGCATTCTCATATGTTTTCCTTACTTGTCTCTATTGTCATGCATTTACTTTACTTTTCTCTTTTGTCATATGTGTTTTTTTACTTCTCTCCATTCTCATGTGTTCTTTACTTGTCACCATTCTCATATGGTTTCTGTACTCATCTCCATTCTCATGTATTTTCTTTACTTCTCACCATTCTCATATGGTTTCTTTACTCGTCTCCATTTTCGTGTATTTTCTTTACTTATCTTCATTGTTGTGTGTTTTCTGTACTTGTCTCCATTCTCATATGTTTTCTTTCCTTTTCTCCATTGTCATGTGTTTTGTTTACTTGTCTCCATTGTCATATGTTTTCTTTATTTGTTTCCATTGTCGTGTGATTTCTTGACTCGTCTCCATAGTCATATGTTTTCTGTACTTGTCTCCATTCTGATATGTTTTCTTTACTTGTCTGGATTGTCATATGTTTTCTTTACTTGTCTCCATTGTCGTATGTTTTCTTACTTGTCTCCATTCTCATGTCCTCTTTACTTGTCTCCATTCTCATTTGCCTCAAGTGCTGTATCTTTTTGCTTTTCTGCATTGTCGTATGTTTTCTTTCCTTTTCTCTGTCGTTGTGTGTTTTCTTGTCTCCATTGTCGTGTGTTTTATTTTGCTTGTCTCCGTTATCATACGTTTTCTTTACTTGTGTTAATTGTCATGTGTTTTGTGTACTTTTCTTTGTTGATGTATGTTTTTTTTTTACTTATCTCCATTCTCATATTTTTTAATTTGCGTTATTAAAGGAACCTTGATCAAATGAAATAATAAGTAGATAACTGACCTTGTTTCTCCAGATGGCTGCAAACCCTTAGTGCTAACCCCTGAGGAATTCAACTGTCTAGCTTCCAAGGGCCTGCTCCGTTTACCTGATCCCGAGGCAGCAGCCCCACAGACATCCCCCACCTTGGGAACTGTCTCTGCTAACATATCCCCTGTGCCCCATAATACACTCCGGCTCACCCCAGGCCACAAATACCCAGCCTCGTCACATCTACAGATGGATGATGCATCAGTAAGTGAGAGTTTCAACACTGTGCATTGCTCACCAAAGACCTTGTATTGTAAATGAAAATGGCCTAATGTTAGGAGCTAGTTCTTCAGTGCTTTCAGTGTTTTTTTTTTTTAAAAGCCAGTGCTTGTCTGTTATAAGTATGTGTATTTATATATTGAAGGAGAAATCATTCCAGATATAAAAAGTACATGCATTTTGGTAAAATGTTTTTAAATTTGGAAGTGACAAGTTATAGCTGAAGCTTTTGGTGCCAGTTTTATTTGCCGTGCTGATTTGACTCATTTTGTTACATTTTACAAATTCTATTTTGTAAGATATGCCTGATTGACTTTCTTCACTGACCATCTTCTTACATGAATTTCAGAATAAAGTGCTTAAAAGGCAGCAGCGAATGATAAAGAATAGAGAATCTGCCAGTTTATCTCGCAAGAAGAAGAAAGAGGTAAATTCTGATATTTCAGGATGACGTTTTTGTCTTACCTCATCCAGGCCATGCTAGTTTTTAAAATGAATTATTACTTTTCTGTAGCATGGTGTGCATGCTTCTGCGTGTAGGCTAGTGGACTTCTACATGTAATGTACTTTAAACTCAGTTTTACGTGGTCATTAGAGGCGTTTGCCATTCAATCTCTAGGACTCAACTGTGATTTTCATCTTGTAGCTTGTATATTTAAAAGGGGAGGACAGTAAATGAGAGCATTTTATGCATGTCAGATGGCAGCTAAAGTTTGGAATACAGTTGTTTTCTTTTCCAGTAAACTTACAAATTGTTTGTCGACAGATTTAATTGATGTTACAAGAAAAAAAGTTTTCTTAAAATTGTTATAATATTCTGAGACTTTGTTGGTTTTCTGTGTGTGGTAGTACTTGTATACACTGGAAGATAAAATCAAGACATTTAATGCGGAGAATATGAAGCTGAGGCATGAGAATGAGGCGCTAAAGAGACAGCTAGGGGTGTTACAAATGGAGGTGAGATTGAGAGATTAGCAACACTGAACACTATCATTGCACGGCATATTATAGCTCCAGCTAGCTCCAAAGCACGTGCATTCACTGCTTTTAGAGCACACAGTTATGGGGGCTGTCATTGCAAAATCATGTAGTAAGTTCAGAGTTCTTCCGGGCTGCCTTCTTAATACATACAGTGGGCATGTACCGACAGTTCAGACCCACAGCAACTAGACAACCACAAACGCAGTGGCCTGTGTCTTTTACCCTCCAGCCAGCCTCAAAGTCGGAAGCTCCATGTTAAAAGTTTCAAATCCGGATGCCAATTGCGCCTCAACACACAATAACCCAGTATGGCTGTAGTGGTGTGTGTAATGGCCATGGTGGCAGATTTGGAAGTTTTAACAAGGGGCTTCGTACTTTGAGGATACTGAAGGGTAACGGACGAATGTAAGACCATCCCTTTTGTGGGGCTTTGTACTGTGAGGATACTGGAGGGTAAAGAACGAACGTAAAACCACCGCATTTGTGGGGCTTCGTACTTGGAGGGCACTAGAGGGTAAAGGACGAAGGTAGGACCACCGCATTTGTGGGGCTTCGTACTTGGAGGGCACTGGAGGGTAAAGGACAAAGGTAGGACCACCGCATTTGTGGGCTTCGTACTTGGAGGGCACTGGAGGGTAAAGGACGAAGGTAGGACCACCGCATTTGTGGTTTTGTAGTTGATGTGGGTCTGAACTGTCGTTACATGCTCACTATGTGTATAGAAAAGGCAGTGCACAAGAACTCTGAACATACTACACGATTTTGCAATGTCAGCCGCTGTAGTTGCGTGCTCAAAACATAATGACTGCAAGTGTTTCGGAGCTACCTGGAGCTACATAAAGGCATATTATTTTATCAGTAGTCATTTGTATTCAATGGAATTGTCTGCCATAGTTTTCTGCTTGCATAGTTTTATGTCATTAGTTGAACACTAATGAATGTAAGAAGTGATGCATTTTTCACTATATTTGTCACTGGTAAATGCATGTGTATAAGTTGTCTGGGCTATCACTGTCATTGTCATTGATTTGTCAGTAAGCTGTTGTGTGATCTTCCCTTGCACAGAACCAGAGACTGAAGAGAGGCTGTGTGGAGACGGCATCGATGCCTCAGAAAACCCGCACTTGTCTACTGGCCCTTGTCCTAATGCTCACCCTTAACCTCGCTCCGTGGAGGTACAAATCTAACATTTATGCAGGTTTTTCTGGTAGACTTTTGTCTGCTGAAGTATTTTTGAGCCAGTATTTACTATGTCGATTGTAAAGGCTATTTTTAGCTCTACTGGTCGAAGACTAGAAGAGGTTATATATTAGCAAGGGATGCGGCATCCATCCATCTGTCAGTCTGGCGAATGTTAACTTTTTCGTCAAAATGCTACTCCTCCTACAGTTTTTGTCTGATGTTAGCAAAACCTGGGTCAAGCATAGATGACATGAAGATACATAGTTTGTTTTATCGATTTTCCCTTTCAATGATTGGTTGTCCTTCAGTCTGTCTGTTTATCCACCATGTTAACATTTCTTTCAAATGCTACTCCTGTAGTTTGGTCTAACTTCAACAAAACTTGGTTAAAGAGCAGACTGCATTAAGATACATAATTCATAATTTTAGTTGTCTGTCTGTTTGTGTGTTCATCCAATATATATTAGCATATCTCTCACTGTAACTTCTACAGAGATTGTCTGATTTCAGTTAAAAAATTGGTTTAAGTCTATGCTACATCAAGATACATAAATTGTAGTATCAATTTTCCATTTCGATGATTGATTGATTGTCTGTCTGTCTGTTCATACAGCATATGTTAACATTTATGTCAAAGTGCTACTAATTACTGTTACAGTTTTTGTTCACTTTCAACAAAACTTGGTGAAAGATACGTATTTTCAAGTATTGATTTTCAGTTTTGATTGTCCATTGTTCGTTGTACATACATACATACATAAATCGGCTCCGTGACAATCGTGTCTCAAATGGTAGAGTTTCTGCCTCATCAGAGACTCTGGTTTTTTTAAAATTTCTATTAAATACAAAGCTCTTTTTACGTACATTGCAGGAGGATGTAGCAATCAGCTTCATTTGTCTTCTCTCTCTCTCTAGTTTATCTTGTCAATGCAGCTACTCCTAAAGTTATCATGAATATTGACAGGCATTTCCTCAATAAATTATGCCTTTGAAGATTGAATCTGAGGGTAAGAAAACTCAGTGCCATATGAAACTGTGCTCATTTTGAAACTGTGAAAGACTAAATTGGTTGTCTTGTCTTGAATTACAGTTCTGTCTTGAGCCTGTTCAGGGGTAGTCTTAAAATCCCATACAGTCTGTATGTTTTTAAAATTCTTCTTCTGTTTTCATAAGGAGTTTACTAACTCTCACTTTGTACCTGACAAGATGGGATGTGATACCTTGTCAGGCTGCTTATTTGCATCTTTGTAGTGTACGATAATGCTGCAGTCTGCTTGTAGCTGTATCCATGTTTTAATGCATTACATTTTTAGTGGCTGAATTACCTCCCTTGAGGTCATTCTCCCATATTATTGTCTCGTTTGTTTGTGTGCCCTGTTGTTTAGTGGGAACTTGAAAATGGCTGAGTGTTACACATTGAAGTTGAAACTAAAGGTATATCAGTTGGCAATACTTGTATAAATCTGGATCACAATCACAATGAATTAAATTTATCTGAAAGGCAGAAAGCTTTTAATTGGGGGAAAAAAGTGGATAATTTTTTTCTGACAGTTTGTATTTTGCCATAAATCACTGTATTCTATTACTGCATTTCCCCAGTCTTTACTTTCTTGGGTTAAAGTTCTTAGTACAAGACATCAGTTTAAAGTTACAACATCCTGGTGACATCCTTTTGTGCTGTAATGTCATCACTTTACAGATTGGTGGGGTGAATCAATGAGCTAACATGGGCAGGCTTATGTAGTAATAAAAACTAAATAAAAATAATAAAAAATAAAATTCCCCCACTTACCCTGCAAATAGTGTATCAGAAGTGAAAAGTTGATTTTTCTTCATGATTGATGACTGTGTCAGTATCTCTGTATCATGATGCTACACTTGAAGAGCACGCCACGTGACGTCTCATGTTTCCTGTTAAGATTATATGTGGAAAATTGCATACAAGGCTTTGCTGGGAGGCCCCCTAAAGTGGATTACATTTTGGTTGGCACAACTGACATTTGATTAAACAATAAATAAATAAATAAAATTGCATATGCTGCATTTAAAGCGCTGTATCATATTCATGTAGTACAATATAAAGTACCAGTGAAATAGATAAATGAATGAATCTGCTTAATACATTGACTGAATAATGTTGTGTTGTAGCTCAATGTTAACTGGCGAAGTGAAGGAGAACACATTCCTTCAGCCAGTTGGACACACAGGCCGCCATCTCATGGCCACAGAAGAAACGAAACCAGGCGAAATTGGGGCAGAAAGTTATTGGGGGCAGGACAAAGTGGCCCAGGACAGCCTAATGGAGAGGATTAAGAGACTGTTAGAGGTTGAAGGGCACCTGCCTGTCATGGCTAACTCCACTCTGCCCAAGTCACATCCAGACTGTGCCACCTACTACAATACCACAGAGTCTAGTAGGTGAGTGACATCACATGGTACATGTACCAGACTGTGTTGGCTACTACAATACCACAGAGTCTAGCAGGTGAGTGACATCACTTGATACATGTACCAGAATGTTCTACCTACTACAATACCACAGAGTCTAGTAGGTGAGTGACATCACATGGTACATGTACCAGACTGTTCTACCTACTACAATACCACAGAGTCTAGTAGGTGAGTGACATCGCATGGTACATGTACCAGACTGTGTTGGCTACTACAGTACTACAGAGTCTAGTAGGTAAGTGACACTGCTAGATATACAGAACGTACACTGTAATGTGTAAATAAAATGTGTTTCACAAGTTCTAGTATTAAGCATGCAAAAAACAGATAGTTTGGGTATTGCTTTGTTTCGATGAAAACAATATTTCTACAGCTAACCAACCTTTCACATGTGTTGAAGAAACAAAGACGGCAAAGGCAAGTCTCTGTCTTACCTACAAATACTCCCATTGTCTAGTTGTCGGTTGTGGAGCCAATCAAAAATGCTACTCAAAAGCGATTGTGTAAACATGTTGTGAGGCATTCACCTTACTCTGTAAACTTTAATAATGTCAATGACATTTCTAGTGAGGAAAATAGTGAAATTCCACGTTACAAAGAGATGATAAAACACTGAGATTTAATAAAGAATATAGATAAGGATAAATTCCATGTGTAAAGGACAGTTTGTGAGTCAGCTTATCACTACTCTGTACATCTATAGGCCTGTTCGTATCTGAGGAAGACATCACATGTAAAACCTGAAACATTTTACATAAATGTTCAATTACTTTGTTGTGAAAAAGTCTGTACTTCAACATTGCACCTTGCACATTTAGCAAAGTCATTAATTGATCTGAGTAGCAGAACTTTTACAAGACCGGCTTCACAAGTTTCGGCACATTGTCTGTCCTTGGAAACAGCTGGTATGTCCTTGCCCATAGTTGAGGAATTGTCCGCACTGTCTTCATCAGAATCTGAGTGACTGAGAGGGATATGTGCCCAACTGATGGCTCCGGCCGTGCGTGGGAAGGTCGACCAGCAACCTGCAGATGGTCGTGGGCTTCCCCTGTGCTCTCCCTTCTTTATGCTGACTTCCATTATATAAGTGAAATATTCTTGAGAACGGCGCAAAACACCAATCAAATAAATAAACCCAACTGATAGTAGGATATCATCGTCAGTAAAAATTTCACTCGTTGGCATGTCTTTTGACTCCCAGCATGTCAGCAGGGGATCAGAGCAGGAGGGTCTCTGGTTCCAGGTTCGGCATGCAGAGGTGATTCCTAACAGCTGGAACAAACTGCACATAAAACAAGTAGTCAAAAATTGAACCTTTTCTCCAAGTTTTATGGCTGTTACTGTAATAGACAGGAAGACTCTTCATACTGATGTGCTTGAAACACCTTGGAGAATGAAATTTCCAAATGCACAGTGGTCTTAGTTTATGGGAACCTGTCTTGTTAATCCAGAATGACATGGTTGCATCTTGATCTTTTTATATCCCTCCTTCTTGCAGTCCTCTGTGCAAACATTTGTCAGGCAAAAGCTCATAGAACAACCCTGTTTCCTCACAGTTATAGATCTGGTCGACTCTATAGCCACCCTCTTCAGAAGTCTGCTTTAAGACATCATGATAGTCATCGGCTGCATCAGTGCCAGCTGATTTAAGTTCTCCAGAAATCAAAATCTGAGAGATAACTTGCCCTTTCTGGAATCTCTTAATGTAGTCTATGCTTGCTTCAAAATCATTCTGGCCATTGTAATTTTTTTCTGGATTTTCAGCAAGGCCCCAGATATTGGCAAACCCTGCTGTCTATCCTGAACAAACCAGTTGTAAAGTGAAGTGTCCAAGGCTGCATGGTTACGCTTTAGTCCATCATTTTCGTCACAAAATTCTTATAACTTCACCTCCTTTTTCAACCACCCTTGTATAATAATTGATTTGGCGATTCGGGAGTCCCATTTTACACCAGCTCAAGTTTCTCCTTTTCGTAGTTGCTCCATGGCTTGTAATTTATTGTGAAGTGAATAGGCTTTCCATGTTCTAGATGACATGGCACAGCTTGTACATTGTATGCAAATGCAAAAATTCAGATAATAATGGGTGAAGTTGATTGCAACATATTTTATATCCATCACCAACGTGACTGAAAAAACACATCTGGACAATATGTCTACTGGTAACAAAAATGATGAGAGTTTGAAAAACATCTTGAACTAAATTTTATAAATCATGCTTTATTAAAACAACGAACTAGCAGATCTTTGTGGTGATTACAGAGTGAAAAAAATCTGTTAAAAAAGCCCAAGACAACAGGCTAATGTTCTGTGAAATGCTGGCTTTGTTGTTTTGATCTTATGGACACTGAGCTTTACACAGTGGGCCATTTTACAGGTCATAAATTGCAGTGTAGCCACATGTTGTCTTTGAATCCCCTTTGATGATGGAAATAAACTAAAAGTTTAAAATTCATAAATGTCTCAACAATGGCACATGGATTTAAAAACATCTTACAGCATTATATATGAATACTACACAAATGAGAAAAAAAAAGGGCACGAAACTCTTGTGTGAAATTGGATTTCGCAGAAAATCCGTCATTTGTTTTCACAGATAGCAAGGGATTTTAATTTTGCCCTGCTGAGCTATCACACTTTTGATTCACACAATAGATGCTCCAAATATTCTTCGATGTGCAGGTTCACTCTTAGTAACCTCAGGTCAATTTTTTAATCCAGCCTGATGTGTGAATGATTTCTGTATATTTTTTCTTTTAATTGAACTCCATGATTCTCATTGTTTGTTAGATTCAGTGAATAAGTGTTTCAGACATTGTCCATTTTTGCTGCTAATTTTTTGCAATTCTTTTTTGTTCAAAAGCTAACCAAATCCAAGCATAAGTTTTACATATGTACATGTATTGATTTACTTGATTCTGATTGATTTTTCTGTGTAATCATTGTCTTAAATATTGTCTGATTGTGTGTTGCATATTTAGCTTGGGATATTGATAGTCTGAATGAGCTTGTTACTTGTACTTTGCTAATTTCCATTGTGTAAATAGGAATATAAGATGTTGTGAGAGTTTTGATTGTGTGTGTAAGTCACTGAGAAAGCTGAGCTGCTGGCTGAATCACCAACATCTGAAGGACTTTTGAGATTTGAGATTTTTTGAATGTTGGTGGTAAATCTGTAATGAGTGATTGACCAAGTCTGTGTGTCTGTTCAGGTAGTCTTGATGCCACGTTCGAGCCCGACTTTGTTAGTTAAAGCCTGCATGTCACATACAGAGACAATAGAGCCTAATACTGTATACATGTGCACTGTCCTGTCCTGTGCATAATAAGTATTTTTATAAGAATACAGTGTTTGAAGAGAAGGCCCTCAAGAAATAAGTGCATGTAATGCTGACCTTCAGTAGACATAGGAATACAAATAAACTTGGAGATAGTAATGGTGGTATTATTGTACCCATGTATACCACAGACTGGCAGAGAAGTTAGCTGGCTGGATGTGGCGTCATGAGCAGGAGCAGAAGAAAGCAAACCATCACAAGAAAGGGCATGCTGCTCGCAAGAAACACCTGCCACTGAGAAAGGTCAAGGCTGCTCTCAAAGGGGAATACCCAACTCAGCAGTACAGGTGAGATGCTGGGTATTTAAATTAATCCTGAAGGCACAGCATTGGAAAAGAAATTGTGGAAGTGGAATTCTGGCATTTCCAGAGGGTTCTGATCAAATTTATTTGGACTCTTTTTTTTGTTTTATTAAATTGTGCTAAAAAAAATTGTTGGAAATATATGTGGCTTATACATACACATATCTGTTGTATGAGAAAGTCTGTCAGATACCTTTTGAGGTGTTTGTTCAATTTTGAGAAAGTGTAGCACATCAGTGAAATACATAAATCTTATGAAATCAGTATTTTAAAATGAGAGAATAGATTTTGTCTGAGGATAATATGGAAGACTGAAATGTTGCAAATTTTCAGTTTAAGTTGTAGTATATTCTGTAACATATGTGTTGAATATTATGAATCTGATCTGTTGCCTTCAGGAAGAAGAGCAGCACTGAGCTGAAGTTGTTTCACAAGGAAGATCTGAGACGAGACTTTCTGTCTGCCATCCATCAGAGGAATGACACTTTCTATGTTCTCTCATTTAGCTCGGTGAGTTGCTGTCCCATATGACTGTCTCCCGTTGCCACTGTCCCATGCTGTTATGTCTGTGTCCTATGCTCTTTAATAGACTGCACAAATGACCACACGAGCATTCTCCTTCTCCTCCTCCTGTGGTCAAGAAGGACTCACAGATACTGAGAACAGGGCAGTGCACATGTATACAATTCTGTCCATTGTTGGGCTTGAACCCAAACCTCGAGTACATTATAGCAATTGAAAAGCAAGCATCCTAATCACTTGGCCACAGCTTGTTCCTATATTTATATATTTCTTTTATACTTGCAAAACCCTGGACTTACTACTAGGTATTTATTGTCCATGTCACATTTGACATTGCAGCACACGCTGGTGGCATGCAGTGTAGGCCAATGTATAACAGGATTCCATAGCGAGTATTTATTTGTTTATAAGCAGGTTATATGATGGTTTATTATTGCCTCCAGCCCATGGTGCTTGAGATAGCAAGCATAAAACATTTCAGGTTATGATCACAGATAGTAAACATCACAATTCATGTATACAAGTGCCAGCACCCTTGTGATGGGGGAGGGAAGAAAGCTTAAAGTATGTACATGCAGCATTCATTTGCTACCTTGAAAACATTGAAAAGCTTTGAAAACCGATGCGGGAATTCAAGGCCTTGAATCATCTTGCAAAATGAACAAAAAGTCTGTTGTCCTTCAAAACACCTTTAAAGTGAAATCTAACTGCAAATCTAATTGTAGCTTGTGATATCCGTATTAAATACTAATTATCAATATCATATAAAGCTATCGCCAAAGTCTTTCCGAAAGTTGGTGGAATTTCGTGTCCGAGATCAAGTAGGTTATAACGTTTTTGATAAGAATTCCCCAATATGAACATTCTCATCTCATTCATAGATATTTCTTTGACGAACTCAATCCTTCAAAGTGAATTTTGGAGAAACCAGATAAAGGCATGCAACACAGTGGAATTGAAGTGTGATAAATGGAAAAACTGAGACAAAAGTATTGACCCGCAAAAGTTTGGTATTTCCCATAGAGTCTGCCGGTTGGAAACAAATTCAAGCCACTTCAGTTTAAAATACTTCATTGTATTGTGCCTTGTAACATGTACCTACACACGCGTCTAAGTAGGTGTGAGTCAGGCTCATCCAAATGAATTTTGTGGAAGGGAAGATGACATTGCTCACTATATTTCACAGTGTCCACTGTTGGTGTCATCCTGGGAAGATGTAAATAGTTGTCTTTGTCAGAGAAAAGGTTTCGACATATCCCACAAGCCTCCCTCTATTTTATACAGATTTTTTCGAAAACGTAAGCAATGCCAAATGGAAAATGATACCTTGCTTCATGCAAAATTTTTTTATATACAAATGCCACATAATGAAAATATTACCCTTAGTAAATGAAGGTTAACAGTGTAAAACTTGATGCAGCTACGTTGTCAGAATTTCCAAAGTACAGTGAGTTGGAGCAAGAATTAAGTAATTTTTTCCTGCCTGTTCCAGCATAAGGCCTATAGTTGAATTTTAGGCCTGTAATTTTCAGTATGTAATATTGTAAGCAAATATTGTCCTTGTCCTTCACTCTTTATTATGGGAATATTGAGAGAGGATGGGATAGGGATGGTGGGGACTCAGAGGATTTTGGATGAGGCTTGGGTATCAAAACCAAAGCCATGTCATGTAGAAACATTAAAGCATGTCATTAAGAGAGTAGGTGTGTGGCTTCAGGCCTACATAACCTTGTTTTTAAAATGCTTTTTACTGTTTTACCTCTGTGTCAGTGACCTAATTTAAGTTCCCTTGAAGGGATTACAGTCATGCATATTTAAATTAATCTTTGTCTATAAACAATCAGTTGAGACCAAGGGTCTATTAAGAAACATGAGGACGTGTTAGAAACACTTTTCATGAAGGACAAACAGAACAAGTATGCCTATATACATCAAGTCCATGAACAAAAATTGAAATGTAAATTGAGTACGAACCCAATACCAAGTCAGACTTAAGACTCTTAATATGTTTTCAACATATAGTGCAATTCATGTATTTATTTGATTGGTGTTTTAGCCCATACTCAAGAATATTTCACATATGATGGCGGCCAGAGTTATGGTGGGAGGAAACCGGCCAGAGCCCGTGGAAAGCCCACGACTATCCGCAGGTTGCTAGCAGACCTTCCCACATACGGCTGAAAAGGAAAGAAAGGTACTCTGTTTTCGTTGTCCAAATGCAAAATCTTCACATGATTTCTGCTTTGTGGAAAACATTAAATAATTTGTGCGTCTAGGTGGTTTTGCAAAAGCAGCATATTCAGGACTATGGTCAATGATTATGAAGTACCTGGAGAACTGTACTCTCTTCAAACTCCTCACAGCGCTTTCTTGTAAAAGTACTTTACATATATGCAACAAAAAAGCCCAGACAAAAAAGCTCTCAAACAGTTGGCCCAGCCATTTTTCTTGCATATATACATCTATGGCATTTTTGCAAAAATATCAAAATTTTTTATTTGTTTACAAATACAGAAATCAGAAATAATGGAGCCATAACCCACTCAGGCAATCATTTGCCTTCCATTAATATGACATGCAGATATGCATTAATAGCCAGTGAGAGCTTGCAACCCATTTGAACCAGGGCCAAGATGTGGCAAGGAAAGCAATTCAGAGCTGTGAAATCATTGCTGAGTGCACAACTTTGCAGCCAGATTGACTGATTGACAGTGGACCCACCCACAGGCTTGTTACCCACGCCTATGTGAAAGAAGGCAGATAACTTGCTAGATCTGTCACTCAAATATGATGTATCATTGCAGGAGGCAGGTTATTTTCCCACAGAAGTAGGAGGTAACATTTCTCCTTCGTTTTTTGTCCTATATTACAACATTTTGACAAAACCCAAGGAGACAGTGTTGCTCAAATGTTCTACAGAGTCATTCGAGTGAAAAATCATTAATGTTTCAGCCACAATGTACTGTGCTCAACCCTAATGCATCGTCCTATACATGTTCATGAGCACATGAATATTCTGGATGTACATTGTTTTTGCAAAGCCTCTAAAAACATTTCTCTTATCATATGTGTGTATTGTACATGTATCTAATCAGAGCAGATTTGTGTGATTGCATTTATGTTTGATTTGATGTTTTAGCAGGGAATAACAAATATGAATATGTACCGTTCACAGGATATAGTATATAGACCGGTTTCAAGCTTATTTACCTGACATATTGACTCAAAAATTTTGTTTTATACACCTTTGTACACTCCTGTCCAGTTTTTGACTGGGACAAATGCTACATTACAGACGGAACGGCCTGGATACCAACTGGCGATACTGAACAAGTGATCTCAGTAAAGGCTATACATCACACACTGCTAGAATAAAACAAATGGTATTCGGTTTGTGAATATATTTCAAACCATTCACAATTCTTTCATTTATGATTGGATAAAATGTGAAATATAAATTTTCAGAAAATTCTTGACAGTTTAACTACACTACTTACTTCAGCATTTTGACTGATTTTTTGCAGACATATTTTCCATTTTGGTTGATCATTCCCTATGTCATAACATGCACCATAACACGTTGCCTGTTAGACAAGATACCTGCTCTCTGGATGAAGTATTTTTATGATGCTTTCTTTTCTCTTTTTTTTCAATCGGTCAGTTGATTAACGGCTCCTTGCTTCCAATCAGTTACAACAGTCAGAAGTTCTGTATTTTAATTATTCATTCCTTCCATTCACTAGGACTACTTCTTACTGCCAGCCACAGCTTATAATAAATCCACACGGCCAAAGATGTCACTGGTCATGCCAGCTCTGGTAAATCTGAATGGTAAGTACTTTTGCGGTCAGAAAGAACGTACATGTATGTGCCATGCAATGAATCTGGTCAAACCAAAACTCTGAAAACTTGGTTTTCTTCTTTTTGCCACCTGCTCAGATATATGAGCAGGCTATCAGTATGCTGTAAATAAGAGGAGTGACCTATTAGCTCTCTTTAAAAAGTTGTTCTGGCAAGGCGAGACTGTATTACCTGATGATCATGCTACATCACCATAATGCAGCAGCCTTCGAATGGCCGTGGATTTTCTCCAATCATAATGCTGGCCTTTGCTGTATAAGTGAAATATTCTTCAGTACGACGTAAAACACCAATCAAATAAATAAATAAATAAATAAATAAATACATACCATAATGCATGCAGTACTAATGTAATGCTGAAAGCACTCCAACCAGACAGACCAAAGATAGAATAAGCTACATATACGCATTAAATGATGGCAGCAAATTTTGTTGTAAATGACAGTAAAAAAGTCCCCATGCAGTATCTGTATCAGATGTATAGGTGAATCCTGCCTTTTTCCCAAAGTTTGCAGTGGTGGAGCATAAGCAGACATGGACACATGCTTATTGTAGGATCAGATGTAACTGGTATAAAACGTGGATGTCGAACTCTGATGATGCAAGTTCTTAGATTAGACCTTCCCATCTTCATCCTTATTCACTTTAACCTACATGTAGGACATGTTTGTGCTTTCAGAAACTCTTCAGCCACCAGAGGGCAGTATGGGAGTGATGCAGATAGATTGTGAGGTTTTCGACACACGGCTGATCCATGTCAACAAAATGTCTGTCCCAGAGTTCAGTTCACATCAGAACTCTTCAAATCCAGAAAATTATTATGGACATAACTAGCAGCATCTGCATTATTCTCAGTCCAAGAGGTTTTGTCAGTGTTGGGTGCAACTGTAAAATTTCTCATCTGACAGCATTATGCTTATTAAGCATTGTTGATCTTTATTCTTAGAGTGCATGTCCCTCCATCATATGATATTAGAGCCATCTGAAGATTCTTTGTAAAATTCATGGAAGCGATACTTATTAAAATAGTATGAGATGTGTGTGGGAAAAGTGTCATAGTGAGCTGTTGTCATAATAATGCCTTAATTGTGTTATGTCTGCCTTGGCAGATGTTGTGAGGTACTGTACTTATTGAGACCAAAGTCACAGTGTAACGCACGATTAATCTCAGTAAGGCAACAGAGCTCTATCAAAGGCAACTTAGTACTGTAAATCTTCAACCTTTTCAATCATTAAAGCAGTTTTTAAAGGGTAGTGTATACATATAGTTACTGTAAAAATGAACTTCAAAATGATTTGTTTGTGTCACTACAGGTGTAAGCTTCATAATACTATGAGAATTATTTCTCTAGACCCAAAAGTTCTCTAAGGAAATACTGAAATGTTGCTTTCAGCGGTGGTTGAAAAAGTTGAAGAATTAGGTAAGGTAAGTGTTGCTCTATTGAAAACACCATTTGCTATATCAGAGGCAACTTTACAATGTTCAAGGACACGTTGCTGCATTAAAGGCAGTATTGTCATGGCTGTGAGTAATGTTCATCTGGTACAGTGTCACATTCCTGTGGTTCTCTCAAGTTGTGTACTATGTTCGTGATAAGCCAGTCATGTTGTTTGCCTGAGGAGTTCATCTTGACTTTCCCCGTTATAGTTTGGGTATTTATTGTTTATTGAGGACCGAAGGACCTATTGGGTGTTTTACTTTGTCTGGGAATAATAATTTTTCAATATACTCCATTTACATTTATTGGTATTTATGTTTTCTGTCATTGATACATTCTAAAAGTAGTATCATTGTATAGTTTGTTTGGTGGGTGTGTTATGATGCTTATTTCATGACCCATTTTTTCCGAGAGAGGTGGGAGTGAAGGGTTTGGTGGTTAAACAGATTTGATACACTATTCAAGATTCAAGTTGCAATGTAAAGTAACAATACAGTTTGTCAACTGAAAACACAGATTCTTCATGTGTGCTTCATGCAGCCATTTTGTCTCTAGGTGGAAATTTGGTTTCATACATTAAAGCATTGCCCATGTCAGTATTCTGGTACTCAGCAATGAGGGTTAAGGAGAAGGTTAACTAATATATACAGCAGTTGTATTGTAACCAGTACTGTATTTTATGTACATATTTGTACAGTGTTTGTGAAATGTGAATTTGCAGCGGTATCTAACCCACAGTTTTAGTAGGTCATTTTACCATAATTTCCTTATTTCAAGTGTCTAATGTCAACGAAGCATGGAAAAAAAATTGACTGCACATTCCAGTTAAGACGGATATTTTGAAATTGTGCCATCTGATGTGTGTGTGTGGCAGACACATTGGTTGGCATTTCTTCACGCTTACAGATATACTTCTGAAGGTTCGAAACTTGGATATGCTGCCCGTGCATAGCTGGTGATGCAAAGGGGATCAGATCTTGTCTAGTTCGAAGTGCCTGCCCACTTGATGATGGCTACTTTTACCTTGGCACATTTTACAAAGAGGTGATTAGAGTTTGACCATTCACATGAGCTGGTACAGAAGTGGATCTAGTTAACATACGTGCAAAGCATGATCTAGTAACGTTCTCACCTCGGAATCTGCTGCGTTGATTTTTGAAACAGGTTGTCTAGATGTTGGTTTGGTTAGTGCAGGGACATAGAGTATAAAAGTTCTATTGGAGGGTACTCGACACCCATCACCAGATTGCATTCTTCCCTGATGTATAGGCTTTTGACAGACTGTGACTGGTTCCTCTCATTCTGAGGTGATGTACGGTGCTTTTGGCAGACTGTGACTGGGTTGCTCTGATTCTGTGGGTGATTTATTGGGCTTTTGACAGACTATGACTGGTTTCTCTTGATTCTGAGAGTGATTTATTGGCCTTTTCACAGTGACTGGTTTCCTCTTGACTTTGGGGGCTTATTTGTTGGGCTTTTGTCCCCGGTTTCCTTTGATACTGGGGGTGATTTATGGGATTTTGACAGACTGTCACTGGTTTTGTCTGATTCTGGGAGTGATGGACATGTGGGGTTTTACCAGGACTGTGATTGCTTTTCTCTGCCCATTATCTTTACAATCCTTGTGTAGCAAGATATTCAATAACTTAGTGCTCAAAACTTTTTAAAAATTTTTGTCAATTTTTTATAATAAAATATTAAGAAAGTGTACACTGAAAGCCCAAAATACTCAAAAGAACGAAAAAAGAAAAGAAAGTTTTCTGGTAATGTTTGATCAAGTTATCATTTGTTAAGGTTTCATTGTCCAGATTAACAATATCAACATACTGCAATGTGCCTTACTGTAACACAAGTGCCTTTTGTCATTGTTGAGATAATTGGCCTCTTCAAGGGTGTCAAAAGAAGCTGTTCTGGCTGCATTCATTGTGTCCCAAATAACTTAGATTACTCAGAAATTTACACCAGGAGAATGTTAACTGTGAATATAAAACCCCGACACATGAGCGATATGGTATGACTACATGTGTAGAGTCCGTAAATCACAATACCTGCACCATGCAACAGTGATAAAGATGATGGTGTAGGCATTACAGTTATATTTGTAATTATGAATAAGTGTGCATGTACATGTGAGATGTATTCTGTGTTTCTATCTTTTTGGTTTACTGACTCTGGGTATGTATATGTATTCAGGGAGATGTAGTGTTGTGGATGGTTGCATGTAAATTTAACCTCTCACTGAATGTGAAAAAAATACAGTTGGACACTGCCGCAGAAGTACTAGATATGTAAGTCATCATGCTGATTAGTTCATTTGTGTTTTCATTTCGTGTGTTGTTGCCATGAAACTTAATGTTGTCTGGTGGCTTTGACTTGTGCTTTGCCTGTGCTGTAGTAGAGCATACCTGTACTGAACAAACCGTAGAGGCTTGCGTAATGTTTGATGTTGTCCCTGGATTTGTGTACTGTGCAGCACAGGCCTTCCTCTGATGAGTTTTCGTTAGACATTTGTATGACATTTTCCTGTTGAATAAAGTTGTGTCCGTAAAAAAAAAAGAAAAGAAAAAAGATGGTTTTCATATTATGCACAGTTGTCCTATAGTAACCCTGTGCGCTCGTTTTGTAAATACATGTACATTTGACATGAATATGATTCATTGATTGTCGGCTGGGCACCGACATAGGTTGTAAAGCCATGTTTAAGTACTTAGTTATTGCCATTTTTACACGATCTTAACTGGCGACAATTTTTTATTGAAACAGTAACTGACACTAGTGTATTGCTTGTAATTCCATGAAATAGTAGTACTCACCATTTTGTTTCTAGGTCAACACCTACAATTTTTACTTGGGATTAAAAATATCTTTTTTTACTTTATTGACTCACAGTTTCATTAAGTTTAAAGGTTTATCATGTTTCATGAAATTGACGTGGTCAAACTGCGCATTTGGTAACATCATTTGCCAACTGGTCTAGATGTACACAATGTTCCATAGTTTAGTCTCCAATTGAGTTTGGCCCGAAATACAGGCCATTGTTTGTGTATGTCCTTATAAGTGGCTTTTTACTTGGATTTCTTGCTATATATAAGCCTAAATAATCATCATGATAGCGCATTAAGAATTATGTTCCAACACCATGGAAATCTTCATGGCAGTAATGAAGCGAGGAAGTTGTACATTTATTTGTTAGACTTGCTTTATGAAATATTTCTTTGCTGCTATATTGTAAAAGTGCATAAGCTACATATACATGTACACTCGCAGTAATGTCGGGGTTTTTTCTATAGGGTATGTTATTGTGTTTAGGCCTTCTGTTACCGTGGATGAAGAACATCCTTTAGTCTGCATTTGTGTTGTCGAATAAAGCCTTTGAACTTCACCCATTTTTGGCTTATTGAATTATCGTATTCGTGTTTAACAGCACAGCATGTATTGAGCCCAGCAACAACACCAAGTGGGTGTCCCACTAGATCATGACGCCGCGCTGGCGCGCTATCGTGGGTATATACGAACAAGCACGTGAACCAATTTCCTATTCTCCAATAGGCTACGGAGGCCTCCATGGTCGAGGGTTTAACATGCATAATCACACTGGTGCCTCTCACCAATGCGGCCCCTGTGAGTTCAGCTCAGACTGGTTTTCTCTCTGATCGCACGTGTAATGATCTGCTAGCAACGTGTTGATATAGAGGGTTTACCGCGGACTTTGTCCGGTTTCCACTCATTATGATGCTGGCTGCTCCCGTATATAAGTGAAATATTTTTGTGTAGGCGCAAAACACCAAATACCAGTCGGGGGTAACATCTCGCCATAGAAATCTTGACAAAGATGATAACAACATCATGATTTCGCAGTTCATTGTTTTATTTCCATTTATTTCTCACATTTATTACGCCACAAACACACTTACAGCTGGTAGCTCTATATTTATTGTCGACTGTTTCCATGATTCTTTTCGCATAATCTTAAGGTAACAAATTGAAAAACCCTGATGTAATGATGTGCATGAACGAACTGTCGTCGTAATGACCTCTATTAGCTGGTTTCAAAATAAAGAAACTTACAATATTGTCTTGGTTAAATATATACACAAGAAAATTGAGCATGTTGCCGAGGGCCTCCAGTTTTTCTCCTACAAATACTCATGCGCGCGGCCCTTTCTTCCCTTTCTTCTTACGAGTTTTCAGTTTGGCTTCCACAAGCTGGTTCCCTCGTCGTTTGATATCGTCTCGGGTGAGAAGTTTCTCGTTATCTAAGTCGTGATCGAACAGGTAATCATCTGCAAAACACAAACTATGCGGTCATTAAACCAAGGGAGAAGCAACCTTCACAGAGTACAGATATCATACAGAATGTGTAAATAACATAGACTAAAGCAACAACACACATAAAGAACATAGATCAGCAGGTTTTTGCGTCAGGCCTCTATTGTCAAAAATCCAAGCTTTTCATCCATTTTGCGGGAAGGACTGGCTATCTTTCGAACATCTTCGCTGTCGTCTTCTTTTTCTCAATTATTATTACTGGTGCCCACGAAAAAGATTAGGGAGGTCATCACGGTCTAATTTTCGTAAGCAATTCATAAGCTCATACGGACAATCTTAAGCTGGTTTAAATGTGAAAGTGGCTTAGAATCAGCTTTATGTCACCCCCGGGTAAATTGATCCGAGTTTTTTGCCCCTGTTAACAACGTGGCTTTAAGCCGGTTTTATGGCGTGAGCAAGTTTATTTGTGCCGTGTGAGCCGTAGCTCGAACAGATTCACTGACCGGACACATATGGTTGACTATTATTCCACTTTCCGAAGTCGCTTCAATCTGACCCTGTGAACGCACACATTTTCAAAACAATTATTTTATATACATATATATATATATATACATATACATATGTGTGTGTGTGTGTATATATATATATATATATATAAAATAATTACATCAAATGAAGACTCCTTGCAAAAAAAAACCGTCACTGACTAATATACACACGTAAATTTTCTATACTCGACATTGTGTCCTGGGCCCTCCGCAAGACACGGTTGAGCAGAACATTGGACATAAACACTTGAACATCCAATTCATATATACTGAATCCGTTCTTTACAGTTAAATTAATTCTTTCTTATTACATGCATTATTAGTTCCCAAACTTACCGTCATCTTCATCCTCGGCTATAACCTTTATCTTGAAGTTATCCGGTGGCAGACGAGTCTCCATGAATTCTTGGAACTGTAAAATTGAAACAGATGTACGCATCAAAATGCTGTAGAAAGCCGCTGTGCACCAATATAAAAAGCCTTAAAAATAACGCGTAATGACCCAGAAGCCTCCCACCACTGGGGTCGCTGTGAGTTTAAGTCCACCTCATGCTGGCTTCCTCTCCGGCCGAACGCGGGAAGGTCTGCCAGTAACCTGCGGATGGTCGTGGGTTTCCCTAGGGTTCTGCCCGGTTTCCTCCCACCATAATGCTGGCCGCCGTCGTATAAGTGAAATATTCTCGAGTACGGCGTAAAACACCAATCAAATAAATAAATAAATACAAATAATGAGTTTGCCACAGGTTGTTTCATGTACCGAATAGCTGTGCTCCTAGCTGAACTGGGCTAAGCTTCAGTCCGCTGGGTCTCTATATTCGATCCTTCCTGGATGGGGAGGATGAAAAACTACTATACACTGTGCCCCTCAGGTACCGGCTACAATGGACTTACCTTCAAAGATTTGAGTCGCATGTCCAAGTTTTCCCTTCCCTCTTTCCCTGTTTCTCTCTGGAGCACGTTGATCTTCCTGCCACAGTTTTCTAGGTCCTCCAAGGGAATTCCTCGACTGTAGTTATGGAACGGCTGAGCGGTGGGGAGAAATTGGAATATGGAAAGATTTTTGTTCGTTGCCAGTCAGATGTATTGTAACCTGATATCACCTAAATCGCATTTCTGAACTAAATACATTGTACAAGTGAATAAAAATAATAGATACAAAACTCTTGTTGGAAGAGTTAGTGCTGGCTCAGTGTGTCCAATTATGAGGCTGTGTGTTCGAATTAAGCTCAAAATTCTTGAAAACAGCGTTAAAGAACTAACGAACTGAATAAAAAAATCTTGCTGGGAGGTGGTATTTATTCAAACATCACTGTATAAGTATGCATAATAGCCGACAAAGGTAGTCTAGAGACTAGAGACTTCAAACCAAAAGGTTTTACGCCAGCGGCGGCGAAGACTCAAAACCCTCATTTGGACAGGCACGAGCTGGATTCTAATACGCGACCTTCATGTAGTACGGGAGTTTGTGGAGGAGACTCATAACCCCCATCTGGACTGGCGGGAGCTGGATTCTAAAACTCGACCTACATGTAGTACGAGAGTTTGTGGAGAAGGCTCACAAACCCCATTTAGACTGGCGGAAGCTGGATTCTAAAACTCGACCTACATGTAGTACGGGAGTTTGTGGAGAAGGATCACAACCCCCATCTGGACTGGAAGGAACTGGATTCTAATACCTGACCTACATGTAATATAGCGGTTTCGTCGCCATGGCGCTATAGTGAGGTTATCTTAACCTACGTGAATGGGTGTATAGAATAATATGAAAATATCGACGAAAGATGTACCTGAATAAGCTTGCAGATCCTCTAACGTGAGAAAATGAAAGCCATTATTTACTTTTCATTATTGTCTACCCCCACCCCCACCCACCACCGCCATTTTAAGATGCCACACTGTGCCTTAAAGCCGCGATGTCACGGAACGTTACGGAAACTGTGATGTCACTAAATCTCACGACCATACATTCAACAATCCTGTTAGGCCAGTAAAAGTTCATGACAATCAATGTCAAGGTCATAGACGTAAAGTGCAGGGCGTAATCGTAATACCGGCTTCAGTTTGACGTTCCAAAGTTTCTGGTAGAGGGTGCCAACGGCCAGTTGGATGTCCACGACCAGATGCTTTTCGTCTTCCAGTTTTTTTCTTAGGTTGTCTCTCCTCTCCTCAGCCTTCTCTGTGTAACTTTTCATTTCCTCAACTAGCCGCTCACCTCTGACATCAAAAAAGCACATCCAAACACTTCAGTCTGAAATGCCCTGTAATTCATAGTCCGAATTGCACAGACCTGTGCTGTGGGGCTTTTATTATCATTATTATATCCAAAAGAGCAAGACGTTAGATAATGTGTTTGTTTGTTTCATTGAGGTTTAATGCAGTTTTTAACATCGTTTTGGTTACATCCGGACGTTGTGTCTTTGTAGAAGGCAAGCCCGTCCAATGCAGTCTTAAATATAGCGCTGCGCCTCCAGAGCGTCATGCCAAAGGCACCTCGGGCCCATCTTACAAAGCTGGAGTGGCTTACGTCAGACGTAGGCGTTTACGTCCGCTTTAGTAGCGGCTTCCGTCAGCTCCTAGTAGCGTCTTGCTAAAGTTGTAGCATATGCCTAGAGTGTGTCTACGAAACACCACAAGCGCCGCCATATTTAGTATACTGACGGAATTTACGTCTGGCCGAGGGTAGGTGTAAATTTGCACCAAACTTTACATCAAGTCCCAGCTACTCCATCTTTGTAAGACGGTTAGTCTTTCCTGCGACATACGTCCGACAGGCTTACACCCAGTGGCAGCCTTATTCCAGCTTTATAAGACGGGCCCTAGGCACGATGCCCTACTCAGTCACATTCTACTCAGGCCAGACGGACCAGCTAAGTACATGGCCTATTCCTCGTTGCTGAGAAACAAACAAACGAGGCAATACCAACACTGCCATTATATTAAAGCCTTTGATGTGACACAATTTGGGATTGAAACTTTTGTGCACGTTCAATAGACCCATTACGCCATCGCAGACTAATTCTAGAATATAAGAGAGCTCTACAAACAAATCGAACTGAATAGCACCCATATTTGCAACATCATGCTATGCGGTGCTGCTGTCTTGTCAGAAAAGACTTCAGCTACTTGACATAGGCAGATATGTCAGTCTATCTACAGAATGTATGTATGCTAGGGTTTTACGTCGTACTCCACAATTTTTCAGTCAGATGACGACGATGAGTCCTTAGAATATATTTATACTGTGTCCTCCAATGGCAGGGCGAGTCCATGCTGCGAAAGTGCTGCAGCCCTTGGAACAACATCCAGAAGACACCAGACATGACACCCATCCCAGTCACATTTTGCTGACACATCAGGCCGACCAACCCTATTTCCATGCTCTAACCTCTCAGTGCTGAGCGCCAAGTGGGGGAGCAACAAGTACCATGTGTGAGAATAAACTGAAGTTGTCACTAAACCCAGCACGTCCCCTTACTCTCTTGAGTAGCCCTCGTATCGGAGCAGACTGTAGGTGTCCCTTAATTTTTCTAGCTCCATGCCTAGTTTACGGCGAATCGTGAGGAACTCCTTTTCCTGAGCCTGCAACTGTTCCCGTGTGTTGTCCTGATTGGCTACGCGGAACACCACGTCCTGCAGCGCCACAGAAAGAAAAAGAAAAGAAAATGTGAGTCACCAAAAAAGTTCAGAATAAACCTATAGCGAAGTTCTGTAAAAACTGACAGGCTTTTGACAAAGCAACGTTATGCGGCAAAGCCTGTGTCAGGTGAATGAGATGCTTGGAGCTGTGTCTCTTCCCAAAGCATGGGACCTAAAGACCAGTCGGAGCCCTTTTACTCCCCAACCCATTGGTCGTAACTTGCTGTAGATACAATAGTCTTGCAAATGGCAGTATGAGCAGATAAGTGTTCATCACTTTACAGAGATAACACCTTAAAGAAGAAATACTCTTTCTTTAACAGGACAGACCTCGTAAAAATGAACTTAAGTTGAGTGAAAAGACCATTAAAAATTGAATCTGCAAATACGTTAACTGAATTTTTTTAGATTTTTTTTCACCAATATAAACGCAGTCAAATATTTTGATAGTATGGTGGGTTTTATGGACCATGTTGATAATGTGGCTCACCAGTGAAGTCATACAACTTTTTATACACCATAAAGGTTCAGCTCTGAATATTGTTCTTGTGAAGAGTACTCCTGTAATATTTGCCTGTGTATGGAAAAGCTAATGTGACATTAAATTTCGGCGTGACATCACTGGTGAACCACATCATCAATATGGTCCATTAAACCCACCATACAATGAAAACATTTGTCTGCGTTTATTTTGATGAAATAAAGATCTAAATATTCAGTGAAGGTATTTTCAGATACAGTTTTTAATGGCCTTTCACTCACCTTAAGTCCTTTTTTACGAGGTCTTTCCCTTTAATGCAAAGTGCCAATTCTTAGTTATGAAAATTTAATATACTACTTTGAATATGATGAAAAATGTGCACCAGAAACAGAGAAGAGCAAAGATAGTGATACTGTCATGTTTAAACATCCTTGAGTAATGAAGGAACATAGATTTAGATGTTCATAATGACTGGGCTCTGCATTCCCCACTCTAACGCTTTACCACATACCCAGAGTATTATATACTCCACAATAACAAGCAGTATTCCATACTAACATGAGGTACTCCACACTAACAAGCAGTACTCCATACTAATATGAGCTACTCCACACTAACATGCGGTACTCCATACTAACATAACTAATATGCCGTACTTGCATGCTCTCCTGACAAACTGCACGGTTTAGTAGGGTTCACTCACGTTGATATCCGATACTTTGACAGAGTCTTTGATTTTCTCGAAGGCATCCTCGTAATTCAGTATCCTCTGCTGACGTTGGATGTGATTCTGTCTCTTCCTGGACTGGGCCTCTATCAACGCAATCACAAATATTCGTCAGGTATAACACTGCTAAAAATGCTACAATTATATTCATGCCTAATGACCCATAAAACTATAAATGCCTTTGTCAACGAACATAATCTACCCAGGTGGAGGACAAAATCAGGTAACTGAAGCTACACAAAGCTACGAAATATATCATATCAACCACCATCACTTAGGCCGATGTTGTGTTGATTATCATTTAACTATAGCCACAACGCAGATCAGCTTGGATGTAATTAAGTTGCTCCAATCTAGGATATCTGATCTGTGGACTACCGTCCTAGGCTCGAATCACAGGCCCTCGTATCGACCCAACAGGCCAGGCAATATGATGGTAGGCCTCCTCTATGCGTAGGCCTACTACATGTATTTTTACTTGTGTACTAGGTCTAAAGATCTAGCGCTATGGCCGGGCCTGTTGGATCGATACGAGGGTCCGTGGGTCGAATCTTATTCCATTCACCGAGTTCTCTCGGACTGAAATATGCCTAGACCTATGTCACTTCAGTTGGGTGATATTCGGGCTAGTGAAAATATTCATCTAGCAGGTCGTATACGGACGTAACACGGATGTATACGATGGTATACCGAATGTATCACAATACAGGAGGACTTCTGTTAAAGTTTATGAATGGTGTTGCCGCTGACAGCGGCAGCGACCGACATCACGGCTCACACGATGAGAAGAGCACAGGCTCTGATGGGGGAAAATGAACAAAAAAATGCTTGCCTTACGTCAACTGTTTCATAGAGTAGTAATTTTTGATTCAATTTGCAAGAGTTTGCAATTAAATTGCGTCATTTGGGCATGTGGTCTGACAGGTGTGAGTTTCGAAATGGATAGTAGATACAATACATATGCATATCGCCAAACTTATATTTAAGATGTGATTAAGTAAACTTTAAAAACAAAGTAAAGCACAAAACTAACGAGGCTTCTGTTATTCAGAACTGTTGTATTGAATGAAAAGAATTCAAATGCTTGAATTACAATTATTATTGTAAATTTACTGACAATGGTGGAAGCCATATAAGTGTTGTAAAGTGTGAGCAAACCTTTGCAACCGGATTTGAGGCAAAAATAAATACATTTGTGCCCCATGAACACAAAAGAGGTCTCACAAATAATCAAAACGTTCAATCCCCACCCCACCCACGCACCCACACAAGCATACACGCCTCCACACAAAGAAAAAATACCAAGTAACGGTAATTTTAGGTACTGTTTTTAGTGGTCTTATTGAGATCAATATCGCTTTTTCTTGTCTTTCTCACTGCTATATTGTCTCATGTAAGTAAGCTCTGTTATGTAACCTTTCCCTGATTAAAAGGATCAGCTGTAAGGTGTATCTCTCTCTCTCTCTCTCTCTCTCTCTCTCTCTATCTATCTATCTATCTATCTATCTATCTATCTATCTATCTATCTATCGATGTGTATGGGATATACTTACCTGAAATAGCGTCAGTACTTAACATTGGTCGACCCTGAAAGAAAAGACCAAGTTCATGATTTCATGTCTTCAATAAAACACTGGCGTAAAACACTTGAGGCGAATAAACGGTCGATGGACTATGATCTGGGTTATGCCAAAAGGTAATAAATCAAAATGATTTAGCAAAATGAATGATGGAATACTATCAAAAATATTAATATTATGAGTGAGTGACTGCTTGGGTTTCTCGTACTTAACAATGTTTGAGTCATATAACGACGAAGAGTCCTTCCTCTGTGTGCATAAAGTGTGTCTTCTTGTGTCCGGGCGAGTCCATGCCGCCAAAGTGCTGCCGTCATTGTTACATCATGCGGTATACACCAGACATTACACCTCACCCAGTCACATTATACTGACGACGGGCGGACCATTTTTAAATCCTTTGGTATCACTCGACTAGGGATTTCCCTACCTCGAGGCGGACGCTCTAAGCACTAGACCACGGAGGCGGTCCATTTATATTATTCCGAGCATCACTATTTGATTTCAAAAAATTTCAGGTATTTTGTGTCGTAAAAGAAAAAACAAAGAATGAAAGAAAGTCACCCGTCGCTCGTATCTTTCGGCCGGTTCTCGTCTGCGCTCCACTTCTTTTTTCATCTGGCTCAGCAGCTGGTCACGTGATTTCTTCGCTCTGTAAAGCTCTCGCTCTGTTGTCATCAGTTGTCTCTGAAATTCAACAAGCGCATAAAGTAGCAGCAAAACATTTCTATATAACTACATTTATTAGCGGGATATGCATGTGTCGATTTTTCGACACATTTGTTCAAATATAAATATAATATAAAACGGCACCAACAAGAAACGCGGCAAAGAAACTAATTTATGAGGTAGGAGGCCCACATAAAGAGCAGCTCAACAGCTACCACCGCGTTATACCGGGTAAACCGGAGTAAAACATGTCATGGATAAAATGATTCTGCATTCAGAACTAGTCGATCCCAGAGTGGTTTAAAGGTCTGCACAATGCATGGCCGAGTCAAGGGTTTCACTCTCAGGCGGATCCTGCTCTACCATGGTGACATCGAATATTTTCTAATTCATGGAACTTGAAAGAAAAGTTTACAAAAACGTGTACAAAAACGGGATGCAATGCACAAAGATATCATTTATCCATGCATAAGATTCACAACGGTGGGCACTTTTTGGAAGTTTCCACCGGTTATGGATGTTATGCCAAGCTCAAGTCCAATCAGTCTCGTTAGCGGTTCCTTCCACTTTTGTGATCTTCGTGTGATATTCAAGAGTCTTCAATTTAGAGACAAATTCCTTGCCACGGGAACAACAACTAACACGTCCACAATTTAATGACAATTCCCTAAGCGTGGTTTCCTTAAGCTGTTCACCTAACATACCTTGGCAATCTCGCAGGTAGTGCAGGCTTTCTCATTGAGGGCGGTTAACTCTTTACTGTCCTTCCTGCCTTGGATGACGGCTTCCTCCAGAGCATCGAGACGGCTCGGGTACGTCCGACATTCCTGACCACAGCATAAAAAGCACCAATTGCGTTAAACTTTGTAAGGAGGCGGAATATAGATTCTGTTTTGTTTATGTGACAGAATAAAGGTTGACCTTGATGTATTGATCCCACCGGCGTGTAAATAGAGAGTACACAGGTATATAGGCTGCCATGATCATAGGGTTTTCTCTGACAGGAATTTTAGATGATATCAATGCAATTTAGGAAGTTTAGGAACTTCCTAAATAAAGTAAAGTAGCGGAGGGAGATCTGGTGTTTAAAGGCGCTTGCATTGCTATGCCCAGAACATATGAAGACCTTAGGCAGGGAATCAGTATACCACAGTGCTACCACTGCTTGTAGGATCTTTTGAGGCCGTTGACGGCTAATATGATATGGGTTCTTGGCGTAAAACGAGGGAAAGTTTACCATTAACCCGCAAAAGTTCAACAGCTTGAAAGTGATAATTCAAAACAATAATATCGTGGTCTTTTAAGTTTTGTTCACGCGAGAATCACCAAATCTAAATTCATACGACGTGAAAAACGTCGACATTTGGGTGTCACGTGTTCGATTATTGTTGTGCTAATTAGCAATTTTCATGTTGAAAGAACGTCCACAGATGGGGCTAGCAAATTTGGCACAGCTTCTGATGAACTGCTTTGCAGTTAACCTAACTGCAGGCCTCATGTTAAAGAAGGCACTGCTATAATAAAAGTTTCTCTTCCCGAGCGTAATGAGGTCTTAACTTCAGTTTGTAAACATAAACTTCCTGATACAGTTCGAACTGATGTTATAATACAGTAATTTAACCTTTTTTTTTTACCAGGTGAACAATTTTGGTGCAAACACAAGTTTTACTTCATGTGAGACGCAGTCAGATTCGGACCGCTGAACACTCACCTCTTGCATGAAGTTCAAGATCTCGTTGTACCTGTCGGTAATATGCTTGGCCGTTTCATACTTAACCCGGGCTTTGTCCAAATCGTTCTGCAGCTGGTGGACCCGCTGCAGAGAAAAACACGGTGAACGAAAAGACTTTTGGGGAAGTTTTGATTGAATAATCGACTATGTGAAAAAATAATCGACTATGTGAAAAACTAAGCTTTTAACAGGAATATTCAAATACCAGATGACCTCACTCCGATCATGCCACAAGGGATGAGTCATGTATCTGTTTACCAGATAATGCATTTTATGCTCAAGTTCACGTTTCAACGACGAACTGAATTAGTTATTAAGATTACACGATGTCTGAACTTTATATATAAAGCAACACAACAAAAATACGGTACTGGCGACAAGACCAGTCGTACCCTTTCTCCCTCTTTGTCGGCCCCTGACTCCGGGCTGACTTTCAGCTGTGCCAGCAGATTATGTAGTTCCTGTAGACGTGACTGTCTCACTTCTGACTCATACCTCAGCTCATTCAAGTATTTCTTCGCCTCACATACCCGAACGTCCATAGTTTTAATCGCTTGCTGCAATGTACATTCTACCAATCAGTTACATGTATAATTGATGTTTAACAGCAAGCCATTTCTTTTATTTATACAAGGTATGTTCCCAAAACGTATTTCCCGACAACTAGAGCCAGTGGGTTTGTTAACAAAACTACACACTCAAAAACTACCCATCCAGATAATAGGTATAGCACATGTAACTACGAAATAAAATTATGTTAATACTTACCATGCATGTGTAGGATTTCATCGCAAGGAGTTCTTGTTTCCGAGAGTTGAAGACGTTATGGATAACCTTCTTATCTCCCTATATAAAAGACATGACCCTGATGGATGATATATACATCATATTTGCCTTGTTTGTTTCGTTTTATTCATGCGATTTATCAGTGTTTTCAAAAGCGTTCGTTCTTATCTCACTGGTAAAAAGTAACTGATTACACGCACGAAAAAGGCCAGACACCCTCCTGAAAATCTGCAGTTATAAGCGCTGACATGACTGAGACATTGATTGGCATGAGGGATCAGATCCATAATGCTAGGGACCAGGGATATTTCTACCTATAAATATACACCTAATACAGCCTTATGAACTTGGCAGATGCATACATTAGGATTATGCGATCATAATATCGTGATTACATTCTAAACTCTGATGACATTCACAGTGTCTTTGTTCTGCCAGAGTGTGATCCTTACAAATCATATTAATTTCTGCGAGATTAGGTTTCCAGTAATCTCATAGGACCAATCGTGTCATTTGCCATTGCATGATGGCTTTCTGAGGGGTGGAGAGCGGAGATGTTGAACTTTATTCTTTGCGTACATATTGCAATAATCATTCATCATTAAATATTTAGCCATCAGAAAATCCATTTATTTACATGTGCCTATATATATATATATAAGGGTGATTCTCCGTTATATAATAACATCATGGCCTTTGCAGACTGACGGACAACGAACGTTGTACAAAAAAAGCCTGCATTGATGTTTCCATCCATTGACTTCTAAATAAATGAATTCTATAAATCGGCACTCAAATCAAGACAAGAACAATGTAACCCACTAAAAACATCATCCGAAGCAAGCCTTACTGCCATCCTAGTTCCTCGCCATGATACCGCAAACCCACCCAGATATCCTAGTACCTCGCCATGATGCTGTCAACCCACCCAGCAGTCGTAATACCTCACCATGATGACGTCAACACACCCAGCCGTCGTAGTATCTCGCCATGATGCTGTCACCCTCCTACTCAAACCCGACTATTTGAGTACCTCACCACATGGCCGTCACCCCATCCCACCCGGCCATCTCAGTATCTCAATATAATGCCCTTCGTCCCCAGCCTTCCCGATACCTCACCATAATGCCATCCCGAATAAGTGACCTCTTCTGTCGGTTTTCTTGTCTCAGTTGTAGAATCAGAGCTTCATTCTTCTCTTTTCTCTCTTCTGCGCTCTCTAAATATGCCTTTAAATCTCTCTCTGAAAAAAGTACAGACATAACGTTGTTTGGATATATTTGATCCAAAGCAATATACTTAAACTTTAACTATAACTGTGAAATACGGGCAGCTCTTGGCTGAGTGGATAACATTTGCTTGTCTTCCACGGACTACAGAAATACCCGTTCAAATTTCCTTGGACAGGGCAGTCTAACGTTCCTTGAAGACCTCTTCCACCATGAAGATGTTCACATCTGGGAGATGGTCATTGACTTCGATCGGCAGTTTATCGAGGACACATCGGCTTTTTTCACTCATCGAGAAACTGATCGCCGTCCAAAACAAATGAAAATTTCTTAAACATGACGATAGACAACAATCAAAGTTAAACGAAGTTAAACTCCAAGCAGGATACTCCAACATATCTGAAGGACTTTGTTACCACAGTCTACATAATTTACTGACCATATCTAAGCATGTCTGCAGATGTCCTGTCTGAGAAGAGTGTACGGTTAATGTTGCTCTGGCAAAGGTGCTCTTTGGTGTACATCAAATACTGAAAAATAATTTATTCTGTATGTTCGAAAGACGTTGGCAGATCCATATACAAGGACAACAGATGAGAGACTGGGAAGGTTTACCTTGCAAATGGATTTTGCCCTTGACTTCCTCGATCTGTTCGTTAAGAGGCCACAAGCCCTCCGCCGTCCTCGGGTTAGTGTCTCCCTTCTGAGCCATGGCGTAAAGTTTAATCTGTCGCTGAGCGATGGAAAAGCACACTGATTTCTGACTTCAAAACCCGCAGACGTTACTGGTGTCATCAGTGATGACGTCATCTGCTTATTACGTCATAGTCAGTAACGCCAGCTGCTGTCTTTCTACCGATGACGTTCCTTTGTACCCGCATCACAATCACTAAAGAGACTAGGCTATCCCGGAGAATTTCTGTATTTTGACATTTATGTACCTTGAATTTATAAAGTAGCTTAACAAGCTGTAGGCTTAAATATGAGTAAAAGAAGACAAATTAGGTTGGAAAATCGTGCTTTTCTGAACCTTTTTGCGATGTGCATAAACTAATGAATATTCAACTTTAAGGCGACGTTACAAAGGGGACCCGTCAAACGCCAGACGACAGGACCTTGACGTCATTTTACTGACGTCAAATGTTCTTTTCTCGGTTCATCACGATAACGTCACCTTAAAAACATCATGACGTCACAATAAAAATTTATACACTGTAACACTGCTGACGTAACATAAAACAAACAAATTTTGACGACACAGTGGCGCTAGGTCCGGCTTCACAATAGCGTCACCTCACGGAATTAAAAAATATTCCGCCTTCCCATTGCAGTCTTCATTATTACGTGCCGCAACAGCGATGTGACGTCAGTGCCATGGAAGATCGAACAACGTCACAGGTTTGATCCCAGTGAGCCACAGAATAGCTTAACGAACAGCAATAGTGAAGTAACTCCGCATAATGAACTAATCACACCAAAGTAAACTCAGGTCCTTATTCTGAAAAGGTTTGTATTAAACTCCCATATGTTGGTAAAACTGATGAACGCTACGTCAAAACAATGATACACAAAAAATGAGAAGACATGTGACATCGAACATCAAAACAATTTTAATATGGAATACCACAAGAATCTCTGAAATCCTTAGCTATAAAGACCAAATTCCTATGGACTGCAACAATAACGTGGTACACCAGTTTAATTGCCCTGGATGTAAAGCATCCTATATTGGCAAAACAGAAAGAAGATTCGAAGAATATTCTTCAAGGGAAAACAATGAAATACATAGCCATATCCAAAAATGTGAATCTTTTAACTATTTAATGACAATACATAGTCTACCCAATAAGAACTACTACTATGTGTAATAATAACAGTAATAACAGTGCGATGTAGCTATAAAATCTGTAATTCACTTTACAAATCTGAGAATGTACTCACTGTACCTGTATATTTCACGTGTGGGACAGTGGTAAACTATTCAGCTTGTCTGTGCTTGGTTTATTCTGCAGTGCATTGAAGTACAAATATTCTAAGGCTACCCCAGAACTAAAGTGATATGTTACCTCTTCTATAGGGCTTGACATCTTGTATATCCTGTGTAAAAGCGTTAAGTTTGTGTAGGTCTCACTCTCTCCTCACCCGTGGTGACCATTTTGTTTGTTTACAATGAGCGAGTGTGCGTTAATATATGATTATGATCTCAGAACGGCTCATTTTTCAGGTTACTAGTTGTTTTCGCATGTTCTGAATTGTTGTAAAATGTTCCAGCTGAATTACCGAGTATAATTTTTCACTTTGTTAGGAACAATTTTTAATGTATGGAAAGAATGTTTTGCGGAGTATATTTACGTGATTTTTCCCTACTCTCCCAGCGCAGTGCTTAGAATCTGGAGTAGCTGGACATTCAACTGTGTTTATGTTTATTTCGCAAGGTGGACATGAGGTGCTTTTATGGAATTTTGTCAGTTTGGGTACATTGCGGCTCAGAATATATTTCTAAGTACATAATAATCGTTTAGTTCATGCTGATCGAAATAATTTTACTACGGTCTGCACCTAACACTGAGTGACATGGAAGTGGGGATAGCTTTTTGTCAGTTTTCCTTATCCAATGTAAATATTTGGTGCTTTTTAAACTTCAAGAAAAACGCCCCACACATAAGCACAAACGCTCTTGTTATATATAGTTCTGTAGTTACAGTTTCCTGCATTTTTCGCCCGGAAAATAAGCCAGATAGTCGTTTCGACTGCTCATGACCGAATTTCCTTCCCTGGTAGATAAACAGACCCTCGTGGCTGTGTTGAAGGCAATGTAACCGGAGGCAGTCACACACAATTCAGCCCATTTCGTACATTTTATGTGTCTGTGTGACATTTGAGACAATGCCTGGGCTATAGGGCCGTTTCAAGTGGAAAACTCTGTGAAAAACACAGAAAAAAATTAAAACTGAGCTCTACACTGGGCTGCTGCCAAAGTCTGTATTATTAAGAGATAGACATGAATGGCCAGGTGCTTTTGTTTGTCTATCGTATGACGCTTTCTGCTCATGCACAATGATGCGCAACTCGAAACCGCTATATGGCTCATTAGGTCTCTAAATCTGGCGGATCGCTAAAGCTATGCCACGATTGGTTGAGTTAGGTCACGTGATCAATAGCCTTTGGCGTGTAAATAGGAGAGCCTTCCCAGTATTTGCAGATGACACACAGCATCTCAAATGCTAAACGTCTAATAATACATCCTTTAGTGAATACCACTATACTAAGTGGTAAATAAATAGATGATTAGGTATTATATGTAGATAAAATACAGTGGTTTAATATGGGGAGTTGGGTTCGTGAAACTTCTACCACCACTCCCACACCCATCTCCAACCACACTTAACACACCAGAACGCGTGTATGGGTGATACGTCAGTACAAGTGAAGTGTATGGGAAATCCACTCTGACTGCCAATGTCTTTGTCCCAGAAAAAAGAAGTATGTGTTACAGCCAATACTGACTGATTGTTAATTGATCTTGTGCTTGATCAATATGTTGATTTGTGTTGTAACTATCGACACTCCAGCTTATAACTGATTAATGACCTGTATAACTGTATGATTGGTGTTTACAGTATTTACCAGATTAAGCACAAATCTTATTATGTAGTACACACAGCAACAGTAAACAAGTGAAGGTATTCAGCTAAGTACCTTCTCCCATTGCTGCACTCGTTGTTCATGCTAGTTTTTACATTTCTAGCTTTATTGTAAACATATTCACCGTGCATATATCACAATCCTCTGCAATGTTAGTGCATCATGTCTTCATAATGGCTTTGGATTAAACCGATCAAAATGCCATCATTATTAGGCGTACAGTGAGCAGAAGATCTTGTTTAGCCAACTGGTCAGCCTGCATATTACCAGGAATACCGATATGAGGTGGCAGCCAGTCAAACGACACAGTGACGCCACGGTAATCAAGCTTGGTTCATAGATAGTGTATTTCAAAAATAAGTGTAGAAGGACCTCGAGCTCAGACGAACTAGGTACCAATGTCTGAATACACGGCTGTTTAGGCAGTCATTTGAAATACTCAGGAAGGGATGTCTTCCAGGCGGCACCCGTGGCGTGTGGCGTGTGGCCGTGTGGCCCAGATGCCCCGGGATGGTCTTGCAACTTGGGCCAGCTCAAGCATAGTAGCTACCAGATAAAACTAGATTTAAATGGGTACTAGGGGTTACACAGTGGGGTCCAAGATTTGTCACCGACTTGATGAGCACTTGAGCACTGACTGGATAATACTGCCACACAAACAGTGTAGGTTGTTGATACACTATAAATTTCTATACGGTCATTTTGCACCCAGTTAAAATATATCAGAATTTTATCTGCTTTGGATACAAAAGGACGAAAGGGCGAGGTTTGATGAGTTTCACACTTTCGACCGTTTGTCTCCCGGTTAGCATGCGCACAGCGATTTACGAACGGAAGGCAAAAGGACGATAGAACGAGGTTTGGTTAAATCTCGCACTTTCGGCGTTTCGCTCTTTTGTGCTTTTACATGAAGCAAAACTCAAAAGAGCAAAATGACGAAACAAAAGTACAAAAGAGCGCGGTGACAAAACCTAGTCGTTTTGCCTCGCACTTTCTTACTTTTGTTTCGTCCTTCTGCACTTTTGTCTTGCACATTTGTTTCGTCCTTTCGTTGTTTCTTCCTTTCGCATTATTTTTGGTCTAAATAATCAGTAGAAAGGGCGAAAGCACAGATGGCTGTTTTTGGCTTCCACATCATTTACAGTTGTCAGGCTTCTGAAACCATACAAGGAACACACAAACTCTTCTGCATTTGTGTGATTTGGTTCCTCAAGGAGATATGCCATTGAAAAACTGTATGAGTGTGCCCCCATTGTCTTCTTCCAGTATTTCAAATGGTTTCACTTTGCCTTTTCTGCACAATGCAGCAGTAAAATCACACCCAGTAAAGGCATACAAACCGGGTACTGCTGCTGCTAGTCCATCGTGCTCTTGTTCTAACATCGCGGCAGTTCTACTCACATCTATATATCGTCGTTCGTTCCCCGAACCACAGTCCATGACAATCGGATTTGATGGTCTTCCCAGCATTATAAATAAAACCATCAAAGCATCTGTGCCTGAAGCTCTGATTATAGCATGGCATGTATTCATCGGAGAAAAGATTGAAATGAACACTACGTCCGACACTGCAACCGTGGAGAGACAATGGGTGGTAAACCAGATTTGACATCCTTTCCTGCATATGTATATGGTATGCGGATGAAAATATCTTCTTGACACACGTAAATTTACACAGGAAAAAGACTATTTCTCAAACAGAGGAAAGAATATGTAGGGCCCCCAAGGTAAAAAGGGTGGACAATTCTGGAACTAAATGGTTGCTTTCCAGTAACATAACCAGTACCATATTATTGTAAGCACTAGGCTTTCCCTGCTTCGCAGCCAAATTTTAGCAGAATAATCTAATTCAAATAATTTGAATTAACTGAGAATCTCACCAACAAATGTTATTTCATGGAATTACTACAAAAAGACTGAAAGTATAAATCATCCCCATTTCTTTCCTGAAATGTACGTGAAGACCACAAAATTTCTGACATTCTGAGCTGTGATTTTTGCTTCACACTGGATTTGAGTGTATATGTTTCTGAGCATTGTGCTCAAGCTTGTGCTGTTCAGGTATGTAACAAAATCTGCCGAAGTAATTGGCGTATTTTCACGAAATTTGTTTTTTAACTAACTGTTTTAGCGGTCAGTACTTTAAAACAACATAATTACGGAATGTTTGAAGAAGTACGCCTATACTGGAACAAACTTTACGATATATGCTTTATAGCATAGTTATATAAACTTAAGAATTAACGATCTTTCAGAGTATTAAAATGTGCGCATTTGTTTTTCATTTGGCCTGATTGGTCTGTATTTTTTTGTTTTTGAAGACAAAACACATCCAGAGAATATCTTTTGGTTTATGTTTTTGTGTACAGATATTAAGTGCAGTGCTCGTGTATTTTCGCGTGCAAAGACAGATCTTCTCTGAACTATAATTATACAGGGAGAGCAGAACCTCGAGCTCAAAAGAACTAGGTACCAGTATCTGAGTACATGGCTACTTCGGCAATCACTTGAAATACTCAGAAATGGATTTCTACTGAGCGGTACCCACTGCTGTGGCCCCTGGGCCCCTTTAAGCGAACGCTAAAATGGGTCTATATCAAACATTGGAGGTACAGCCTATACTTGTTCAGATAACCCTGGATGCCTCCGGTGTCTCCATCGTTTGAGGTAGCCTAATTGTTATAGAGGGCAACTGGGGCGATTTTTCGAAGTGTTTGGCGTGTAAAACGCAACGAATAAAATGTCTGGCACGGGCTATTTTACATGCAGCAAAATGTATTTTAACTTAGATTTATCTTTTTTTTTCTCCAATGTTTTAATGCCCAAATTATTGGACCCTTTGGGGGAGTTTGATGGCCCTTACAGTGGTTGAAATGTCTGTCATTTATGGTCTGCTTTTAATCATGCATATGACATATGAGTGTAGAAGTGGTTCCAGTGTTTGAGCTTGACCCGTTTCAGCGGGCCCTTAAAGGGGGCCCAGGGGTCACGTGCTGCGGGCGGCGCCGGGAAGAAATCCATTTCTGTGTGTTTCAGGTAAATGACTAAAACGCTCTATACTAAGATATTCGTACTTCGTGCGCTTGAGCTCAAAGCCCTAGCTAGGGTCCCGGTTTGTATTACGTTGTAGGCCCATACGCAGATCTAAAGCTGGGGTAGGAGGAGTGGGCTGTTTGGGCTCGCTTTAGAAAGTCTGGGACGACACCTTCTACCCTTGACGCCAATTTCCATGCAAAGTGTTGTCGCATTGAGGGAGGGTGGAGGGGTGGGGAGCCTTAAAAGATTGAAGTGGAGTGTCCGAGATAAAGTTTATCCCGGCACTTAAGGAGAGATCCAACGAACACTTAGTAATATCCGCCACGCTAGATTGATGTAGACGTGTTCTCAGCCGTTTTTGGACCCTGTAATTGGGATCTGACGACAGCTGAGCCGCTATACGGCGAGTAAACTTTTTGTGGCCATTAAAAGTGGGGTCTCGGCGACAAAGTCTGTGCCAGTAGAATATGCGAGTGCAGTCAAGTGGCCTCCAGAAGGCTAAGGAGGTCCGGCCAATTGATGGCCGCAGAAGAGTTTCTCAGCTATATAGGAGTACTGAGAGTTGATACAGGGTCGCAAAAGTGACACTTTGCAATAACGATTTCAAAGGTTTAAAGTCAGGGCCCCGAAAAGTCGGGATTCCGATTCTTTCTTGACATTTTTGAGAATGACGTTAAATAACAATGAAATATATAAATAAATATTATCTTTAATGGGGAATGATGTCACCGTATAAAGTTTCATCATAAAACGCAAAAGCTATGACAATAATGTCAGGCAAAATGCCTGACATTATTGTTTTTAGACTTATTCATTTTCCAATAGGCGTTCTGATTGGCGATTTTGTGAGTACGCTTGAAGGGAAAAGCTCCACAAAACTGAAGTTATAACGGTTAAAAAGGTCATTAAAAACTGCATCTGAAAATACCTAAAACGAATTTTTCAGATTTATCTTTCCACCAAATCAATTACAGTCAAATGTTTTGATTGTAGGGTGGGTTTTAGGGACCAATTTGAAAATGTCTGTCAACAGTGACACCACGCCGACTTTTCTCTGGCTCAACAGCTGAACTTTAACGTCATATTGGCTTTGCTATACACAGGCACACATTGCAGGCCTACGATTCACAAGAACTTTATTCAGAGCCGAACATAAAGGTGTACGAAAAGCTTTGGTCTTTTTACTCACGATAACTTCAATTTTGGTAGGTTTCCCTTTACTGTGATGGATGCAGAAGTTTTTTGTTATGAAAACCAAGTCTATTCCACCGTTTGTTCTTTCCAACCCAATCTACTACATGGCGATGAAACGAAAGAAGAATGTGGAAGGACAACGGGGACCCGGCAAAACGCCCGGCTTCAGGACGCTGGTGCCACTTTATTGATATCAGACGAACTTGTTTTTAAGACACACATAGAGTGTACTTAACTATGCAAGCCCTTAACAGCCAGACTGAGTACAACGTTACACTGTAGATATTGCACTTCAATCACTTTGGGGGTAACAATAATTTTGCTTCACACCAGCGCCATCTCACGGAACTAAAAATATACCGCTGCTGATTTCATATAGCAAAGAAGTTTCTTCCTCAGAAACGTATCCCCGGCTGACGACATAGCCAGGGCGGGTGTGTGAAGTAGCACAACTGACAGGCAGTATCTTGTTGACAGGCAATTCGTATTCTCGTATGTAACTGTCCTAGATGGAACTTATCTCACAGGTACATGTACAGTATATACGCAGAAAAGCCTCCCATTACATCATTATGTACCGGTATATGATTATTATGAAGTAAATTTATTTCCAATTCTTCCTATATTTATAGCAGAAAACAAATCCAGGCAACAAGTTTAAGTATTTGCTTCCCGTGATGTAGTCAGTTGTTATAAACGCTAGATTTTGCCTTTGTTCATATCACCACATCCATAATATAAGTTCAACTTTTAAAACTTAGTCAGGCATTGGCGTTTATTTGCAATAAAAATAGCCCTTGTAACATTTTAAAGCATTTCAAATTATATCCATTCGTACACACTCAATAGAAGACATAATCTTACATACCTGTACAAAATCCTTTACCATGTTCACAATATGTCATGAAAGTATAAAAAAAACTCTAGTACTATTTACAGCGTAAAAGTGTACATATTAACATAAAGACCAGCAGATGCCATATTCTTACACCAAAAACCCTCCAGAAGCCATTGTGCTTATCGCTAGAATGGTAACCAAAACTCCAGTGACATCATCTTCAGTCTTAGGTATATACCTGTTCGAAGAATCATAGGCGGATAGCATCAGAAACACCCTGCATTCCTGGAAGATACTTAAGCTGCGAGCGTATTGAATTTACTGAACATTTCTTACCACTACTAACTAAACATTCACATCTGTCAGGCAGTTCTAGCTACACACGCCCCTTAACTTATCGAACATAAAGTAACCTGGCTTGTTTAATTCATTTTAAGTTATCAAAATTTAACATTACCACATTTGTTCATCTAAAGGGCCCAGTAATTACTTCAGAAAGTATTTCTAAATGTAGCTACTAAGTCAATATACGTTGGGGACAATTTCAAAGCTATGTCATTTTACCCAACGCGTTTCACATCAATTTTCAGGTCGATCCGTTTCCGTGGTTTTCAGCCTCTGTTCAGATCGCTTTCGATTCTTCCGTCTTTTCCGTTTTGGTGGTGACTCCCGTTCACTTTCTCGGGAATTTCTGTTCTCATGAAACTCCTACACATAATGTAAAAATGTATTTTAATAAGTCCACTCAAAACTAGGAGTTACAAACACCATTCCGAAGAATATTAAGGTTTATATGGATTGGTCTAGAGTGTCTGCGCGCACTGATGGTTCTGCCCCTTTTCCACATCCTCGATCGAAACAATCCCATAGTGTAAACATAGGTCTGCTTGGCAAGTGCAGCCACGTTTTTATGCATCACTGATATTGTTTCAGAAAAGAAAGAAAGTTGAAAAGAGTTAGGACACTTTTGGCTCAGAACAATTATGCAAGCAAGATAGGCTTGGTTAGAGAAGAGTCAGAAGGAACAGCAAAACATGCGTTCAGTTCAACATCACAACTCAACAACTAAATTCGTTTGGACTCTAAGGATTTAAGTGTGCAGTCAGTTGTTGAGAAACAGGTTCACGAAGTAATAACAGTGAAAAACACATGCTTACGTCATATGTAAAATAAATGAAATGAAATGCTGGACGAAACTTGAAACGAAACTCCCTTCCTAGACAGTCGTGGCCTATAATTAAATTGCGCTTACTTGCAAAAGTTATTTTTACTTTTTTCATGGCTTTTAGCATTAATCGGGTGGAGAAAAGGGCAGAATGGACAGAAGCCCAATTTAACATGCTGTCCGAAGGCTTTTGGCATACATTATGGCAATGACAGCATATATGTTAACAGAGCACAGATGCTGCTGAGACACCAGTTAGGTTTCTCTATCCCCAGGTGTTTCACCTATGATGGAACTCACCGGCACAGGGATAGAGAGACTAGTGTCATAGTGCTCGTTGCCGGTGGTGCCCTCCTGTAGCTTCTGTGCCACCAGGTTAAGGCGACAATCCGTCGGGGAGGATTCGAGCTGCGGGAATCGCAGGCATCTGTTAAAGTCCATCTCGTCTCTTACATCAAAGTAGTCCGGCTGCATCTCCCGGAGCAACAGCTTGGGCAGGTTAATTAGCTTAGATGGCGAGGAGAATCCCGTTGGGGGCCCGGACATTGGCGAGTTGGAGCCTGTGGAAGAGGAATACAGCGAGGTCGACTTGATGCTGCTGGCGATAGAGCTCGCCATGGAGGAGCGGCGGATAATGGGCAAGAAACTCAGCCTGGAATCTGGCAGCACATCTGTAAAAAGCGTGCAATGAATCAGTCAGTCTATGAAGTAAGACATTCTCATTAAAATTTAGATCCTTAGTTCTGGCTGCGCTACGCTACATGTTAGCCACACAACCTGATTTTAATGAGATTGACATTAAGTCAATCAATTATTAAATCAAATTTTATTGCGGAAAAATTAATAAGAACTGTCTTCAGTTATTAAAGAGTACCCTATTTAGTATATCATAGAAGGATTTCGCTAATTACTACATGCAAAATCAACTAATTCCAGGTGTTATGATCGCTGTGTTATTTGAACTAACTTTCACCACAGTTCGATGTACTGTATAATACTCAGAAAGTAAACCTCATCACCTGACATGACGCTTCGGTTTCGGTATCTTGGCGCGCACAAGTCTCTAGAAGCCACAATGTTTGTAGATTGACATCCGCCTCCATTTGACCCGGAAGTAATCTGTCCTTGTCCCGTTTGGCTCTGTGCGCTGTCCTCACCGCTGGTGTCACTAAGTGTCATTTTTTCCGCTGTCATATGAAAATGCAATAATGACTCAAATGTTTATGGCATATTTTATATCCACGTTATCACGTATAGTCACAACTGTAGAGGGAGTGGATTGTGAAAGGTGCTTGACTTTTCATTAGCCAGGACACACGAAGCTTGGGTTCAACCCCGCGGCTTTGGACAGGGAACTTTTGATTCCCCTACTCTTACTCTTCGTGCCATGAGGTGATAATAGGCGGTTAATGGTACCTCTCTGGACTTTCGCTAAAGTTAGTGTTCCACCAATGTAGTGTACATCCCATGTGCCAAAGTTGCCAAAGGTCTTTCGTTTATTCCCAGAACTCCGGTTTCCTCCACCAATAAAACTAACCACCATCATATTAGTGAAAAATTCTTGAGTATGGCGTCAAAAACAACGGGTCAATGAAATCAAACGAAATCAAAGTGAAGACATGCTATAATCAAAGCTGATGTCCCCATATATTTATGGCGAGTTATCACTTGTCCTCAGCGAACATGGATATTTTGTTACGAGATATCATTACTGCCAGATCACAGTGGATTCCATATCTGTCACTTTGCCCCTTGCCCACGCTTACTGATTGCCCTTGATAAATCAGTACAGATGACCTCGGTGATATCATTCTCTGACAAAGACATTCCAAAGTTTCCATGTTTCCATTGTTCTCTCGTCTTGTAGGAAATACATGTAAGCCTTACACTCTTGTGTAATCTTGGCCGAAGTTCGTGGCCCCTTGCCTTCCACGATGCAATATGATATATCTCACAAGTGGAAAAGTTCGGCAGTATAACTTGCCCAAAGTTCTGTGATTTAGTCCGGGTAGTCCTTCACCCCCACCCCCACCCTTATACACTTGCAGTCATTGTATGAGGGAAAATTTTTTAGGTAAGGCGTTAAATAAATATGCGGCCCCGGCTAGACTTACTGAAGATACATTTTATGCTATATGGTTTGAAATCTAGCAACCATTCTGTGAAATACAACTGATGACTTCAATGTAGACATTAGGTTTAGTTGGTGACTGTACATGAGTGACACAAACAGGCTTACCTCTTGTATAGTTTATGTGGATGTAAAAATTCAGCACTGGCGTTCAGTATTCCAAGATTATTTCACGGAAGTTCTGAGCTCCATTTCTAGACGAGAATTGTTGTCAGAAGACTGTATCAGACTTCATTACCCTAGTGGTCCCCGTCAGCTACAAAAACATGTTGATAACTATTAATAGTGGAATAAAAGCGATATAACATTGTTCTTCAAGAAACAAATTTGTTACAGGCGATATACTACAACAGACGAGTACAAGAAGGAGCAAACGTACCCAAATGATATCAGTTAGACATCTACATGTATAATTGTTTCCTCGGCGCGCTCAGATTACACCCTTATTTAGAGCAGAAGTTGTAAGTTCTACCTTATTGACAGTCAATTTTAAGCCATCTTTTGGTAGTTCTCCTGTTACGTCTGAACTGTGTCAGGGAACCTGACAATAGTAAACAGGTAAACCTTACAATGGCTGTGAGGGTGACGCCATCTTATTTTTCTTGCGAAAATTTGATGTATATATCCATGTGGACACAACAACAGATAAAAGTGACTCATAAAATTCAACTAAACAATGTACAAAACTAGAGTGACGTTATAAGTAGTTGCACATACCTTCAGAAAGGTTTCCAGCAGTTTTCTGTTTAAAGCGTAATATATGTCCCCCTGACTACAAGTTAAGCTTCACCCACGTCTACCGGCACAGGGCGCCTTGGCCAGACTGGCTAGGAACGGGCCCCGGGGCACTTCTGTTTACCACCCGTATCTATGATCAGATTATCGGATTAACAAATTAAGCTGGTAACCTGCCCAAGGCTTAGTGCATTTGAACTGAACAGTGTAGGGTTATAGTACAATTCCTTCCAGTACTCTCACAGCTTGACTGCTTGGCGGTACAATTTTACTCAGGAGTTCTGTTTTCTGGACTGTTCAAATCTTTGCTGTACATTTGACAGTCAAAAGCCTTTCGGAGAACACGTCTAGGTATAAATGAAGACATCATACAAATGCTTATTCCACAGGTTTCGTCATTCAAAGGACAGGTGACAATAAAATTTCCTGGGTCAGTAGCATACCAAATAAATTTTATAGCTTATGTACATATATAGGCCTACAACGGCTGATGACATAAAGAATTATTCATGTGACGATGGCCAATAATACAGATTCTTGACATACAATCAAATGTGACATCATTTTATTTTACAAGCGTGGAAAGGTCTGCCGGCAACCTGCGGATGGTCGTGGGTTTCCCACGGACTCTGCCCGGTTTCCTCCCATTATAATGCTGGCCGCCGTCGTATAAGTGAAATATTCTTGAGTACGGCGTAAAGCACCAATCAAATAAGTAAATAAATATTTTACAAACGCCCATAGGCCTGTCTTTTAACGCTGATTTACATCTGCATGTTTACAAGCACGAGAAATATCATGGACTTCAAGTTCATTACAGGCCATGTTAAACCGTCTTCTTGTCGTAATTGTATATACATTGAAAAAGGATTGAAACTGTAGCCCATCCCTAGCCGTTATATCACAGCATATTTATTACAATGTACAACCAGCTCGCGGCTCGGTTCAGCACAGAGATTGTTTTCACACGTTAATCTTCTTATGGCTGAAAGCGTTTTATGTCATGCACACGGCTTGAAAGACGATCAGCATTATAAAATATACTGTCCAGTAAACTTCCAGATATTGGCAGCTGATATTACACAAGTTTTGATACCAAGCCATGAACTACACAATGCACATGTGTATAAGACCGAGGTAGGTTCAATCTTTAATCCAACTGATTTCATAACTTACTTTTGAATTCGATTTCATTACAATGCGGCGCATTGGTAATCCAAAAAAAAATAGGTCAATTGGTATACACATGGCTAATTGTATCAGTGTCGACGTCAGCCTTGTATCACAGAAGCTAGCACGTGTTTAGTGTTCTGCAAGAAAGACGGGAGAATGCAGCGCTTCACCAACGATAACCCACCGATCAATCGTAGTCTGGTATACACGAAAAGGCTTTATAGTTTTGGACGAAAGTGTTTAATTTAACGTTTAACAAATGCTTGATTTCTAGGGAATGTCGAATAATCTTTAACTTCATATGAAAAAACAAACACTGCACAGCTCCATGTGAAAAGTGGTAGAAATTGCCTAAAATCAGATACTATACTAAATAGTGCAGAGTTTCAGCTGAGGAGTGAGAATTGTTACAACTGAGTATGAGCATTCTGTTGGCAGTCTTACCTGTGCTCTTCCACACAATGGCCTGTGCTGATTTACCGGTCCACATCGCAATTGACACACCTATATCTTCACGCAGCTCTGCCGACTGTTCACAACCAGACCGACCGCACTTCCCCTCTGGCCGACCTCCTGGTTGACACCAGCACTCTGGTATCCCGGGTTACATCGATCCCTAACAGGGTCTGGTGTGATCAACCGGTCAAGCTGCCAGCATATTTATGGCACAGTCGTGTGTACATTGTTGATATTAAAGCTACATCAGCTTATTGTCTAAGTGATAATTCGACTGAGGCTTTAAGTCAGGGACTTTCGTCTGGCTCCTTACATGTAAGCTTGGTATCTCTCGTGAAGGCGCTGTTGTCTCGATTAGGCCTACCAAATTAAACTAACACCAAAAATTGCCTGATTGGATTATTGCAGAGATTTCTGAATACGCACGCTGGGCCTGTATGATTCATCATTCAGTATCCATCAATCAATCAATCAATCAACTAAGCAATCCGGCATTTTCGGAGACAAATTTCGCACTAGGTCAGCTTGTAATCTCACTTCACAATGTTTACGTGACTGATTACCACACCCACTCCTCTGCATTAAACAGGGTTCGTATTGCAACAATAACATGCCATTGGCGGGGGGGGGGGGGGAAACCTCTCAGTTTTCCACCCATGGCCAAATGGTCTGGGCTGGCCAAGGTTGGAGCGCCCGCCTCCTAATAACTACCAGACCAATCACTTCGGAAATGGTTCGACGATAATTCTCACTGGTGGTACATATCGTAATAATAAAAATAAAAACAAAAGCGTGTGTAATGTTATTGGTAGCTGAAGAGAGTTTAATTTTGTTTTTGTCATTTTAAGCATCCATATTGCAGGTGTTAAGCACTAAAAAATTTTTATTGCATTCTTAAGCGTGTGCGTTGTGGCGGCCGTCGTGTTGAGGTGACGAAGTATTTCGAGATAAGGAAACAGCCATGAAGTCAGTTACAGACAGAGATAAGGCATCAGGCGAAATGTCCTCGTTTCACATTAGGTTTCCACTGTTTTACCAATAATCCTTCACTTCCCCGTTTTTGCATCTGGAACAATCAAGGTAGAGAGCACAGCATGATGGTATAATTCATACAAACAACCATATACATACTCTGTCATTGTTTTATACAAGATTGGACCGCATATCTCAGGCTGTAGAGTTCGGTACTCCACATGGATTCAGATCATGTCCTCCACAAGTTAATGGATCGGTGAGCTTTCTGCCAAATCCGTCCGTAACCTTTTACCGTAAATTTGAGGAAAGACATACAAGTAGACAGTAGACAAATCGACAGAAGGATCGAGAGATCTTGGCTGAGGTAGCAAAATTTGTGTTTTAACCTAGCGATCACGGTTCGCGACAATCTGACATGTTGAGTAAAGTCAGTAACACCCGGCAAACGGAAGACGCAGCTATACCAATACCGTCTACCTAGATGCCGATCCAGCTATTTTAATCGATTTGACACTAGCAGATTAAACAGCAACGCAGTTTTGGACAATTAACACTGCATTTCTAGCCCGTCTGCCAATGATGACGAATCTCACATGAGGCATAGTGTTGTGCTTAATCGTCTGAGTGCAATACTTTCGTTTTCTACGAAAATCACGAATGAAATAAACGAAATGTTTTTGCAACATACATGCAACTGTTCTGGTGGTAATTGCAATATATGCATAACTTCATAGCACTCACGTGTTGTCCTGGCAACGTTGAATACACGGCGTCTCACCTCACGACGTTCCTAGTAAGGCGAAATTTGACGTTAAGTCACTTCAAGAATCACTACGGTAAACCAGACTGAACTGCACCAACTCAAACAACCGCAGAATCAAAAATTGTACTTGCTTGTTTGGTTATGGGATGGTAACATTATTTTCGTAATATTCATATGTATTAAAATATTCTTGTGACGTGACTTATTTCCAGTTTTTCAAATCAGCGAATTATACATCAGTGGATATTTTACTCATGACGTATTCATGGCTATTAACAAAAAATGCAACATTAACATTAACGTTAATGAATTTGATGACAGGTATTAGGTTAAAAAGATGACTGTGTTGTGCAAACAGAATGTATCAACAAGAGGTAACTAGAACTAATATACTTACAAATTTCAGCTGTTCTCTAAGTTCTTTGATGACGTCTTTGTAAGAACTGGATTTGATTTTATAGTATATGACAACCAGCCTGATATCAACAAAAGTATACAACTATGCTATAATAAAGTTGATGTATCTGGGTCAAAGGTTAAGTTGGCTCTAGGTATAATTGTCCACATAATACATCAAGGATAGAGTACCTTCACCTACAGAGAAGCTCTAAAGCCCACACATTTCTCTCCCTTGACAATTGTGTTATATAGTACACAATAACATAAATTAATGCGAGATATCACAATACATTGTTTAGCGAACTTGTCTTACTTTTGATCAACCCGGACACAGCTGGTTTCAATGACGTCACCCATTTGATGAAGGTTCAACTGATTTCCAAGCACGACGGCCGACATTGCTCCGCACGTTCAGATGTTTCAATAAGGTGATATTTATCAAGTTTGGTTACCTAAATCATTCTATGTATTCTACTTTTCAGATTTGACCACATCTTGAGGTTTTTTCTCTTTTGAGTTTGACATTAGCACAATGGACGCAAGGTATACTGCCTGTGTCCCTTGGGCAAGACCAACCTGAGGTGAGGACATCTCGGCCTCGAGGCACGAGGATGGTACAAATCGTGCGCCAATGATACCGTTCTCTTGCCGCGGTTCTCTACCCGCGAGGTGCGGGACGAGATATCCTTACCCGGTTTCGATAGGTACCGGCTCGGCTAAAGGGGGAATTCATTTACCAATATATTCAGTCATGGAGGTGATATAACACGGTCCGTTAGACTATCTCTATGGCAGTTATTTTACAGTGAAAACACGTGGTGGTTGGCAGCCATTTCGACCGTTATTTTACAGTGAAAACAGTTTGCTGCCAGGTGTTTAACCCGTAATCTTACCGGAAGTTTTACAACAGCGTAATCACAGCAACAGGAAGGGGGCTGGAGTGATCTGTGAGAAGAATTATCTGAATAAACCAAGCATGCTACTCACAGTAAGAGGACGAGGACTGGGACAATGACTTCCGGTGAGCTCACGAACTCGATCGTTGCGCCAAGCCATTCGGGCACTTCTCCGATTGACGTAGTTAAAACTTGATAAACAAAACAATAGGCTCTGAAGGGACCACAGTAAAGAGAGGGCCGTAATCTACAAAACACAAACACGCACAAGATGTCGAGTTTGCAAAGATTTTCTATTCATTTATTTATTTGATTGGTGCTTTACGCAGCACTCAAGAATATTTTACTTATACGATGGCGGCCATCATTGTGGTGGGAGAAACCCACGACCACCAGCAGGCTGCTGGTAGGCCTTCCCAAGTAGGGCCTACGGAAAGATCAATGACCATCTTCTTACTGTTACAATTTAAAGATTTAATTCTTTATTTATTTAACCAGGATTCCTCACAGCCAATGGTCACCAAACGGGTCTCCTCATCAGTATTTATTTATCTATCTGATCGGTGTTTTACGCCGTACTAAAGAATATTTCATTTATACGAATGCTCCCATTATGCTGGGAGGAAGTACTGGGCATCTAAGTAAGTAATGCTTGATATCATCACATTTATAACCACACTGATGACGTGAACAACCATGTGTATGTCGTATTTAAGTAGATCTGCGTGTACAGCGCTCTGTGCCATTCTCATCCTGCAGTGTAAGATTGAACTATAGGTATTAAAGGAATTGTACAGGCTAAACAGCATATCATTCTTGGTCAAGGAAAGATGGCGTTTATACATTTGGAAGGAAGCTTCTTTAGCGTTAGAAGAAGTTCCAGTCTTTGGTAGTTTTCGGCAAAAACAATGAACTAAAACAAAAGTGAGTCTTTGTTTGAATAAGGATAAGTTGTTGATATTTCGCAAATTATAATTATTTCCAGTATTGTTTCTTGAAATATATAGTTTTTCTAAGAATTCTGAATTTGCGAACAGGGTGAGCGTGTGGCACAACACACTACCACATCAGTGTTTGTTCCAGTTAAAACTTAGAATTGTGGCTCTAAAAATTAAGAGTTGGTATGATACGCTGGACAAACAGACAGACAAAGAGGCGACTATAGGCATAAAAACAACGGAAAAATATACTTACTGGAACAGGACTACCATGAGAGGATACATACACAGAAACAGGTTAGCTAGTAGAATGGCCATATTAAAATTGCCGGACCTGGAAGCACGATATAATTGTTTCGGTGGAACGTTGACGAGAAGAGCCACCATGTAGCGTATAGCAAACGTTATGAGCAGTTTGAGAACTCCGAAGAGCGGTAGCAGGGGAGAGAAGTATATCCCGAGCCAAATCAGCCCCTGACAGTACACCACATCCAACACCCCTCCCGTGACGTCGAAGGACTTGTACGTCACCTGTAAAATGATTTTATAATACATGCTTATTAATACTGCTGTAAAAGAAATTATATAAAAAATAATGAACTAGGAATTAACATTCTTTTGGTGTTGTACTCGCACAGTGGTACACACTGAGGTCAACTGCTGTGATATTTACATGGAAAGTAAGCAGTGTTTAATGGGTACCGCGCATGTCATGCTCAAACCAATCAATCAGACTTTACATGCTAAGACTAATTCCCAAACAAAGAAATGCATTCATAGTAATATTTATCAATTGCAAAATAGATACAGCAGGTAGTTTTCAATGCTACTGGGGGTAGATACTTGATCTGTCCGACATCAAATTAAGAATAATTCTCTATGATTATCCTCTGTGATTAAGTTGCTTGAATTCTAACGGTAATTGTGTAAATTTATACAAACTTACTCTGTTACAACAGAGGCGGCTTTTCACGAGAGCTGCCCGAAGAACGTCGGACACAAAGACCACGGCGAGGCTGGCGGCAAAATCTAATAAAATCAGTTTGAACACTTCTTCTCCTATTTCGGTCTCCCAACAACTTGATAGGCCATCTTCTAGAGCGACAGGCAATAGCGGCTGATAAGGAAAATACATAGGTCAAATCAGGGATCCATCTACATATGCCTTTGGTCCAATTCCCAATTGAAGGCTTAGAACAGACTGAAATGAAGTGAATCAGAACTCCTTAATTAGTGATAATTCTGGTAAAATAGATTCCATAATATATAACAGGTATTATATTTCCGTAGCATTGTATGAATGGAATACAGCACGATGACCAGTCACGTGTTCTATGATCGTGGTCAGCGCGTTGTGAAGCTTTGCCGTACCTGAGCCGATGTCAGATTCTGACATACGTCAGTAGACGTCTCTGTCTCAAAGGCGGCAAACAGAGACAGGATGAAGACGAGCAAACTGGCGAAATAAAAAAACGTAGTCCTGCCAAAATAACCACACGAACAATTATTGAGTGGGTCTTGTACGCCCTGATATACAAACAGCAGTAACCATGACAACAACATGACATCTAAAACTGGAAGTTTACAAATTACGAGGTATTCTGGGTTATATGATCGTAACACTATAAAACAATGCAATGACTGATTTTCAATTTTTCAACTTATCTCTCAGGTTTAATATCTAGAAGGTCCGACACTAAATTGGCGCTCTTGATGGATAAGAACAAGTAAGTGAGCCAAATGAGTTGAGAAAAGTCAACTTGCAGCAATTGTACATGCCAATAGAGCTATATGTACATGGAACCGATTACAATAAAAAACTCACTGAGTATGGAATGAGAACCCATTTGAATAAAGCAATGCGTGGCCTCGGAAATGCCAGTGGCTGATTTATATGATTACCTAGCCAGAGTGATGTTGAATCCAAATCTAGGTGTCCAGTCTTCTACGTAACCAATAGCCACTAGAACTACGGGCATGCAGAGCTTTAGAGCCGCTACTAAAAGACTCAGCTTAAAAAGAGAAAACATTGAACGATACATCGATTACCTTTTACAAATGGTTATGTGCTATATTCTAAGCGAAAACAGTCTTATTTTGATTCATTTTCTTTTTTGTCATTTTCATTTTGTGTATATTAAAATGTTAGTGTTCCCATTCGACATGTTGTTAGGGTTCAGTTTTTTGTTTGTCAAACCACAGGGCCTTTTTTTCATGTCTTTAAGCTCTGCTCTAGGAAAAAGAAACACATAATTAGTCAGATTAAGGTCTAACAACTATACCTTGTATTGTTCAACGATCTCAGTGTATGTCCCAAATACACTATCCTCGAACTGGAGTTGAGAGACATAATATATTGCATAGCCACTTCCGGCGAGAAGACCCAGAACCATGAGATTTGTGATGACTCGCACGCCGTACAGACAAAACCTATTGGATCATACATTCATTGATTTTAATTCAAAATTGCTTATCTTTTGTTGTTATCCTGCGAAATATGGTAAATTGTTTCGTTATTTATTTCCTAAATATACAAACACATAAGTATTAAGTATACTCCAAGGAATTGTACATATATGCCTTTCTTTTTGTACATGTGCAAAGCAAAAGTATATTGGGCACACCCAAATCACTGTTTAAAAACTTCTGCAATAACGTTCTCAAGAATAATGAAGAATGTCTTATGCCTTTTACAGATGAGCATATACCAACCTATATGCACATCCCTTTTCCACGGTGAGTTTGTGCTCCCAGATCATCTCCTACATGTAGAGATGTTTAAGATAGCAAGGGATTTAGTTAGGTTTCATTTCAGTTAAACAGTGCACAGAATTTCCTGAAATAATTATATTATTTATATACTGCAAATAGTTCACATAGAATAATTCATATGCGTGTAAATTAAGTTATTCTAACGGTTAACATTTATGTCTGTAGCGGGAAAGAGAGCTTGATTGCGTCGAAATATACTTTGTGGATATGTAGCACTGTCCAGTCTAATAAGTGAGTCTCGATGATCATAAATATGGTCAATTGTTCATTGTAGCAAAGGTACAGCCTCAATTACTCTTTCTCTGAGCATTATTACATATTACATATTAGAACCTAGTGGCAATTTGAATATGTCGTATATAGACATGAGCATACTTGAAAATCTGTCTTGATTGCTAGCTGACGGTCATAGACTCCATCCGGGAGGTAGACCGAGAAGTCCCAACCGGCAAAAAGGCGTTGGCCATAGGTATACTCCACCTGTGTTGTGGACATTTTGCTCTTCTGGTAACTCACGCTCATCCTACCGGATTAAGCAGCCACGGAGACAATAAAAATGTGCAATCTGTAGTGTGGCTTTATTCAGCTCAGCCGCACCGGAGCGTTAAGAACATGTGGTGAATAAAGGTATACTGGACAAGTGAAAACAGCTAATAATTCTGGGAATGAATATGTGTCAAGTCAGTAAGAGCATAAAAATTGGCTACAGATTTTTTTTTCTTTTTTTCTGTTCAGTATTAAAACTTTAAAGAAAAAAATTCATAACCTACAATTCTCTAGTTTTCCAGTTCTCAGCACACTTACCAAACGACAATGGACACGACAGAGAGTGACTTGACGGCCAGCACTGTGAGCAGATACGCCAGAGGCATGGCGTAATGCACAAAACTCGGGGCAGCCTCGTAATAACCGTAAAACACAATGCTGTTCTGCAACGCACCCTGGTGACAGATGAAAGAAAAATAGGTCAAATATCGAAATAGGAGAAAAGGATCGACGAATTACTTAATAACGTTTGCATATGTGTAAATATATTTTGAGTGAAATGTCGTGTCCTTTAAATGGCCCATGGATGCATGATTCTAGAGAAACGTTTATATAGGCCTATAAGTGTATAAATTAATGAATATGTGGACAACTTTATTCTTTACACAGAACATATGAAACAAAACATTTCCAGGAAACATCGTGAACTGGATGAAATATCGTTACAAGAAAAGTTATTAGAAAATATACATATATATAAAGAATATACATACATATAAAGAAGAAAGGCAAATGGCAAATGGGAAATTGTGTACACAATACGTACTAGTCCGTGTTGAGTCAGGTCCAGAACCGTTCCTTCTTGTACAATTATCTGGGGAGAGAAAGGCCTGAGTGTATTATCATGATTTAAATATGCAATCCTTGGACCTATACTGCACACATTTGTTTACCAATGGTACCCTGGAAATATCTTCATCTTCCTCAGTTATTCGAGGTATGACAAATTGCATTTCCGTTGACGGAACTGATTAATATGTTCCTGCTTACCGTTCGTTATCAGGGAGAGATGTATCCTTTTGATCAACAGAATGCAATTCGTCCACCCTCAAATGGCAGAGTTAACGGAAGATTTTTCTTCTTGGTATGATACGACCATGAAATGTATAATACGCCTTTGTGGGTGTACATATGGACTGGGGGATGGAAGGACACTTAACAGTCTGAAGACAGACGACAGAAATCTGAGAAAACCGTTATAACTCTTAATTAGGGACCCAAGTATCAAAGACTATCTCTATGTTTTTCTGAGCCAGAGGTTTTTTTACAGCTAGAAGTTGTCACTGATTATCGGTATTGTCACTCTATCCGGAAATACTAAAGACACTTGTCAGCCATAGATCCAGATAACTGCTCTATGAAATAAACATCGAAAAAATGCCTAAAATATGACATTAAATATTCAATTGTTCTGAACGCTAAATAACAATAAGAATCTATACAGATAGCGATTTCCATGTACATGTACGAAGCCTTGTCTCTCCGGAAATATTATATTTATACTATGATATTACATTAACATAATATATAAGTATGGTAAATTATTTATTCTATGTATTCAAATACATAAGCACAGCAAGCTCTAAAGTCAACCATAAACTCTAGATTTGAGTGATATAAATTATAAATTGACAGAGATGAGCTAGAGCATATTAGGAGCAAGCAAGGAAATAAATATAACAGAATATTATGAAACAAAAACGGCCAAAATGAAAAGTACCTGTGGAACGCAGATGAAGCCAAATACGACCAGAGCAATAGCCATATCCAACCATATGATACGCCTGAGGAACACGAAGTAGGAGGCGACGCCACTGCCGAAATACGCTGGTAACAGGAAAATAATTAATTCATGTTGTGACCATTGATAACGATCATCGCGAATATCAGTACGAAGCTTTGGTCAATGTTTCAACTCTTAGTGAACAACGCACACGATGAATGTTTGAAAGTTCTAAACTTTAATGTAAACAACTGTTTCTCTTTTACGTGGGCTCTAACGTCAGTTTCAACGTTCATGTAAGTCGACGAGCTTTCGTTGCTTCCAGGTGTCCAGCTCTCAAGCCGGCACATAGTTATGTCTATCAACCGGAACGCCAACCGGAAGAGACTGTGGCGCCCGATAACAATTCACTGACACAAGGTCACATCTTCGCATGCTGAGCACCATGCTAAAGAAGAGTGAAGATTGTTCATTTTAAGGTCGCGGTGACAAGAGTTCGGCCATGTTTGCTGCTCTATAACCACTGCGACATGATATTAAAGTTTTATAAATCACATCACCTGAAAACAAAACACAACACTAGACCAAATGTATATATGTATCGATAAAGAATCCTATTCATAGTTCAAAAAAACGTCACTTTTTGTTTTTTGTGATGTACGATAACAGATATCGCGGTTCAAAGTAAGCAAAAACGCACGGGCCGCCAATCAAGGGCGAGATATTTCTACCACCCAAGAAGATATCTGTGTCCGCTGTGACGTCACAAGTACCTAGTTCACTACTTTGCAATATAGAATAGTGTTTAATCAGTGAAATTCTGATAAATTTTAAAGCCATTTTCAATGAGAACTTGGCGGTGGAATACGCCTTAGGATATTCCCCTAGGTCTCAACCAAGAGGCCCCATGTGCGTGGCCTTTGGCTGTAACAATAAAAGTGACCATACTTCGCACACAAAGGAGTGTCCGGTTTCTCTAAAATATCGTATGCGATCGTAAGAAGTCAAGATTAAAACATCACTTATTGAGTTACGAAGCACGTCATAAAAATGCTTCTGCCCGTTTACGTCTGTAAGGACCCCGCTTCTAAAATAACTTTGGTTGCATTTTTTGTTGTCTTTTCTTTTAAACCGTCTTGCATACCTTGAATCTTCTTTATACTTTTGTCCAGTAGGTCAAATCCATCATCCCAGCTTTTCTTCCCCTTTTGAATCTATCAGTTCGAACAAATTAAAACATCATTGGGTTGGCCCCAGATTTAATTTTTGATGCGATATGTCTTTGACAAGTCGTCTGCTGGACAGTGTTTTGGAACATCGCTAAACTCAATAGTGCTCCAAATGACAATCCCGACAACGTACTCAACAATGCTCTAAATCACTATACCGACATCGAAATCATTAACACAGCTCAAATGACAATCCCGACATCGAATTCATTAACAGAGCTACAAATGACAATCCCGACATCGAATTCATTAACATTGCTCCAAATGACAATCCCGACATCGAATTCATTAACAGTGCTCCAAATCACAATGCCGACAATTCTGCATTTTTTTGGCATCCCTTTTTTAAGAATTAGTGGATAATATAGTAAATATTTCAGCATAGACATTAATAAAAAGCGTATAACAATACGTAACTTACCTTTTTTGCACCTTTTTGGATAAAATTCTGCCTTTCTCTTGCTTTGAAGTATTCTCCTCCAAGCTGAATCCGAACGCGCCTGTTCAGGAAACATTGTTAGTAGGCTGGGTGAAGAGAGGAAAATTACTACTGCATTCTGAGGAGTGCCAGGTACCTGTGCGACCCAAGCACCTTTCAGTTCTATTCAGTCTTTGTATTGTCGAGTTATCCGGGTAAACTGCGTATCAACAGGTGGGCGTGTTGTCTATTAAACTCTGAGTTAGCATGTTACATGTCGCTATGCTTTTTGGGTTGACAAACGTATTGGATTCTCAACAGTTTGAAGGCAGTGCCAATACAGCTGTCTTGGTCACTTGTTACACTGATGCATCCGATAGGAAACAGTAATTGTGGCATACATACTTCATTTAAAAAGGTGTTTTCCTCAATAATTAGAATTCAGAGGATACAATGTGTCTATTCCGCGGTCAACATAATGAATGTATTCATATTTGTAACGATTTGTGTGTAACGATGAGGCTGAAACTAAGTTTAGTTAAACTCATTCTCAGCACTTATATTTGCCGTATATAGCACTATCTTTTTCATGGTATCAAATAGGACACTTCGCCTTGAGGAGGGAATTTAAACACATCCTATAAAATCTGTGATTCGATTTTACTTCACTGGTATTCTGAATTACTCTGTTGATACCTATTATATTTTATCAGAATGATTCCTCAATATTTCTCATACTTTGCCTCAGCGAGCTTTTCCTTCATAGTCCAGGGCATTTCTCGCAGTCGCTCAAGATACCGATGACCTTTCTTGGGATGACTGTCCGTATGCAAGTTGGCATTTCCGGAATTCGCATTTCTGGAAATAAAAATGCACCAAAATCATCAGATTCATAAAACTAACAGGTGCAAATGTTTAAACTAAATTGAGAATCATGCAAATCGTTCGACTTAATTCAAGTTTTTCATTTCAAAATTTATACTGCGTGAGAGCAGAAAATATAATGTATCTCGCGAGAACGACTCCATTTTTGGATACTACCACCAGATAACACTCATCAGTTACACTAATGATTGGTGTATGACGCATTTACACGAATAAAAAGGTACAGAATAATACGACCTAGTGAACAGTATGTGACAGTATGACAGCAGAGATCTAAATGGAGAGGTTTCTCACCTTTGATACAGCAGTATGTGACCATATGACAGCAGAGATCTCTGTCGCTCTTACATTTAAGAGCAGAGGTTTTCTCACCTGTGATACAGTGCTCTGAATTTGGCTTCCCGGACTGCTTTGTCGGCTAAATCGTCATCACTTTGGGCCACACTTTCCGATGAATTATTTTTATCATCATTTTCTGAAACACACAGGCTTTCTCAATCTGAGCATATTTTCTCAACATTCTTCTACCCCTCTTCATCTATAAATCCAGTTCTAAATCCATAACCACAAAATACTCATAACAAAGGAATAACGTTTCCCTTTACATCTCGGGTAAATATGCAAAATGCAGATGGCTATTAGGAATACATTAATGACTGGTAAGAGGCAAATGTTTCAATGAGGCCAAGAACACACTATTGAAAAACAGTTTCAGAACTGAATTCGACTGAATTCACATATGAATATACACGCAGCCAAATTCAGCACAATAAATCAATGACACGAAATACTTAAATCTGAGCAACGGCTCTAGAAAAATATCCTGATGAAAAATCGTAGGAAAAGCTGATATCCAGCGCTTATATAAGTTCATTGATCTACATTTAACACTCAGTCGTTTTTCCACAGAATCCATCATATGTTTTACAAGTAGTTGCCCCGAACATACTATGATTTGAACATGCAATGGGTCATCATTGACAATGACGTAATATCATCTGCAACCGAGCTAGCTGTTTTCATCTTACCACCGCCAGGGGGAGCTTCCTCGTCAACGAAAACAGGTGAGTCTATACCACCATATGTACAGTAACCAGGGGCCACCTCCGACGACACGAGGGGAGAGCTGTCCGAAAGGTCAATGGATTCGGCAGTTTCAGGACTAGCCATTTCTCAAATCACGCACACTGAGGAGAGAAAAGTTAATTACACAGTTGTTTGATTGCAGGGTACTGAATTAGAGCTCTACTGTACCACGTGACCTGTGAAAATTTTAGGCAACTGTCGATATTTCCGATTACATAATTAACTATAACATTTGCGTCTAAAAAGTGCCACAGGTTACATGGAGCAGGCGAAGAATGGGTACAACTGAGGAGCTGTTGGTTTGCGAACTTATGAAGTTCCTGAAGGAAAGGGGTCTCATTTGTACCTCTTAAACGCGGTGAGAAATGTGATTGGTAAAGTAATGTCAGCAAAGAATCAAAGAGCACCTGACCTCCACTCAAACTAAAGATATAAAATCAGCCATCTCCTCACATGTGTTAACCAACCCCCACTACATAACAGACATGAACAATGTGAAACCCTTTAAGACAAACATAACCAACACCATAAGCAGAAAACTGATGGAAACCATTGTAATCCAGAAGACTAAACTACAGATCAATAGAGATCAAGTACATTTAACGCTAAAAGCCTACGATGATCTCATCGCTAACATATCTCGTTAGTATGTCAGTAAAACATATTGCTCTTCTTCATTATAATCATATCACAAGTGTCACCCTGTATATATGTATTATCATATTGTAAGTTTGTTTGTGCAGGTGCTACAACAAAATATGATTCCTGGAATCGTGCAAAATGATATTCGGCATGGAGAAACACCCTACAGTATTTTTTTTTAAAACATCGTATAAAAATGTTCCATGTATTTTTGTCACATTTTTGTTATAAAAGGAAGCCGAATCTGCTTAAATATGCTCTTGTAATTGACTTCTGAATCTCTATAACTGAGTGTTAAGCAACTGAATTCAGTCTGTTTTTTTGTGGTGACGGGAAACTAGGATATTCCTTCTGTATCCACGGACATTGTGAGCATTTGTTGTTTATTTCTTTGCTTACACCACTAAATCAAAACATACCGTCAACTGTTAAACAATATCTAAGTGTGGCTTATGTAATTACATTTATTTCAATAAATGGATTAAGGACTTAAATAAAACTAGACCTACCTTATAACAACGCCCTCCAAGCATTCACTTTACCTGATTATCACAGATATGAACTGCATGCAACCAATCCTGTATTAACCTGAGTATATACAATTGTACCACACATCAATTTACACAATGTCTATAGCTGTCGAATGTGAAAAGCTGGTGTAGTCAGTCGATTATAATTCGAGTATGCTCCAAATCGATCGAAATAACTTAGCTCCAATTGAAACAGATGGCCCATGTATTCTATTCACTGGCATACTTAACCTGTCTTACATCATCAGGTACCCCCAGGTACACAGTCACGACACCTGGAGTTGGTGGAGGGGGGGATGCTGGGGCAGAGACCACTTTAGACAAAGATCACTTTAATACACACACGTTCTTTTAGACACAGAGTGAGTTCTAAGTGCCATGATAATCTGATTGTCATTTACCTCTCCATAAATTCCTAGAAATCCAGGTATATGCCCATGTCATGGCGCGATGGTGACTTCTAGTCAGCTACATGTACAACCAAACCATTCGGTAAAAGTCGAAAGAACAGATTGCCACAATCGAGCTACTACATCATGCAATTTCCGTGAGGTGTCTCTCAAAGCTTATATCAAAAACATTGCGCCGTATGCAATGTTTTTATATGACGCCCTCATAACTAAAACCCCCTCTGCATGTCAGCTATATTACAGTAACACAACACACGAATTACAAAACAATACTTTGAAGTGATCGACTACTTTCACTACCTGATCGTCTTATTCTGTAATCCTTTCCCTCTCGGATACACGTGTGTCACTTTTATCCTTTGAATCCCAAAGACCACCTTTGTGGAGCCGCTTGTACAAATGTACTGACATACAGGCCTGTACTGTCACACCAGAAACGATGAATGCATTACACGCACGAGGATTACGGACAGTATAGATTTTCTTTTTGGCCAATATAATGGTCTGCATATGTGTAAATGATATATATTGCACAGTTTTATAGGCCTATCTGGTGAACTTACGCACACATGTACAGATCACATCACATCTTGATACGATCTTGACCTTTAACCCCCGCTCTCCCTATCGACTTATCGATTGTACCACGAGAAATCTGAGACTGCATTCGCTTATGTATGTATATACATATTTCTATACACACGCCTTCATGACCCTATATATATGTACACGAAACAACTACGCTGATATTATGGTGTGGTGACAGAAGTCACAATCGCAATTACTTTGGAAAGCCGGACACAAGTTATTATATGAAGGAATTTTCAGGAATATTCCCTGTTTTTTTACCAGTGGAATATTCCTTAACCTTTAAGGAATGTGTACTTTTAAGGAATGTTTCCTTAACAATATTTTAAGGGAATTTACATTAAGTTTACATTAAGAAAATAAAAGTTATAGAATGCCATTTAACATAATAAATCCTATCAAAGAGTTATCAAGTAATATCGGTACATGATAGAATTTTTGTAACTTGAAATATGAAAGTCTACAACCAGTCAGAAAATGTTGTTTACTAAAACCGAAAGTAATGTTCAAGCTGACATAATTAGATAGTGTTTAGAAGGGAACTGCAAGCTTCACTATCCGTTCTAAACACCATTTGCCATTCGGGTAACGATGTCGAAACACATCCCTTCTGACAAGAACTTCTCACTTGATCAAAGTCACTTGAAAGAAAAAAAAATATCAAGAAATCTGAGCATTGAGTAAATACTAAATTGCCGGTCAAGTAACTCACCAAAGACATTTTTAACATAACGAGGTTATATGGATAACAACTTCTATTTATTTTGAAGTTATCCATATTAGGCTAACCTCGTTATGTTATCCAACTCAACTTCTAAGTGCCTTTCAAAGATGAAGGACATACTTGTTTATTCACCTCGGTGGTATTTATCGCGGTTGTGTAGGAAACCTATATATTCCCAAATTGTAATGCCATTCAAAGCACGTGCAACAAGCAATGATTAAGATTCATTTTAGATTCATTTAAGATTTTTTTTTTCTCTTTCCATTTTTCTTCACACAAGGGTTGACTTCGGCTATGTTCTAGATGTAATTTTAAGCACTACTTAAGACGAATAAAACAGGACATTGTTAACAATCAGTTCTTTAACAGAGTGTGTTGAACTGAGAGAATTGTACTACGGAGCCGTAAAGGGACATGCAGAAAACAAACTCACCTTCAAAAAATAAAATGAAATAAATAAATAAATAAAAAATAAATAAACTCGGGATTTATCTCGCACGCAAGATAAATCGCGAGTTAATTTTTTGGAAGGTGAAAATTTTTTTCCCGCATGTCCCTTTCACGGCTCCATGTAAAATTCCTCTTCTGCGATGTGGTACACCACCACAATGTCGATTTGTAGTAACCTCCAACAATCTTGGATTATTATTAATAAACTGAGCTTTTAGCTTCATAATACACCAATGGATACATAAACGTACCGGCATGGAAATCGACAGTCGTATACCAGCCGTCAACCAAAGTGGGAGCTCCGGGTCAATAGTCGCAAGGTCAGTTTCCAAAAACGACAAATAACACAAACCACCAAAGAACTGAGAAAATACAGGTGTATAAAATATGAAAAATGGGACGGATTTAACCGTGTATAAATTAACCGTAGGCCTATATAATCGTAGCCGTCACGCAAAGGTTATGTGGCCTTTGGTAAAATACTCACGGCATTTCAAAGGCCTAGCTCGCCTTAGCTCGTTACCACGCTGGTTGAAGTATTCGAATAATGTTTCACACATCTAGCTCTCATTCTTGCTCTTAACTCTCTATAGATTTTCATAGCAGGCTTTGCATTATTCGGGAACTGTTTAATTTCCTTACCCGTTGCAGTTGAGTTTAAAAGAGGTCAGCAATGTACATTTTTTTACAGTCAATGTCTCTTGAAAGTAAACTATTTATAAGCTTTCTCATTGATAATGAGAAATATATGCATTGCCCGCATAAAACAAGTTGGTCTAAGCCGTGCAGGCCTAGTGCTGTATTCCTTTTGTACGTCACACTGTCTTTATAGGCTATAGTTGTGCTCATAAAGCAAAGGGGTAGTTGGAAATGTTTTGTTTTAAAATCTCGGAATTGACGTAAGCGATCACGTTTATTTCATATTGGCTGGACATTGGATGGCAAGCGAACCCTGCCACGATTTTGAAACTTGGGGCCCCGACTTTTTTGTCCTTAAAAAATAAATGTTTGTTTCTCCCTTCCAATTTTTTATTTTTTTTTTTTATTTTTTTTTTTTATCATGTCACTTTTATGGCGCCGTGAAAACCTATTCATTCACGGCAAACAAGGTTCTCTTTGATACAGATGAGTTATCTCCCCGAAGCGCCACCTGTAGTGTCTGCCTATCTGGGCATTGAAAGGGGAGTTAAAACAACGCATTTTCAAATTTTGAGATGACAGTTCCTTGGGTTGAAGAGAATGATCCTCGCTAGAGGCAGGAAGGATTAAAACATGGCCAGTTTTTTTGGCAAGAAAGGTAGAGAGAATCTATCAACTGGTTATGGGTAGACAAACAAAGAAACAACAACACAACAACAACGTAGAGTACCAGTAAGAACAAATACCACAAGGCGATGCATTATTCAATATTTCAGTTTTATTTAAACCACAGTACTCTACTTTGTGAAGCTTATCAGTGGAAATGGAAAATATTTACAATAAAACACTTGTTACAACAACAACCACGATTTAAGTTACACCACAGTGTTAATTTATTGTAGTTCACTAGTTGAACTAGACCAGGGAGTTACATGTCGATGCTTTATTTTTTAAATACCCGACGGGTGCGTCGATCGACCAGAAATATCAGAATATCATATGAGTATAGACTTCAACGCCATCATCAGGTGCACTTCACATGTTCAAGTGCTGAATAACGCTTGTCTCCACTACTGACCCGTGTCTACTTTTACCATGGCTCTTTCTTGCTGTCTCCTATCGTTTCTTCCGCGTGAAAAAGTCAGCACAGCTATGGCACAGCCATGGCATCCGTGCAGAGGGTGCAATGCATAGCACAGAGGCCATGGCTGTGAAATGTTAGCGGGCCAGACCTTTTAAGAGGAAGAAGCGACAGGAGACAGCAAATGGGCCGTGAGAGAAGAGAGTATGGACTATTGAAAAGACAAGGGTTAAACCGTCATGGTGTGTCAGTTATATGGTGTTATATTGTATACCTGAACACCATGGATGTATTTGGCTACCCTGAAACGGCAGCACACGTCAGTTTGTTCCATGGAATTAGAAGAATGGGACCACTGACAAAGATCACTTATGCTGTTTTGTTTGGATTTATATGGACAGGTCCATCACCAGCCGAGGTAAAGCGAGAGGCTGATATAAAAAAAAATATAACCACCGAATTCTCAAGAGCATTGAAAACTCTACAAAGGGAACACATCAGTTCCACAGAGCCCATCTTCAGGTAATGATTCATCAATGAGCCTGTGTTCAGGTAATGTTTCAGGTGAGCCCATGCTCAGGTAATGTTTCGTTTGAGTCCATCGTCAGATAATGATTTCATCTGAGCCCATCATAATGTAACTAATCCATCTGAAGTCATGTTTAGACAGGTGTTATGTTTTTTTCTTTCTAGAAAGAAAGATGTTCTTTAAATTTGTTTCACATTTCAGTAAATTTTCAACATTTCACTTTCAGTTCATTCAATTAAACATCACACTTGCAACAAGTCAGTGAAATATGAAACATTAATTAAGACATATACATTGCAGATTATAAAGCCTTCTAATAATCCTGTGTGTTTCATCTTTGTTCAATTTCTATTTCAGTGATGACCTTGCCAATAGTGTGTGTAATGTGTTAGAGGCTGTGTTTCTTCATGGGTTGAAAGGGTCGACCGTTAAGAAGGTACATTATTTATCAGATTTATCAGTGTTGCTGATAACTGTGGCACAAATAATTTCATGAAATTGCTGCATTTTAGATTATTGGATGATGCACTTGCATGTCATAATGCCTGTGATGAACATGTAAATATGTACAGACAGTTCATGCATACATTTCATACAAATATGGCAGAAGTGCAGTACATGTAATGAGTTGATTGCCCAAGTGGCCTGTTGGTTAGAGGGTCTGCCTCAAGTCAGGAAATCTGGGATCAATCCTGTGTCATTAAGTCATATCAACATGATACTTGTTGCCTGCCTCGCATGGCCCTTGGCATTGAGAGGCTAGAGCAAGGAAACACAACTGGTCGACCTGGTATCAGAATAAGATGATTGGGTTGGATGTAATGTATGGTGTATTCTGCAAGATTTTCCAGTAGCGACAGCACTTTGGTGGCATCAACTTGCCTTTCCACAACGAGACACTATATATATATATACGTTCTAAGGATGCCTCGTCATTTTATGATTAATATGTATGTGATATAAAAAAATTATGTAAACCAAAAAAATACATGTAGTGAGTATTTTTATGTGCAGAATGTAAAAATATATTTAATTTCCAAAATTTTGAGAAGAAAATCACACACCCTTGTCTACCCCGGAGTGGCACTGGTGTGCCAAATATATGTGACGTAATTGTGACGTTTCTGCTTTCTCTAGTCTGATCAATTCACATCTCCTTAATATGGCTAGAGTATAGTTTAGAGCACTTATTTGGTTCCAAATAGTCATGTTGCATAGGATTTATCCATTTTCGTTACATGGAGGGTCTAATGGGAAAGCATGAAAGCTAATCGCATCGTAATTCAGTGAGTGATTAACACAGTTGATTGTAGCACAAAACAGCATATCGCCAGTGTGATGATCATACATTGCTAGGGCATCAAGAGCAGATAGCGTGTAGAGAATGCTAAGTTGTAGAAACTCTAGCCTATCAGTCATGAAAAAAATTACATTTTTTAAAAATCTAGCAATTTTTATTCCTTAAATCACTGTATAGTGTCTAGTATATACTGTGCCAAGTCTTGCTAAAAATTAGTCAACTGGGACTGTTCACCTTCAAGGCAGCACAGTAATTCTCCACCTCCTCCATTGGCCTCATTCATGTGTATAACACTCCTGTCTACGTACTTTTAATACTGTCATTGTTTCAGATAACCAGTTATTTAGTGGGTTGGAGTACAGATGCCGAGCTGGTGGTATATTTTTTATTTGGCATCTATATGGAACCATTAATACATATCTTGTTTTGTAAAAAAGATTTGATTAATTGGTGTCTTGCTTGCTGGTGACATCTTGCGAGTTCTGTTGCCACTGGTATGTACTTGAACATAGAGGTATATGCTTGTAGCATGCTTTTCAGTTCTTCTACCCTGTTCCAAACTGACATGTCTGTTTGTGACATGGTAATGATATACATCATTTATCGAGATGCGCACGGAAAAGGGCATTTTGATTTTGATATCTGTTGATGCATCTCAAAATAATATATACATGTACTTGCATCTGTGTATTTCTGGCTGCTGGGTTTATATTCTTTCTTTTGGCTAGCGCAGCATGGTTTGGCTTTCACTTTCAATTGCGCTGCCAGATTGACACCACCGTATCATGCCTGAATCTGCTATTTGATGTCAGGATTTGGGTTAGGGGTTTAACTGCTGGGCTTCCACCTATGGTAGGGCTTACAAAGCCTCTTTTTGACATCAGTAATAAACTGGTGTGGACCGATAGAAGATCAGAAGTTACCAATATGCTTTGCAGAGTTTCGTTTGGCTAAAGAAATGTCGACACCAATACATAGCTTCTTGTGTTAACATGGTGAAGGGAACATCACTCTGCTTCTGTAACATTTTATCAAGCTGACTTTAGCAGCTTAGTAGAATGCACTTAGTAGAATGTTTGGCGTGCCAAGCATGCACTATAGGTGTGCTAAATGTATCTGCTTGGCTTACACTCTGAAGGGTGTGCTACATGTATCTGTTTGGCTTACACCCTGCTTGGAGTACAGAGTCTGTGATGATACAAACATCCCTTGTTTGATCTCCATTTGTGATCCTGTTCATTTACCTGATATTTTCCAGTGAAAGTTTTTTGTTTTGTGTCATCCAGGTAGCTATAATCTAAATTCTGAACATGTCTTCAAAACCAACAAACATTTACATGAAATGAAATGAATTAAACGAAATATCAGTCCTCTCGTCTTAAACTGCCTACTTTTTAGTTTAACGTGTGTGTATGTTAGTCACAGTTAATGTCCATAACAGATGAGATTGCTTATGTAGGTTATGGCCTGCTGTAATTTTGCATTACATGTGTATCATAGGCCTAGAGATTCGTCACGTATTGGTCTACAGGGTGTGGTGATAACCTCTGGAAACATACATGTATAACGGTAACATATTATTGCTGTCAGAACACAACAATGGTATGAATCAACAAATAACTATATGAATATGACTATATGCATTTACATATGTGTACATCAGCAGTATTAATTGTGTCAGTTGTGATGATTCCTGGTTGCAGAATTTCTGGCAGCTAGTCAAGAAGTTTACCCACAGTGATGTTGTAACCCAGCTGAATCATCTAGGCCAGATTACCAGTGAGGTGGGCATGTGTCGAGTAAGCATCATTTCTGTACATTCCCTTAGGCAGGTGTAATCCAGGATTCCTACAAGAAAAATATTCATCCTTGTCTTACATGTATTTGGCATTGGCCAAAAAACATGAAGAAAACTCCTCGGGGATCTGGATTTCAAGAACCACCAAAATGAAATATATTTATGCTTGGAGACTGAGCTGTGCGTAAACTTTCATTGAAGTGCATAACTTTGTTCATAAAGTTGCCAACAGACGCACAAATATTATAAACGCCAGTAATTGTATCAGTAGCTGTAATACGGTATAGGATACTTAAGTTTTACGTTCAAAGCCATGCATGGAATACCTTTCCAGATTATGGTGAACTCAAAGCTTTTTAATTTGTTCATGGACATTATTTGTATACTATGACTTGCGCCCTCTCCTAGTCTCCTGTTCTTCATGTTCATGGAAGTTAAAATACAAGTTCATTGATGTATTTTCACTGACGAAAGTGGGTGACTTGTATTCAGATGACATATGCTTTTCGTTTTGCAGGCGTGGGTGCGTGTGGCGCTGAATGAGTGTCTGATGGAGAGTTATGTGGATGCCATGATAGCGGACACAAGCACCCTGGCGTAAGTTAGCTGTATATCAGGCTCATGGTGATCTGTGGGTCCACAGCAGACAGAACAAGGTATCGAGTCTAAGAAACGTGTACATAGGTGAACAAATGCTTAGGATGTAATGGCTCCGAAACTGCCCTGTATTGCCAATTTACATCACAAAGGTGTTGACCATTCTGCGCTCTACATCAGTATAGTTTGAGGGTGCATGGGGGTCAGAGATTCTTAGACCTGAAATTTTTTTACTCCTTGACAGCAATGTAGTGTGGGAGTGGACTTTGGCCTGGAAGCTAAGGGGATGGCAGGGAATTTGTAGATTCCCATGCTCTCACTGTTCTAACATTGGACTTGGTGACAATAAGAGACTGACGATGGGTGTGTGCCTAGAATAATGTTCATTGAAGACCACTTGTCTTCTGCCAATATGGTATGCATATCTTATATGGGCAAGTGTGTCAGTAACTTGCCAGAGATCGAGGGTGTACCCCGGGCTCTCTGCTAATCCTTCACCTGTGAAACTGACAGCCTTCATGTTTGTTAAAAAATTCTTGAAAACGGCAGTCAAATGAAGAAATCATTGTAGTATAAAACTAGTGATTTGGGAAGAGGCGTGTTCAAGGACATAAATGTCTGTATTGTATCTTGAATTACCTGACATTTTGCATAATTAAAATAAAGAAAGAATCCATCTTGTGACGGGCCCCTCTGTCTCTCACATTTTAAATGGGCCTTACCTGTTTCTTGTGTCTCAGGCACCTGTTGTGCTCAGCAGAGGTGTTGAGTATTTGTGTGATACAATGATATGTTTCTAAAATCATTGATCAAGCAATGCCATTATTAAACGTAAAAGCATGCTAAAGGTAATGAAGTGATGATTTGTCATTGTGTGGTTCGTGATGTTCAAGGACTCCAGTGAATAGCCTGCCTGACATTTTGACAAACCAGCTGTTGTATGGAATGACCTAACTCTTGGTAGCACATACTTTAAAAGTAATGACGTCATCTGGGAACAGATGCCATAGTGCACACTACACCCCTGCCTTCTTACTTTTCAATGGACACCAGGCATATTACATTTTGTTGGATGTCTAGAGGGATATGTAAAGGTACATACATATAAACATATAAATGTAGAGATGCAAAGCTGAGCATACATATGAATATTTAGTTTGCATCTTGCATTCATAGATGTACACCTTGTAATAATTTCAATCAATTTATTTCAGCAACTACTACAAAAGAACAGCATATTTACGAGATCTTGAAGAACCTGGCATATTGAAATCCTATCTGCAAGGTATTAAAATCTTAAGTTTCTGTACCATTTTGAAAATGAGGTAAAGTAATGTGCTTACATGTCGCTAAACATCTCCAGATCCTAGGCAATCCTAAAGGTTCACAGAAACATGGGATTATTCACTTGTTTTAATTATCTGGGGTCTTGTAGGAAGAGTATAAAAAACCAGTGTATTGAGACAATATTTTACCTTCTTTCTTGCGGTAAGAATTCATATTTGGTCCAATAGCAATATGCCTGCAAAACTTAGCCAGGTTCACTGAATCTTCATACCTGGATTCTGGGTTTCTCTAAAAATATTATTGTCTGGCTGGTGCAAATTCTTGGGTCAGAGTCTCCAAACATACTGAGTCAAATTAAATGATACTTTATACATTCATTTACAGGCTGACCTTCCTTAACATATAAAGGTGCAGTCACCATAGATGACCTTGGACATACATATAATTTCTCAGGTTGCGGTTTATATTTGACTTCTGAAGCTACTTATTCGCATTGTACAGGTACTTGTGAAATCCAGTCTACACCAGTAGGCTTGGAACAGTGCAAAAAATACACATGTGCCTGATTCAACATTGTGTAAGGAATATAATCATGTCACACATCACAGCTGAAGGCTTTGTTGTATGAGGAATCTTCAGTTCTTGAGGCTGAAAATTGATGTTGCTCAGCATAAATCATTTTGAACCACAGTGTCAGCTTTGTCCCATAGGATTCCTGTCATGTCTTTATAATACTTCTACCCGGTTTATACCGGAACTGAAGTGGCACTTCAGTCATCTCAATAATGTTATCAGCAGTGTTCTGAAATCTTGTGAAGGAGCATTTTAATCTATAGTTATGTCGTCTGTTTCCTTTTTATTTGTAGGGCTGTCTGAATTCCAGTTTCAATTATCGTATAACTCCAGTGTGCTGAACCTCTGGACAACAGCTCCCCTGATCCTGTCAGGCCTGTGGGAAACTCGGCCAACCCCAAATGCAGTCATATCATCCTGCAGTGGTCAGTAGACTCAGTCTACCCCTAATGCTGTCATATTCTCCCCCAGTGATCAGTGAACTCAGCGTACCCCTAACCCTGTCATATCATCACACAGTGGTCAATAGTCTTAGTCTACCCCTAACGCTGTCATACCATCCCCCAGTGGTCAGTAGACTCAGCCTACCCTGAATGCTGTCATATCATCAGTCAGTGGTCAGTAGGCTTAGCCTACCCTAACCCTGTCATATCATCCCCCAGTGGTCAGTAGACTCAGTCTACCCCTAACCCTGTCATATCATTCCCCAGTGGTCAGTAGACTCAGCCTACCCCTAAACCCTGTCATATCATCCTCCAGTGGTCAGAAGTCTTAGCCTACACTTAATGCTGCAGAAGTTGTTATCCATATATTACCTCGTTATGTTATCCAGCTGAAGCTGTAAATGCCTCTGAAAAGATGATGTCATTAGCCATATCAAACACTTAGCTTTGTTGGTGAGATTTGTTGGCTTTCAGTAGCTAAATTTGTTCTCTGTTCATGCACATGTAAATGTACTTTTGTTAACATGGTATATTTATGCTTTTACTGCTAACAACTGAGCTCCATGTAAAGAGTATTTTCAGACAGTTTTTGAGGAGTTAGCCACAGTGCTCTAGGAATTTTCCAGATTTTATGTGTGTGGTTTGTGTTTTCAGCTGGAGGGGTTTCCTCACAACCTTCCTTGTATGAGAATGCCTTGGATGTTGCCAGTAACCTGGAGGGCACTGTGCAGGATACTCTTGCTTTGTCCACAGAACCACAGTCCAGGCCTCGTGCTACTAGTAATGAGACACTGAAGACATGCAGAAGTCCCGGCTTGGCACGTGTACCCGTGCCAGGTCCACCTCCCAACAGTCCGTATGACACCTCCACTTTCTCAAACAAGGCATCCGAGGAGCTCAGGAAAAAGTTGACGATGCGAAGTTCCTCCCCGAATAACTCAGAAGCCTCTTCCTCCAGTCACATCTCCTGCCCCGACCCTGGCAGTAATGACAAGAAATCCTCAGGCACCTCTTGGGAGGACGGGACAGATAGCATTAAGGCTAAGGAAGAAGAGGAGCTGATGAAGAAGGAAGATGATGGTCTCCTCGTGGCAGATCTACCATTATCTTCTCCCCCCACGGGCCTGGCCACAGAACGGCGCAAATCTCTCCCACTGGAGCCAGCCCTGACTGAGGCTGTGGCCATTACTGTAGAAACCATCCCACAAACAGTAGCAAAACCACTGACAGTATTAGGTGTAGCTAATAAGTCAGAGCGCACCAGCTCTGTGAAGAGCGACTTTGATCCAATGAAAACTGAAGATTCACTGAACACTCGTCGGCAGTCTGAAGATGTACGATCTGAGTCGGATTGGGAGCAGAACTACAGGACCCGTGAGTTTGTGAGCGAGGGGATGCAGGACTATGCAGATAGTGGTGGTGTTGGTAACAGCCTGGGCAAAATGAGCGGCTGGTCCTCCTCATTTGATCCTGAGGAACATCAGCCCACACTGGGCACCTCTGCAGCCGTGCCGATAGAACGAGAGAGGGGTAAGTCAGTGGTAGTCCTATTCAAAACTCTAGTTCTGTGTGAACTTACTACACCTATTGCAATATGAATGCTTCATTTTTTTCCAAAAGTTTCCAAAATTGAAATACCAGTAACCACTTTTCAAAGAATGTTTTATTTAATGAGCACAGTGTGTTATATGTTGTTATGTTTGGAGGTAACATTAAACTGAAGAATAGGGCTAAATCCTGCAGCCAGATATACAAAAGATATACGAAGGCAAGGCATATCACTTTATAGGCACATCATGTTTTCTTTCAGGACAAAGTTATGGAACTTTGCTTCAAAATTATACTCCCACGAGTGGTGCTGTATCATCGCCTACTATGCAGGAAGTCCTAGAGAACTTGGGGGATTCTGGGAAAGTTTTACCAACTCAGCCATCAAGTCAGCTGTCTAGTCATACTTTCCAGCATCAAGTAAGTTTCGTGTCAGTACATCTGTATGTCTTAATTTTCTAGTAGATGGTCATTCACACTGGGCTGGACAACCACCTCTGCAATTGCATCTACAGCCACAGCTGTAACATTGAATCGATCTCTCTGTCATCTCTGTTAACATTTATACTTCTGACTATATGTTGTTTTACCTCATGGGGTATATTTAGGGGGGTGTGGAAATGAAGCGAAGCGAGTCCCATGAGGGCATTCACGAGGTTGTGAAAATTGTCACTGATTTACTGAAGTAGTTTCAGTTTTAGAGTGTACAGCCACAGTGTGTTTTGGCATCTCTAAAATGTTTTCTACTGTATAGGTATGTAAGCCCCGTTATAGCATTGTCATTCTCTAGCACATAACTAAGTGATGAAATATGGCTTAGATCTTTTTTTGATAATTTGTGTCATGTCTGCTGGCACTCTCTTGCTCCATGAGACAATATGTTGGCTTTACCAGTAACTCGGTTAGGCGAACAATAAGGAGAATGTTTGTTGCAATTCAACACACTCTCTAAATTTGGGCTGACTCTAACTCTTTTGGGCGAAAAATAAAAACTCCAGGAAACACCTTGAAAATTCCTGTGGGGAGTACAGTATATGTCAAGAGCGTTGTCAGCTACCTGTACCTGATGAGGATTGGGGCTTAGCTCTGGGCTCTTTGCATTTATATGCCAAGAGGGTTGTCAGCTACCTGTACCTGGTGAGGGTTTGGGGTTACCCCTGGGTTCTCTGCTTTTACATTTCAGTAGGTTACCTGTCATCCCTGTACCTGATGAGGGTTGGAACTTACACCTGGGCTCTTTGCATTTATTATGTCAGTGGGTTTGTCAGCTACCTGTATCTGGCGAGGGTTTGGGCTTACTCCTGGGCTCTTTGCTTTTATACGTCAAGAGGGCTGTCAGCTCCCTGTACCTGATGATGCTTGGGGCTTAACTATGGGCTCTGCTTTTATATGTCAAGAGTGTAGTCAGCTACCTTTACCCGATAAGAGTGGGACTTAGTCCTGGGCTCTCTGCTTTTATATTTCAAGAGGTTTGTCAGCTACCTGTACCACACGAGGTTTGCGGCTTAACCCTGGGCACCAGTTGAGCGATTTGTGATTTGTTATTTCAACCAAGTGAATAAATATTGAAACACTGTTTAAGGTAACCTATTTGGCTTGCTGCAGTAAAAGGGTTGAAAGATTGAATTTCTTGACACAAACACTTAATCAAACTACATGTATACTGCCAAGAAATTTTGCTGTGAAAATGTTGTTTCCAACATAGTGGTTTATATTTCATGATTCACACTCTTGTTAATTATTTCAGCACTGTGATACATATAAACAAACATAGTGGCCATTAATATTGTCTGGATCATTTTACACTGGATCTGTACAACCGTAGATTCCTACTACATGTCTTCAAATTACATTGTTTGGTCCTGTTCAGCCCTGAAAAGAGCTGGCGTCAAATATCTGATACATGTAGTGATTCAGGAAATAACCATTTCATACATGTGCACATTTGTTGTATTGAAAAAAAAAGAAAGAAAAAACAATCACAAGGACTACGGTATGTCATATGAATCTCTGTGTAGGGAATCAGTTTGATGTATGTTTTTTATTCCACAATGTAAAATGCATTTGAAACATTGGATTCTGCGCTGGCTTTTATGCTGTCATCAGGTGTTTTGCTCCTTAACACACACTGGTTATCAGGTGTCTGCATTTGTTCAAATTGCTTAAAGGGAAAGGCCTCATAAAAATGAACTTATGGTCGGTGAAAAGACCATTAAAAACTTTGTCTGAAAATACCTTCACTGATTTTTTTAGATTTTTTTTAACCGAAATAAACGTCATCATATTTCTGATTGTATGGACGATATTGACAACGTGGTTCACCAGTGACGTCACACAACTTTGTGTACACCTTTATATTGAGCTCTGATTAAAGGGCTTGTAAAGAGTGTTCCTGTATTGTTTGCCTATGTGTGAAATTTCTGCTTTAGGGCCATAAAAAAGTCTGCTTGACATCACTGGTGAACCACATTGTCAGTATGGTCCATAAAACCCATCATACAATCAAAACATGTTGGTTTATGGTGGTAAAAAAAAATCTAAAAAATTAAGTGAAGGTATTTTCAGATACAGTTTTTAATGGTCTTTTCACTCACGGTAAGTTCATTTTTACAAGGCCTTTCCCTTTAAGTACCTAGACATGATACAGCTGTGAATGTATTTGCAGACTGGCCTATTTTGGCCCAAAAATATGAATCTCACCTGATTGATGTTGTCAATGTTTTAAATGCATTTTCTGCAGTTGAAAAGGTGGAAAAATTCTAAAATGAAAAAAATGAAAAATTCATTACAAAACGTTGTTTTTTTGACATGTCTTTCAGGGTGGTGTTAAATGATCAGCCTTCTGATATATGTATATATCCTTCATTGCAGCGTTTGGCTTGCCTTCAGACAGCCTGGCATTTTACGTGGAGCTGTATTGCAGCCCTTTGCTAACCTGTTTGGTTCATGTATAACACAGTTCAGAATGTAATTAGCCACAGACCAATGTGCCATCGGGTTTGTGAAGATATGTCAAAGGGAGCATTCTCTTGACATAGTCTCCTCCTCTTATGAACCTGATCACACTGACTTAACTGAGATATTACTGAGTAAAGAACAAAAAAAAAAAAAAAGAAAATATTAAACATAATTCACATAAAATTCATATGTTATTATCTCATCATAATGTTGCTCTTACAAAGCTCTTGTTAAAGCATGTATGTTTTAGTGTGAATTACAGAAAGCCTTAGATAGATATGCCTGATACTTTGGTAATTACATCTTGCAGCAAAATGTGTCTCTGCCTATTGGCCACATAAAAAATGACTAGTTTCCCATCTTGAACCTCTTGAAAACTCTGCCCTTTTTAACTTCTTTAAATTTAGTTTATGTTTGGAGAAATTTAAAAAGGAGAATCAAAATGCATGTACATCTGGAAATTAGAAACGTGTAACTTCTTGGCAAAACTAAATTAACTTATAGAAGTTTGGAAACTCAGTTACTCGTCAATCATTAGGCCTTTCCAAAGCTACACCCAGTCCATTATGCTCTTGCAGCACTCCTATTTACACTGTACCTAATGCTACAGCTGATATGGAAAAAATATTTTTAGAATGTTGGGACAAATGTAATGGGGACAGACTTATGGGAAACAAGTAACTTTTTTATAAGGCCTTTAAAGAAGTTAGCTTTGTGAAGGCTAGAAGTTATTGAGTGCTTATATATTGTACTACATGAATATTTACCATGGCTACACCTGCTGAAAAAACAATGCTCTGCATATACAGGTAAGCTTTGAATTTCTGGTGTTTTGTTTGTAGTCTAGTCGGGAAGGTTCTACATCCTGCTCAGACTTTGAGGTGATCTCTACTCCGTTTGCCTCAGACATGCTGTACACCAGCTCAGTGAGTGGATCAGTATTTTAACACTTCACCTGTGCTGCGTCTTCTCTTTAGCACCAACTTGCACAATGTATTTAGCTCTCCTGTTTCTGTTGTGCAGTCTTACATGAAGTATATACACATGTGTACATGTAGCAGATTATACATGAACTTGTGTTTGCATTGGATGATATACATGTAATTTTATTGTGAAAACTTATGGTTTAGTCAAGTAAAATAGAATAGTGGTGCTATTTGAACCGATGAAATCTGGACTCTCTGCTAAAACAAAATGGGGTCAAAAAGGGCTGATTGATCACCCTCTTTGAATGGTAGAAATACATGTATATGGTATTTCATTCAAGACAGTAATATGTGGTGTCTTTTCTTCTTTATTTACAATTACATTGCTTTTTGACATGTAATTGTTAGTGTGGTGTGGTGAGAAGGGTTGCTTTTTGCATGCACAGATGAGTGCACATCTTTCTTTGTAAGCAATGGAAACAGTTGTTCATGCAGAGTGGAATGTTGTAAAATTAGGAGAGAGTTCATAGATTGACAATATCTCCACTTTGCACATATGTGTACACATACCGATAGTCATGTGAAAAATACTTTTATTCACTCTCATTTGATAACATTTACCCTTGCTGTCCATACATTCATTAAACTGGCTGGTGATGTAAATCATCAGGTTCATGATGCTGAGTTTCAATGTGACTACAAAAAGAGGTAGCCGAAATGACTGAAGGGAATTTCATGGTGAACAGGAATTCTGTGGGATGAAAACAAATATTTGAAAATCATATGTAAACTAGACCTACTATGAGGGAAGTATGAGTGGTCGACAGAAATGGGTGGACAAATTATACAAGCACCATGCATGGATCGCACCACTGGAATGAAGATTTTAAGTGTAGCACGTTGGGTAACACTAGTATTTCTGCATAAACGTTCTCTCCAAGGTTACACTGTTTATACATGCGACTCATGAATGAATAATTTGAAGGAATATGTGAAATACATCATGCAAGATCCATGCATCACTTGAAAAGCTTGCATACGGCATACAGGTTGAGATACAAAACAGTCAAGGTTTTGCTGTACAACTCTAGCCATATGTATGTTTATAAATTTTTTAGTATTAGTATTATAACCAGTAAGTATTATGAGAACATTTCAAAATCCATGTTCATGTTCCTTTGAGCAGTAGCTGAATTTCTTTGTGGTTCTTTACTTTGCAGCATCATGAATGTTATTTCTTTCACTCCATTCATCTCACTGACCATGCTGTCTGTCACAGGTGTACTGAGATCACGTTCAGATATCCCTGTACTATATTTACCCTGTTAATGATGTCTATTCGTTTCACAGCTTCGCAAAGAAATACATGTACTATCTAAAGCACCCTCTGATTGTATTTGGTACTTCAGTTGGCAGGGAGATATTGAACAGGTGTCCTTCAAACGTACATGCAATATGATTTAATGTTCATACATGTCAGTGGTAGTAAAATGCCATAGAAGTTTTAGCAATTTTATGAAATACCACTTTGAACACAGAATTTTCAAGATTCCTATGCTTCCATTATTCTAAAGGCCTATGTGGCAAGAAGCAATCAACAGCACTCTCTGTTATGATCTGATATGAACTTTCCTATCCAGAGTCTGATGACCTTTCATCAAATATGTGTATGTCACACTCATGGCAAACTTTGCCAGTAGTTTGAAACAAATTGCTGATTTACTCTTGGCTTTTAAGTTTCCCCTGTGTATAATTAGACACGAAGTTCTAAGAGAAGTTAATTTTACTCTTTTAATAGCATGGCGTGTAAAAACAATGAAATTTATTTATTGATTTATTTGATTAGTGTTTTACGCCGTATTCAAGAATATTCAACTTATATGACGATGACCAGCATTATGATAGGAGGAAACAAGGCAGAACCCGGGGGAAACTCTCGACCATCTGCAGATTGCTGGCACACCATCCCACATACAGCCAGAGAGGGAGCCAGGAAGAGCTGGGCTTGAGTTCACAACGACTGCATTGGTGGAGGCTTCTGAGTCATTACGCTGCACTAGCAACTGAGCCACAGAGGTCCCCAAACAATGAAATATGGACACCACTGTATATCCACACTAAATACAAATATGCTATGAACAGTACAAAGCTCATGGTTCTGTTAACTCCCAAAATGCTGATCCTTACATTTGTCATTTCTTCTATGCTTTATGGATTTATGAATATGTTGTGTGTATTAAAGAGCTTTTTGTGTTGTGTGTTAAACTTGCCTTTTATTGAAAAGACTGACTGGCTTTGGGTGACAATCATGTGTAGAAGAGATGTGCTTAATTGTTTTTGCAGTTGGCTTTGAAACTAACATTTCACATTTTAATTTCTGTTATTTGTTTCCTGTTAATAGCACTATATATTTTTCCGGTTTATGTGGTAAAAGGGACAACAATGGCTTTGAATGGTGTAAGAAATACTCTCACGAGTAATGAATGAGCTTTCATTTTCTCTCATTTTCATTGAAAATTCATAAAAATGTACATGCTCACATACCAGTTGAACTATTTTTTATTTGCAGAAGATGTATGAAACTCAGATAGCCATATTTGGGGAGATTTGCAATGAGAAGGGTTTGGACATCCAGAACTATCAGTGTAAAGGCTGTTCCCGACCTGTTGGACTGAGTGAGTGTGGTGGTAAATCTCTCAGCCAAGTCAATCACATTCAACTAAATGGCTACCAGAAATTCTTATATTTTTTTTTCTAGATCTCTACACTGGTGTTCTTGTCATATAAATATATCGGTTTTTTATTATGAAAGGGTAAAAGTAATATATCTCGTCAGAAAGTTGGATGGTTTTCAGGAGTATTGGACCCCTTGAATCTGGACAAGATGTTTGAAACATGCTGTGCAGCATGTTGTTTATGCATTATACATGTTGGCCTAAGTGTCATTGATGTCAGAGACTGATACTTGTCACAAAAATGATTCTGGGTGCATGTAGGTTTGAAACACTTCAAATGTAATGGTCAGAGATGTTGACAGTCTGGGCCAAGTCTAAAACGGGCAAAGTTGGTCCCATTATAGTCACATGTTTCGTGATAAGAAAAATTTCACATATGTTGCATAAAGTGAAAACAGAATTTTCTGAGTACGTAACATTTTCATTGTTTCTAAATTAGGAAACAATGGGATGTTCCCTTTACAGAAAACTACAATTGTTTCTTATGCCTTAATATACACTCCTTAATTTAATCATTTCTTGTTTACTACAAAATTTGTGTCATGAAAGGAATTTAGCCTCCTCATTTGCACCTGAGTATAATGGACCACTGTAAAAACATCAAAGTAAACATACATTGGAATCTTTAACTTGTCCTTTGTTAAAATCTGCACATTTGACACACTTTACACACTGTAATATTATGTAATTAGGGCTAATCCATTTAATAATCACTATAATTAGTCAATTACCCATGAACAATTTCTTTCACAACCTATCTATGATATGTAAACATAAAATACAGTGAAACGGCTAGAAAAGTTTGACCTAAAAGGGTAAAGTTTAACAATTCATATCAGAATTTCGTGAACATGGCGCCCTTGGACATGTCGGAAGGAAGACTGTTAATCTGTCAGTCACTGCATTGATGTTATTGTTAGCTAACAAATGTTGCTTCATTACAAAATTTAATCGGACACCATGTCCTGCGTTATAAGGTGTATAATAATTGGTGTGCTTGCAAGTTACCTAGTGTGGTGTCTAGGACTTGATTTGTGTAAAGGGGATCTGCCTGTAAAATAGGTGTACATATAGGTCATGGTTTGGTTATCCCTCATCAATGGGCTTGGGTACTGAAAGTGTTACATAGGAGCACTGACCCACAGTCACCCAGGTGGCCCTGTTTGTAAGTTTCGGATGCTGAGCTAATGTTCCATTGAGGTGTGCTCATGTGTCTTCAAGTTGGTGAGTGAGTGGATATCCTGAAGTTTATATGCTCCTAGAGCAAGAAGATGTACCAGCAATATTTCAACACAGCAACATTGTAATACAAAGTGAAAGTTAAATGTGTGCAAGTACATGGTACAAGCTCATTTTATGTAGTCCTTTAAACCTATTTTATAGAAATACAGAAATACATATTTGGAATTTTTAAAGACTATGAACTTAAAAATAAGATTACATGAAACTGAATTTGCAAACCTCTTTCATCTGTGAATTGTGAAATTAAATGGCTAACAGAGTAGTAAAATAAAAACTGTGTTACAGTTAACTTGAATCTTGTAAATTGTAGCTTTTGTCAGCATGTCCAAAGGGCAAAAATATTTGGTATAAACTCTAGCTAGAAACATTAATAAATATAAGCTGCATGAGACTTCAATATATTCAGGCTACTGTTCATATCTCACCTTTCATCCACTCATTTTCCCCATTCCACCCTGGACCATCAAGCAAGGCTAAATTGCTCATCTGTACCACACACAGCCTTGAAGCATAAACAGCACTTACATGGATCATTAAACATGTTAAGGACTTGCTGCCCTAACCCCTCCCCACTGGAACTGCCAGCATACATGTACACATGTATAGTTTTATGAGTCTATGTATTATATATGTTTTTCACAGGCTTCACACACTAATTGCAGCTATGTATCTAACCTATATGTGAATGTGATTAATGATTGTCAAGAAAAAAAAATAAGAAGAAAATAGAAGTAGTCTACATCTATAAATGTTAAAACTTATCCTTTTATATTATAAGTCTGGCAAAATATGGAACGTGATGAACTTATTTAAACTGCTCAGGCTGTCAAAGCATCTCAGATGGTGTCTCGTGCCCTTAGTCCCTGCTGGTTGGGTGGGGGTGCGGGTGAGGGGAAGGAGAGGGGAAGTTGCTGGGATAGTTTGAAGAATTAGTGCCCAGATTTTGCTACTGATCCTAATTATAAAGATTTTAAACTGTTTACAAAATATATTACCGAGAGGGCTTCTGAGAAACATATTAATGACTTTAAATCTGCCAAAAACAGTAGATTTACTGTCCTAGCCGATCTCCAGTCGCCCTCCTGGTACAGCTCTTGGGGTGACGTCATGGACGGCGACCCTAGGCTGGATGGGCTATATAACCTGAGAATGTGAATCAAAAACGATATCATTTTCAGGATGGATTCTAGCCACTTAAGAAGCAGATAAACTACCATATTCCAATTTATGACACTGATATCTCTAGGCTTTGGATTGGTTTCCACACAATGAATTTATCTTTGTCACGATTCAGGCATTTGCAACTACAGTTGCAAACAGACTTGTAAGCTATGGCTTTATCCAATGTTACATTGTGTATATATGGTGTGTTTATCCTAAAATTTAATATTTATTTGAGTCGACTGCACCCACCATAGTAGTAAAATCTTTTGAGTTGAGCTGTATTCCCCTTGTAGCTTGCAGCTGTAAAATAATGGTCAGCACAGATACTGCTGCTTTTGGTGGGTACAAAATCCTTCCTTCTTGTACCCTGAATCCACGCCTACCTGATGGTCAGATCGTCTAGAAACTTGAAAAAACTCCAGAGTTCTTCGTCGACCTGTTTTTAAAACTGTGTGCAGAACGGCCAATCATTTCATGGAGAAATTTGATATGCTTATTGTCACTGTTGTGACTTTTTTTAACGCTGAACTAAATGGCGAAACAGCTTGGAAAGGTTGTGCTTCTATTACGTCACTAGATAGAGATTACCGAGTGTTGCAGAAAAAATGCTTAAAACCAGCCTCTTTTTCAAGCGATTCTGTGTGCTATATTACTCATATTAATGTACACTTTTAAAACATGATTTGAAACTCAATATAACAATAGGTATAGGGGTACCTAACTATGAATAAATACTACATCTGGACAGTAAATCCTTTAACATTAGGCCTAGAGTTACATGGACCGTGAATTCCAGCCTTGAAATACTGTAAAGTTAATAGCCATAAGGAGCCATAAAATCTCCTATACTGACATTCAGTACACAACCTGCAAAAATGTGATAGTGATTTTACAGGGATATAGGCTCAGATGAATTATTGGATTAAAAAAACTGGTTTGCAGATGTCAAGCCAAAACCCAATGTGTTGCTGCAGCCATAATGGAGTTTGTATGATTCTATTCCTATTTAATATCAATGGGATAATTAATAAAATTCATATTACCCCAGAAAATACTGAATTTACAATTTGCATGTCCATCTTCACAATTGTAGAACCTTCTTGCTTTAGACACTTTCCATGTTTGATATATTTAAGATGTATTTTCCCCATTAAAAGGGTAAATAGGGGTAGAGTTGGGAGGGGACACTAGATTATAAGATTAAGCCTCGCTATATCTCAGGTGAACACTAGTCAGGAAACCTTGTCAAGTTAGCCATAGGCAATGAGGGAATAAGGTTAGGTACGTGTAGACATGTATTGAGAAAAAATCCCTGTAATTTTAAGAAAGCGAAAACATGAAGGTTTGAAAAACTTGATTGTTTTGGGAACATCAAGTGTGGGTTAATATTCCAGAAATATTGACCATTCTTTATTTTGTAGATATTTTAGCCACATAAACTAGATAGGATGAAGAATTAAAAGTATTCTGAAACAATTATTTTTCATAAAAAGTGAATTTATTTATTTATTTTTTTGATTGGTGTTTTACGCTGTACTGAAGGGAAGTGAACAGATAGAGCCAGCGGAAAACCCTTGACCATCCGCAAGTTGCAGGCAGACCTTCCCATGTACAGCAGGAGAGGAAGCCAGCATGAGCTGGACTTGAACTCACAGTTACTACATTGGTGGGAGACTTCTAGGTCATTATTCCGAGCTACGTAAAAAGTAAATGTACATATGTTAAAAATTGTACATTTATAGATAAGCATAAACACAGAAACTAGGAATAAAGCTGAACAAAGTCTATTTAATGAGAGATCCTCAAAGAGAGTGCATGAGTGTTTGAGTGCTAATTTTGATCAGTGATGCAAAAACATATGTGACAAAATGAAAACATTTAAATCAATATCATGTATGGCATCACATTTACGTAAATATGCCAAAGAAGTCAAACATAACTTTCTTCCAACTGTTTTTATGTACACAAACATTTGAATGGAACATAACAGAAATATCGGCCTTGTAGCCTTTCACAGCTGCAATCATCTCTAAATAGCTACACTAATCTGTTGAGATTAGAGAGGCACAATGGTAGGAAGAGTGCAAACCAACCAATATTTTCTCAACAGATTATTGAATAAGTCAAGAATTTCAAAGGTTATGCATGTCATAGATGTGAATAAATTCCATGCAGGTTTAGGTGCCCATTGACAGCTGGCATTTAGACATGGTAGGTTGTGAAAGCCACTCCTCTTTCTGTTGCAGTTATATTAAGTGACAGTCTTAGTTTATCATCACTGGTCTCATATCTTTGGAGCAAACCTGCCCATCTCAAAAATGGGAAGACAGGACAACGGGCGGCATGTACAAGCAAATTATGTCTGTTATCAGCAGATGAAATAACACTTTATGGTCTTGTATAATTATTTTTTAAGCTTTTCTTGTCTAACAAAACTAATTTTATTATCCTGAAATATTCTCAAGATGGAATACAATATGTACCTAACATAGTTCTGTTTTTATTTGCAAATTTAATTGGGATGTTTCGTGTAGAGTCGTTCATATCATACCCAGCAGTTAGGTATCGCAAGTTTCTTCCAGGTCAAAGTTAACAAAAGTGCAGACACATGGCCTCCCTATATGGTTAAACTTACACGTTGTCACGATGTTGCCTTGGCTTGATAGCAAAATGCTTTCCTTCTCAGAGTTAAACTTTACACCTCAAAATAGAATTATCGTGAAAAATGATTATTTACAAAATGTTTTATATATTGCATTTGACACTGTTGGAATTTTTTCCTCTGATGAGTTTGACTCTGTTAGGAAACATGTTTACACTTTAACGCAGGTTTCTATCATTTGGAGAAAACATCTGGATGCATTCCTGTTTAGGAAACATGTTTCCTAATAAGGAGTCCTTGTGGTTGTTTCCCATTCAGGCAACATTTAATGACAATGCTGTAATATTTGCAGTTCAGGAAACTATCAGTTTAAAACTGAAATGTCTCAGGCTAACAAGTGGTAACAAGATGCACTCAATTTGCAAAATGTTTAAAACACATTCATCTACCATATAGCAAAAATTCATTGTGCACAGAAGTGCAGGAGCGAAGAAAATTAGAACCGAAATTTTAATGCGGCAAGAAAATGTCAGCATTTTTTTCATTATTTCACAGTATTGTTAACATATATTAATTGGCAAGCATAAGTTTTAAAACTATGAACATCAAGAAGCCAAAAACTTAACTTCTAATTATTATACAGTTATACATAAATATTAATATTTTATGAAGGTTTCCTATCTTGGACGGGAATCTCCTAAAGTGGAAATGTTTCCTAATTTGGACCAGGTCCAGACTGGTTCGTTAGTTTTCAACCTAGTGTCACCTCCAGACTCAATTGGCAAACCTACAAACCTGGGCAGTATGTTGTTATGCTGTTTTTCGCAGTTTACGGCAACCCAAGAGTGTGTAACTTTGATGGTGGCTACTACTGTTATGAATGTCACGAGAATGAAGAGTATTACATTCCATCTAGGATTGTCTTGAATTGGGACTTCAGGAAACATAAAGGTCAGTCTGGGCTTTCATGTATGCATTACAGATTATTTCAATTGAATTAAGTTTGTAAATGTGCTTTGGAGATATAGCCAAGAATCTAACTTGACAGAGGGTGGAAGTATAGCTGTGAAAACAAAAGGCATTTGTGGGCTGCTAGAGATTTGTGTGCAATAGAATGGCATGTAATAAACATCCTGTGAAACATAGAAATGAGGCAGATTTTCCTGAGTGCTTTACCAGGTTTGGATATTATTGCATGGTTGATTGTATACAAGGTGCTGTTTTCGTTCCAGTGGCTAAGAAAAATCGAGCATTTCTTCAGGAGATGGAAGAACATCCATTGCTGGATCTGGAAGCTTTGAATGCTAAGATTTATGATCATGTCAATGAGATGAATGATGTGAAGGTATGTGCTGAGCACAACAAAGGTTGTCTGGAACACAATTCTTCATTTACAGTGTAGAGTGTATTCTATCCATTTATTTTATGTGAAAGAATGAATACACTGCTTGGTGAAAAATATTCTGTGTATGTTATGCGAGGATTAAAATGATGGCTGCTCACATAGTGTAATGTTACTTCAGGGACAAAAGCTGAAATGGCATGTTCTTAACACTTAGCCTGTATATTCCATGTTGTAGCTTCTACGCCAGCAGCTGTGCTATGTCAAGTCTTACTTGTTCACTTGTAAGCAGTCTGTGGCCGAGGACCTGAGGAAGAGCATATGGCCCAAGGAATATCTATATGATTATCTTCATCTGTACTCACTGAATGTAAGTAAAATCCAACCTGATGGCCCAGAGAATGTCTATATGGTCATCTTCATATGTACTCACTGAATGTAAGTAAAACCTGACCTGATGCCTCAGGGAATGTCTGTATGGTCATCTTCATCTGTACTCACTGAATGTAAGTAAAACCTGACCTGATGGCCCACGGAATATCTGTATGGTCATCTTCATCTGTGCTCACTGAATGTAAGTGAAACCTGACCTGATGGCCCACGGAATGTCTGTATGGTCACTTATGTGTGTGAAATATTGGGTTGACATTTAAAGCATTTTGAATGGCTATATGCATATTTAACACTGTAGCATCCTGCCAGCTCTTCATTGTTTGTGAAGTGACAAAACAAGGGGCATGATCCATGGTCCATGATCAGTTTGAAATTTTATCCACAGGAGTAGTGTTATGTGCACAGAAGAGATGGTATGGTAATGATTCAATGGCCCGATTCATGTAATATGCTCTAATTGGGCATTGAATAATCTTGTGTTCTGATTGGTCAAAATTATTTTTACAGTTACTCCTTTTTACAAGGAGGTATTTTTTTCTTGTGATTGTGTGTTATGACCTACCTTATAGTTTTCCTGGCCTATCCAATACTGATTGCTGGATGATTCAGCAGACCTCTTGAACCTGTGAACTTTTGTTTTGAGTTCACTTGTGCTCATTATACTATGTGCAAGTAGACTGGCTCGCAGGCAACTCAAGAGGGTTCTTTATTTCAGGACCTTCTCCAGGTGATGTCTGGTCAGTTCGCACAGAACTTACGAAAACTGGTCAGATTTGCGACAAAGCACATCTATGAGTGTCGGTTATGTAGCCAAAAGGGATTTGTCTGTGAAATATGCAACAGTCCCCAGGTCATCTATGCATTTGAGATAGACACCACTCAAAGGGTAAGTTTACACGAAGCTTTGAAATGGCATTGTTGGCTCATTCAGCTAATATGGTGCTCAAAGAACCTCATGCATCATATGCTCACTTTAGTACCCAGTATGCCTACACACTTCTTGTGATACAACTGATTGGAGTATTTGAGTGTTTGTTTCAGATCATTATTCTTGAGTTTCCTTGTCTCTGTTTTCCTGCCTTCTTAGTTAAAGAGAGAGGGTCACACTGGTACTCTATTTTAATGAAATTTATCCAATCATAAGTTATGCTTTACTATTCTTATGCATGTACATCTTTGTTTCCTGTAAGAATTGTCCGTTTTACCACTGGGCATCAGTGCAGTTATGTGTGTTTGTGTGTGTTGTGTTTGTACAGTGTGGTCGGTGTAAAGCTGTCTACCATGCAAGCTGTCTTGCGCATCTGAAGAATTGTCCAAAGTGCCAGCGCCGGATGCTCAGATATTCGACTGTGGGAGAGGAGATCACCACACCAGACTCTGACTACGCCATTCATCCAGATGATAAGTTATGACAAGACAACATTCGCCTGATGAGATGGCCACACCAGACTTAACATCTGACAGCATTCACATGAGCAGATGTCCACACCAGACTCTGACATCGATAATCAAGATGACAGCATTCGCCTGATGAGAGGACCACACCAGACTCAGATTATGTCATTCATCCAGATGATCAACTATAACAGTTTAAATGTGACCTTTTTGTAATATTCCCATCAACATAATTAATGTTATCCTTCATTTATGGTCAAAGCTGAAACAACTGACTCCTGAAGAACTTTCTACCTCAAATGGTTTACTCTTCATGGCTGATTTTAAGAAAAACCAGAGCTGATGGCATTTTTCTGAAACAGCTGACCTTTGAACTGCTTTTACGGGTAGTTTGTGTTTAGTGGTTTGTCACTATTTAGCTTCTCAAAATGTTTTACTATTTAGCTGATTTTAATTAAACTTTAAATGATAAATCATACAAGGCTTAAATGTGCACACCAGCTTGCATTTACAGTAATCAAATAGAGTGATAAAATATAGATATCAAGTATCGGCACCTCTGAGCTTATAACATTTAAAACAGACTTCTTTAAAATAAAGTGAGCATAATCTATATGGCTATTTCCTGCTGATTCTAAGTAGAGTTTTCAGGATGTTTTGACATTTTCTCTACCGTGAATAAAAAGCGAAAAACACTGAAGTCCTACATTGGAATTTGTGGACCAGTATTGAATGCTAAAGCACAATGATTTATGTTATCTACTGAAGAATCTCGTATTTCTCTAGCTCAACAGTTAACATGTAGTAGTATATCTATATCTGTAATTTATGTGGAAATGTAAGGGAGTATGTTTAGAGACTTCTTGAAATTTGTGATATCTCCGCTTCAGCCAGTATCAGACAGCCACTTCATGAAATTTTCATGACCGTTAAGGCTAGGCACGTCACTAAGTTGTCATGTGAGTCTTCAGCTTTGTATAAACCATTTTCTGTCATGACGTTCACATTATTTACATCAGATGTGCAGTGAGGTATATGTACTTCAGGAGGGCAGTGGCAGATGGTCACTTCAATATTATGTCTGGTATATTAAGCAGAAATAATGTTTACAGAAAACCTGTACAGTTATAGGCGAATCTGCCAACTGGCAAAAGAAGTGTATTTATCAGGCGAAGGTTTTGGAATGAAATATTTGTAATGTGAGTCCCTGGTAGCTGTAGATGCAAATGGTGTTTAGGTCCACGACTGGATGATTGTGCTTCATACATGCTTATGTAGAAATGTGCACAGGAAAGGAAATCAATAGATATGTTTGATAAATATACATGTGCGTGCATTTTTTTATCCACCTGTCATTGGATGTTGCATTTAATACGTATTGCCACCTGTTCAAATCAGTGACCTTTGAATATATCGCCTGGTGTGCTATTTTGACACAGCGTGGGAGCTATTCTGATGTTGCACACTACACCTAACTTCATGTTTGATGTGCGTCTGCCTTGAAGTTGGGAGATCCAGGGTCAATCCCGGGTCGCGTCAAACCAAAAACTTGAAAGATGGTACTTTTTGCTGCCTCGCTTGGCACTCAGCGCCGAGGGGTTAGAGCAAGGAAATAGGACTGGTTGGCCGGATGTCAGTATAATGTGACAATGTGTCCTGCCTCGTGTTTTTGGCATGATATTCCAGTGGCGGCAGCACTTTTTCGGCATGTACTCACCCCGCCACAAGAAGACACAGTATATATACATTGCAAGGAGTCCTCGTGGTCATATGACTGAAAAATTGTTAATTATTGTACACCTAGCTGTCCAGGTCCAACGATATTATGTAATAATTTACAACTGTTCAATATCACATCATACTGGACACTTGCAACGTCACGGCCCGACGTCAAAAACCGGACTACTTCTTGAAATCCTGAGGGTTTGTCAGGTGAATTTTGTGATCTTAGCGACGCCGAAAGAATAGCGTTTTTGCGGACTATTTTAATATTGATAACGAATTTGAGATGTTGGATGTGCCTAAAGCGATTCCAAGCACAAGCAGAGACGATGTTATTTCAGACACTGATTGACTTATTGAATCACAGAAGAAAAGAAATACAATAAGTAGCACCTGCAGTGACGTATAAAATGTCCAACGCTGGGTACTGGGAAACATGAGGGAGTCACGATTGATAGAAACTGTCCCACCTCAACACCTTAATGATTATCTAACGGAAATGTTCATTTCTACACGAAAGAAGGATGGATCCAAGTACGAGCCCGGCACACTGTAGTCCATGAAAAACTGCATCGAAAGGTACGGTTCTGAAACGTACGAGAAAAAGACTGAACAGTTTCTCAGAAAATTTATGCCAACATACTGAATAAAACTAAAACAGAAGTGTAACTGTCAGAAATCAAAATTCACATACGTTTGCAGAAATTATAACTATACAAAGATTACATGAAGAAAGAAATCTTACCGGTATCTTATTTTTTTCGTTCTGCTTTCACTTTGACATCTCAAAGAATTCCAAAAAATGCATCCTAAAAGGCAAGGGCAAGGCCGGAAATCATAAGCAAGATAGCGATTTGTGGTATTATCCAACGCAGATGGGGGAACATCGCCTGGGTTAGCTGATGAAGGGAGCAGCTGAGACCGCTGCTTTGGCGGAACGCAAAACCAATCACTCGGTCCGGAAAACAACAGTGCAGACACTGGTAAAATCTCAAGTAGCTCCCCGCAAAGTTATGCAAGTGACGGGACATTGCTAGTATACAGGGGTATGACAGCAAGCTTGATCCTTCTGAACAAAAACGTGTCTCACAAATTCTCCGCCCATAATCCAAAATGAAAATGTTAATTTCATAGCCACCTTTAGCTCAAAACCATCGTCTACCCAGCACAGTAATCCTGTCAGTCTCTGAACTCATTCTACAGATTTTTGTTCTTTTTTTCTTTTTCTCGAAATTACAGCAGTCTTTAAGTGGAACTGCGTTAAATTCCATTTCCTCTGATCTAAATGTAAACGTTCGTAGACCAACGTGCAGTTTCTTCGCTGTTATTATTCATAGTTGAATCTTTTGAACATACTAAGTTGGCGCAAGAATGATGAGGACGTGGCGCAAACTCAACAGCCAATGAAAAACGATACCTAAATATGTAAATATTTCTGCGCGACAGAAAATCTTGTTAATTTCACGATACAAAAGAATTTACAGTTATTTATTTGGTGTGTAATAAATGGGTTGTTATATAGGTTGCCATACAAGCCAATAACCTATAAATTTAGCTGCTTTTTAAAATCATAGGAAGTGTAGTTTCCCAGTTTAACACGGACAAAGAGGGTTTATTTCCTTCTTCACTGCATGTTTAATGTCTGTTTTTATAACGAGTACTACGACAACAGTAAAATTTTTACGTGCAGCATAAACAATAGATTGCATAAATTTCCTGATAATATTTACGATGTGATTCGCTGTTATTAAAGTTAAATATAATCCATTTGTTATCGAAATATCCCATTTGTTTCACGGTTGATTTTATGGGATTTCACACTGGGGACTACATATACTAGCTAATACAAAAAATCGTTTTTCCAATGGTCTTTTATGGTGTGCTCTGAAGTCGTCTATAGAAAACCTTCACTGTTTGAAACTGGAGGAGAGGAATCCATTTTTTAAACGATGGTGTGAAAATTGGTCTTCGAATTATTGACCGGGAACGTCCGTTTTCGTTGAGCTGGTATACCATTGTCTGATTTGAGGATTAGATAGGTGTATTGATGAATCGATGGTCAAGACAGCCGTCGAACGCTTTCGTTGTTACGTTAAATGCGCACTGTATGCCTCCGTGTCACTATACGGTCCCTGTAATGTTGGGATTTTCTATAACCATCGATATATTTGGTGCATGTAAACGACGATGGCTTATGTAGTTCTCCTTTCACGCTAGCCTCGGTCGGCATGCGACTGACTTGTTTATGGCTAAATACGGGTTCTGCGCTTTAGGAGTATAGCCGTTTGCCCATGAGGTTTGGTCACCACCGATTTTCATGTCCCTGCTCTATAGAAATTTATGTGAGCAGTGACAAGTTTGAAGCTGAAAGTGTCTCTCGCTCAGGCGTTTTTAAGGCGAAGGTCTGTATTTGAAATCTGGAAACAATGAACATGTTCATGGGGAATGGTTCCAAATAGAGTACAGAAAATCACACATTCTAAGTTGGTTTGTATAAAGTACAGTGGGAGGATATTTCATACGCCGAGTGCTGGCGTCCAAGAAGCAATGAAAGCAGGAAGTAAAGTACAAAGGGGCGTCGCTAAACACCTGTGACAGTACTAAAATATGTTTCTTTTAACTGATCGCCTATATCCAGATATGTGTAAAATCAGTCTTACTCATTGCCAAAGTGGAAAACCGTTCATGCCAAAGCTAATTCCGGTGAAAGCTGTGAGGTCTATTTGTCCATTCTAGCATTTACGATGACGTTTTGCGGACAAGCTGATAACGTCTTATACAACATGTCACCGACTTTTGAATAATTTTGATGTAAGCCGAGGCAATGATGTCTTCACCCCGGAAACAAGTTTATGGAGTTTAACATTATGAACTAGAAGAAGTGTTCTGACTGACTTTTCCCAACAGTAATATGGACATCCAACATATCATTGAGCAGAACTTGTGGGATCAATTGTCACTAACTACACGCAATTATTGAAATCACTATGAGTGATTTTACAGAGAGCTGAATACAGGCGACAAGTTTAAAAGAAACAGACTGTAGTATGTATTGAGCTCGGGTTTTGTAACATATATACTCAAGTAAAGCATGATGATAATAATATATACGAGGGGAATGCCTTGCGTGCGCATATTGATTGCCGTAAATTGCAAAACTCATGACTTTAGTCTTGTGTATTAGAATCAATGTTAATGTCCTATTTTAATCAGAACAGGCCACCTTTAAGTAAACTGTAATGAAGTGTTTATTCCAAATATTTTTCATGACTTTTTAACCTTTTCTTACAGTGAATAAAAAGCTTGAGGTTTGGTATACGGAGTAAAAAGCATCGAATTTGGCACCGTTTGGGGCCACCAAATCAAACAATCATATTAGCAATACGGGCTAACATGTCCACCACCTTGAGAAAGGATTTCGAATTTGGGAAGGTTATGGATTTTTTTTATTCAAGGGAAAGAAAACGCAAAAGTGAAGCCATGATGAGTAAAAAGACCATTGGAAACTGTATCTGAAAATAGCTTCATTTATTTCTTTATTTTTTTTTTATCAATTGAGTACAGTCGCATATTTTTATGGATCATGTTGAGTATGTGTGTCGCCGGTGAGGTCATGTCAACTTTTCTCCGGTCCCAAAATAGAACTTTAATGTCATGTTAGCCCTTTCATACACAGGCATGCATTACAGGGGTATGATTCACAAGAGCTTTGCCTTTATTCAGATATGAACATATAACGGTATACAAAAGGTTTTGTGGCGTCAACGTAGACAAACTATCAACACGGTCTACCAAACAATCGAAATGTTTCACTGCATTTAATTCAGTGAACAAAAAGATCTTAAGAAAGAAGTAAATGTGTTTTTAGAGGTACTTTTCAATGATCTTTTTCCTGCGGATCAGCATAGTCTACATTCTCATAAAACTTGGTGATTTTTAAAAAAATTTTCTAATGATTATTACACTTATATCCTCCACGAGGAACAGATTTTAAAAGTGACATTGTGTGGCATCTAACATATAAACTATAATCTACCTCTAATGAATCATAAATATGTAGGGGCCCAGGGTGTTTTGGGTGCCAGCGCGGCATTATGACCCCATGCCTCTCACCCGTGCGGTCGCTGTGAGTTCAAGTCCAGCTCATGCAGGCTGCCTCTTTGGCCGTGCGTAGGAAGGTCCAAAAGCAACCTGTGGACGGTCGTTGGTTGCCCGGTTTCCCCCCACCACAATGCTGTCCTTCGTCGTATAGGTGAAATATTGGCGTAAAACACCAATCAAATAACTAAATAAATAGATAAATAAATATATAAGTATGTAGTCTATAAAGATGTCCGTTTTCTACTGCAAATTTATTTATGCTTAATCCCAAGGTGCTCTCTTAGTATTAACTATAAGCTTATGCGATAATAAAGAGTTCCAGTATTGCATTAGTCTGCTTTTTGCGCGGTGAAAAATGATTTTTTAAGGCGACAGGTAAATTAGAAACACGGGTCGATATCCAGCCGTAGAGAAATTGCAAACACGGCTCATCAGGGCTGATATGCTTATTTCCCACCTGAATCTCATGGTAGAATTACATTACGCAATCTTTGTACACGTAATATGAAGATCCGACTTATTCTTCCCGTTCAGGACTGTTACCAATCACGTGTATTAGCACGTGAAGCACGTTGCAAACAAGAGAAATGTTTGGCCGATATGCACTGATTGTTTTCTAACAAAACCGATGACATTCGACACCTAGTGGGTGTGTACATGACAAAAATCATCACTAATAAACTTTCTGCAGACTTGCATGGAACAGGTAATTATCTAAAGTATCATGATGGAGTAGCATGATCGAGTGACGTCACTTTGCCAAAATTCACCAGTTAACACTCAGTGATTAATAATCGTAACCTAAATAACATAAAAAAGAAAGTGTCGCTCGTTGCGGCCATTTCTACGAGGGTGAGCTGCATGTAAGACTGGACAAAAAAGGATTGGCAACTGTCTGCAGCGAAACCTATGTAGCATGGTGTTTTATTGGAATAAATTACCCCTTTTGAAATAATTGTTTCTATAAGCGTTATAGTTGTCCGCTTTTCTTGCATGTGTAGTACGATTTAAGCTGCCTTGAGTTGCCATACAGCCTTGTTATATGTTGTCATCTTTAAGTGAAATGAAGCAAACACATATAAAGTTTACAGTACAGTTGAAATACACTGGTAATACACTCAGAATGGAAGATCATCGATGTGTGTATATATATAGGTAAACATGCAAACACAGCTTCTGGTTTTGAAGCGAGTTGATATCGTCAGTGTGGGTTAAAAAACAATTCTTCAGTAAGTATCAATATGATCTATACATAAATGCTCCTTAGTGAAATGGCACCTGCTTTATTTCAATAAGGCTTGTTATTTCAATGCTTATTAAAATAGTTATTTCATCAGAAGTTTCATTGTAATGTTTTTGAGATAATTATATTTCAATTAAAGTTTTCCTCATTGCCTTGTTCTGTTGCTCCTACAATGAATCGTCACAAGTCATGCCGCAATACCTCCCGCCGTCAAACTTAAATCACCCCTCGTGCCTCCGAGGTAATTTAATCGTATCGGACCCTTATGTTTCCAAGGTTTTCGTCACAAACTGATGGTGATCACTCTATCCGCTCCTCTTACAAACAGTCTATATACACTATATTTAAACACTCAGCAATTTACAGTGCATTGTGGTGTATGTAGGCAGATACAGATAAATATAACTATTGGCTGAATCAACCTTCTTGTGAAACACTGGGGACTAAATCCATGTATGATGCTGTGAAATATGTTGGCTGTGCTATTCGAGGAAGTCTGACCTAATGCACTGTCTACCATCTGTCTACTGCGAACAGCTTGTTACTTACGGAAAAACCTGGGTTGAATTAAGACCTCTCATCTGTCGGTTTATTATAGCCTAATTTCTTAACAGGCAATTGTGGACGCTGAGTGGCTGTAGTTGATAAAGGAATAATTTTAGACACATTTAGCACAAGTGTGTAGCGGACCGCGCTAGATAAGCTCTCCAGGTTATGTTACACTCGTCAGATGATCTTACATTCTCCAAGATGATATTGCACCCTTGAGGTGATCCAGCAGTCTTCAGGTGATCTTATACTCCCCATTTGATCTACATTCCCCAAGTGATCTTGCACACTGAAGGTGGTCTTGCACCCTTAAGGTCATCCTACACTCTTCAGGTGATCTTTCCCCTTAAGGTGATCCCAACTCTTCAGATGATCTCACACTCTCCAGGGGATCTTACATTTTCCAGGTGACATTACATTCCAGAAATGATCTTGCACCCTTAATGTGATCCTAATCTCTGTAGGTCATCTTATACACTCCAGGCGTTCTGAAATTTTCCAAGGTGACCTTGCACCCTTAAGGTGATCCTTACACCCTTCTAAGGTGATCTTACACTCTCCAGGTGAACTTACACTCTTCAGGTGATTTTACACTCTTTAGATGATCTTACATTGTCTCGGTGATCTCACGAGCTTCAGGTGATCTTAGAAACCAGACAAATGTTGCACTCCACTGCATTAGTATCAGTCAGTCAATGAAAACATTCCTCATTCCATCCATCCCTGTCTCTGTCCAAAACTACACGTACATGTATTCCCCAAGGTAATACAGACAATGGATAACAATGAAAGTGCCACTGCCGACTGTGTGTAGCCGTCAGTCATTCGCATCTTCGACAAATGCTCTATGATCAGCTAAAGCAGAGAAGGCGGGTTCACTCCACGATTCGTAATAAAATATTTCATGTGATCATCTTCAGAGTGCAGACACTGTGATCACGAAGAGCTATGTACCCATGTGCCTCAGATTCAGGATAGCACTTTCACCGTGTAAAGGATCATCGCTTCGTTTCAGGGTCCCAGGATTTAGTATAGGTGAGAGGGATCCTCCCAGGATCGGATGTTGGTGATCAGCTGGACTACACAGGGTCGGGCGACAGTGACCAGGTAGACTACACAGGGTTGGGAGCTGATGATCAACTAGACTTCACATGACAGCTTATTGGCAATCAGCTAGACTGCACAGGGTCGGGTGTTGATCAGCTAGACTACATAGGTTCGGTTGTTGATGATCAGATAGACTAAACAGGGCTTGGAGTTGATAATCAGCTAGACTACACAGTGTCGGGAGCTGATGATCACCTAGACTACACATGGCCGGGTGTTGGTGATCAGCTGGACTACACAGGGCCAGGCCTTGGTGATCAGCTAGACTACACAGGGTCGGGTATTGATGATCAACAGGGTTGTGTGTTGGTGGGCCACTAGGCTACATAGGGTCGGGAGCTGATGATCAGATAGACTACACATGGCAGGATGCTGAAGATGGCACCCTCAGAATGTTGGAATACAGATACAATCTGGAACACGGTATTCGCTTTGTAATATATTAGCACACATATTATTTCTGACATCAAATGTAAGGTAATTCTGTTTTGTTGACTACTCTGAATTTAAGTTTATCCTGAACACATTTTACTTATGTTTACATGTAAGTAAGCAAAGTGTTCACTATCCGTAAGCAAGTCATTTATATTTTTTTAAACTTATTTCACCTAAATTTGTTTAAATTGGCCATGAAGTCCGCTTGGGAGTGCTGAGACTTGTAAGCTGGTGACATCATTGGGGGAGGCTAATCAGCCACAGCACGACATGCAGTGCCAGTTGTTAAACATGGCTAGGCCTGTGCCAGCGCATGTCTATTCACTCTCCTAATCAGGCAGAGATTCCACCGATCTGAATTCTTCCAGGAGCGGTATATACGATTTGGACAAAAGGTTACACATTAACGAAGACAGAATAATAGATGAAAACATTTTGCAGGTTATTCCAGCAAATATTTATTATTTATTTGATTGGTGTTTTACGCCGTGCTCAAGAATATTTCACTTATAGGACGGCAGCCAGCATTATGGTGGGAGGAAACCGGGCCGTGGCCGGGGAAAACCCACGACCATCCGCAGGTTGCTGGCAGACCTTCTCACATACGGCCGGAGAGGAAGTCAGCATGAGCTTGAGCTCACAGCGACCGCATTGGTCGGTCATCGGGCAATCGGTCATTGCGCTCCGTTAGCGGGCTAATCGACTGAGCCACGGAAGCCCCCTCCAGCAAATATAGAGCCATACCTAATCGAGCAATGCTACGACTCTGACTCGGACTGTCGTCTATCTCAGTGACTATCTTTCATGAAGCATACTTAGTGCTAAGTAGCACTTAGCTAAGTGCATTTCCTGTCTCTACAACATACGTTGTCATGGCAGTTAAGGGAATACTTAGAAAAGTATGCTTCATGAAACTGCGGCCAGGGTAGCCGAATGACAGCCATGATGACTGTATATCCAGCCATGTGCAGACCGACTTTGTACTTCTAACATGTAGGTGCTGTTTACCACATCTTTATGCCTGATTTCTAAGGAATGTAATCTTGGAAAGTTTCAGCGCATTCTTGTTCATTCATTCTTCCATTCGGCTTCCATATATAATAGAATATATACCTTTTCCATTAATAGATGTGATCATTAGAAGGACACGAACATTGCACTTCTATGAATGTCACGTGGGGTCTTGTTTTCTTTTCTTTTTTCTTTTTTACAAGTGTTTTCCAAAACATGGCAGATGTAATTGTAAAACTTGATCTGAATGGAAAATACATTATATTATATGTTTTGTGAATGATCTTGCAAATCGTCGACTGTCACTATTACACATGAATTCCCGATCAAACCAGCGATCTCCGAGGGCTGCTTTTCCCTGTCAACATCATGATACTTCATCAATGGTATCTCTCTTGGCAGTAATTTGCTAATAATACAAAAGGCTACGGCACAGAGAGTAAATGGTCAAATGGTTACACGTTACCGGTGAAATCTGGCCTCTTTGTCAGTTTACCTCAGTTAGGCTTTTACTCCAACTGTTCATGTAAGTGTTTAAGAAGTAAAAACTTACACGCTCCCTAGCACCAGGGCTTAAGCCGAATTAGGTGAAAAATACAATGATGTTAAATGCAATTTATTAGACGTCTAGAATTACTCAAGAGTAAATCCACCGAAATGGCAACAGTATTTAGTTTCTCTTTAATTTTTCTTGCTGTCACAGTGCGCCGAGCGAATAACACAGTGCGGCCCATTCAGGCCAGACTCTCAAACTGCGTTTTTCACACAAAACCTTGTCCAGTTTAATGCCACGTTCTCGTCTTTAGGCTGACTTTGCAGACTCACGCCATCCGCTTATGTGTTGCTGCATCCCCGACTACAAATCGACCTAAAATGTTAGCCAGATTGCACTCTCAGAAAGATTGATATATTTAAGGTGTATGAATGACGTTGTTCGCCGGTAAATGAATAGGAAAAACACACTGGTGACGTCACTTGCATTTTTAGCTGTATTTAGAATTAACATACTTAAATATCAATATCTCGCGAACCACGGAGTCTTTTATAACGACTAAAAGGTCATTGTAATCCACCGAACAACAGCAGGTCCCCGTGTTGCGGATTATCTTTAACGTCACAATTAATATGTTCTGCTGTCATATCACGCTGCAGATCTAGTGCGGTCATAATTAGTACTTCCAGTGCGTAATAGAAACTGCCATACAGATATCTCTTTAAGTTCTGCTTTTCACTACAAAATGTTTAAGTGACTATTTTGAGAATTTTAAGTCTCTTGCTTTACAAAAGCCACACATTCCGATATAAATAAATGTGCGTTTTCATGTACTGAATTTCTGCAGACGCCATTAGATAGACCAACAACGCAAGCCTCGTATCAATCTTCTATATTAAGTTGTTGTAGAGACGCCTGCAATCCATGCCCCACCCTGACTTCGCCACACTTCGTCATTCTCATTCACCTATACACCCTCCCTACCCTCCGTACCCCTTTCACTTCTACACCCTATATAGACATGTAGAACAACCTTTTCCCAAGGTACCCTGTTAAATCTATATTATATAAACAAGAGTTACAATATCTGTATAAACAGATCAATTTTGTCCATATTTAGAACAGTCAATACGCTAGCTTCATATGAAAAATCATTATTTGGTTTCCTGTAATTTTCTCTGGACGAGGTAGAATAACCAGTATGTAATTCCCTGTTATGAAATAAGTCAGACTGAAATCAATGGCCAGTACCCCAAGACGTCAAAAAACTCATAACCAATATCACGTGCAAAAACTGCACGTGACTATCCGGTTTATAGCGGTCAAAAAAGGAGACGGATTCCACAGCATATCATTATACACATACGTTAAACTGAAAGCCACACACAAAGTAATAATCAAGCTTCATTATGTGATAAAGCTGGTAAGTCGCGGTACACGTATATCCCTTGTGCACACACTGTCGTCCCCACTTTGGTTGGCCCTTGTGACCATTTTGTTCTGTAGGATAAAATTTATTTTTCCACAAGAATTATTTCGCTATTTACAACATAAAACATCACTGAAACGGCGCAAATGGGTGTCGGATGAAGATCACACTGCAGTTTGCTTCTGTGAAGTAAAGACGTAAGAATTGGGTAATCAGTCACTTTTGTTTACTTAATAAATGCTATTCGTGTTTAGCAAACACCCGCCGTTTTAAAGTAAAGACAGCTCATGACTGAGGTAGTGTTCATTAAAAAGATTATAAAATTCTCTCTTGAATGTCAAAACCTGTTTGAAATAGTGTGAATTCCTTGCTGAATTATCTTCGTGTGAAGTGTGGAGTATTGTTCTGTCCATTAGGGATCTGAAAGCGCCCATGCTTTCACGCTTTTGAGGGACTGATCAGTGCCAGTGGAAATGTCAGATGATCTATGCCGATGAACCCTAGGTCACCGGTCAGGGATTTTATACTGAAAAACTCTGAAAATGTTCGAAAAAATGCAGTCCGAAAAGAATGGTACCGGAGGAAGGTGAACAAACGACGAAAATAAATAATCTTGAACAGACAAATGTAGATCATTAGGATGTAACAGCTTAACTTTATGTATTTCACATTGCGCAGTATTCAAGAATATTCCAAATATATAGGGGAAATTGGAGTGGGTATGACGAAAGTGTCATTCGTTCCACAATTTCGGGTAAAGGGACCTCTCATGATTTGCTGTGAAGACGGTTCCAGCAGGCCTGAAGTCAGCATGACACAGGTACCTTAAGTGGGTTGACAGATTAACCAGTTCACACCTCCTGTGAGTCGTTCGACAGTCACACATTATAACTTTTAAGCCTGTGCACCTACACAACAAAGTTCATATGCCTCGATCGGCCAGAATGTTATACATTCTTACAAGATACGCTGTATTCACTGTGTTTAGTCAGGCATGTGGCACATGCAGGAAATTTCAGCAGTTTTTGTTACGTCACACGGGCATGAGTGATTCAGTACAAGTACAGGACGGTCACGGTTGGCTTCAGCACGGTTAGGGTGAAGGTCACTCAGACATACGCTGTATGTAATGGACTAATGGATTAATCAGCTTTTAATATCAGCTGATTTCAGTGCAGACTGTTCGATGAAGTTGTGAGATGCCTATTAACGTCATAGTCCCTGGTGTAATACAGGAGGGCCATGAATCCGGCTTCTGCCTGTTATTGTCGTCATTCAAGGCACCCAAACGAATTTGGTCTACCACTAGGCCATTATTGTTGGGGATCCTCTACACAAAGCAGTTGTCTCTCTTGGCCCCCAAGTGATATGGTAAATACAGCCTAATATAACAAGTAATATGGTAAGCACAACCTTGATATACACTAACCAATTTTATAAATAATTGATTCCATTAATATCCGATGCGATCGTAAAAGTGGTTGTATGCTTTGTAGTGTACTTCGTCCAGTTAGGCTAAAATGCCAAAAGGAATTCTCCAGGCTGTCATGCATTGGCGATCCTTTGTCCGACCATTTCCCAGTGTTCGGAACTGATTCAATCACCAGGGGAAAATCCCTATACATGGCTACATTATGTTTACGAATGAGTTCATTTATACTCTTTTCCAGAAGCGCAGGGAACGGAATTGCTCCCACCCTTTGATTCCTCTTTTGCGCTAGCTACATAACCTATCTCAACAGAGTTATGAACAAGGGAATACATAATGTATAAACGTGACCATATCAGTTAGGCGTTTTATTAAATGTTACTTCAAATTAATCAATTTGTAAAGGACAAATTAGGAAGTCAATTGATAATCAATTACCTCCCAGCAGCTTTATCAGTAACAAGTTTTTTCTAGTGTTTTAAAAACCTTTCCTCAGAAGGCGATTTAGAGGAATGTGACTGTGGTGATATAATTTTTGCGACTGGTATCCGCAAAAGGTCAGTTCCGGTCCCTGTTACGCCACGTGCAATTACGACTGCTCAGATACCTGAATTAGAACGTCCACGTCCAGATACGTGATTTGTTTTGAACCTGGGGAGACTCCGCCATGGCTCCGTGAGTAACTTCAATAATTGACATTCCCAGCGATTCAGTGCCTCACAGTAAGTAGCACGGCTCGAGCACTATTGTCCCACAGCGCGACAAAGCGAAGCCCAGTTAATGGGACACACTTGTGTGGCAATTGATTATACAGCAGCCAGCAGCCAGCCGGTCCGGTTCACGTGTATATTCATCGAACGTCGCCGGACTGACGGCTGTAGCGGGCATGTGGTCGACGTGGTGAAGACTGGCTCGACTACCAGTATCTATATCCCTACTCCAAGGGTGGAATGCTGTGGTTGTGTGTTTATAGTAGATCGGCACAAGACATAGGACGCTGTGGCTCTAACACGGAGGTTTGTAGCTGGCCTACAAATGGGAGGCCTAGTGAAACGGGACACACCTGTGCACAAGTTGTAATTCACAGATGTTGGCGGACTGCTAGCTGTGACACGGTGGGTAACATTAACTAAGTTCGTGCTGGGAAGCATCTACCGTTTCCGGGGGTATTGTTGTCTACGTCAGTCATTGCCAGCTCTTCACAGAAACACCGCACCTAGCTGGCAACCGCGCAGCCAAGGACAATGTGACAATTTGCACAGTTTTATTATTTATAATGTACATACGGTGTTCCAGCCAGTAGGTGTCGGGAAATTCGTGACGAGTAGTTCATGGCAATAAAACTGTGGGATCTGGGTAGACAACACAACTAAGCTTTGGTAAGAAATCACCGGCCTTGTCTTTGTACATCTCTCAAGGTGAGTGTCATGAATTCATGTGTTTTTAGCCAATGAAAAACAAATGAATGTATTTGGTTTTTCAACTACGTCTGTATATATCTGCTTGATCGCCCCGTCCCTGTGGCAAGCAGGGTACATTGAAGTGCTTCAGGTTTTATCGCCTTGTTGCCTTCACAACGACCAGCATCGGTGCATTACCGTGGCACAATAACAACGGCCGGTAAACATCTCATGGAAGTATATCGCCGTTAACAGAAAATCGTAAACGAAATGCGATTCATTTTCACATCAAACAGAATTAAAGACAAGGAAATGTAACGTGACTGCTGTATATCTTTCTTTTTCTACCCAACCAGTTGGCCTATGTGCTAGAAATGCCACTTCAGATAGTGAAATTGAATGAAGTTCAAGCCCCAGTTCTATCATCTAAGCTCTTCGCTGACTTGGGGCTCACCTAAAGGTGAAGGTCTAAGCACACGTCAGCGCGGTGTCAGTACACATTTATTTATGTGGTGTTACCACCAGGCTCAAGACTGTGTCATTTGTGACGGCTATGAAGATTTCGGGTAGAAGAAATCGTAATGTCACAGTCAGCATCCTTTGCAAAACCTGCATTATAACCTCAGCCAAATTTACGACATCAAGAGCAGTGTTCGAGCAATCCTTGGTCAGAGGCCAACAGGTTGCAGTGAGACCAGTCTTTTAGCTACAGTTGTGCTAGGGAGGGTTGACAGTATTAACTGTGCTAGTGAACTCCCTCATTACTAGCTGTGCTAGCGAGGACCCCCTAGTACAAACTTTGTTGGCGAGGGCCCCCTGTATTAACTGTGCTAGCGAAGGTCCCCCAGTGTTAACTGTGCCAGCGTAGCCCCCAGCACTAACTGTTCTAGCGTGGACCCTCAGTATTAGCTGTGCTAGTGAGGGCACCCAAGTATTAACTCTACTAGCGAAGGGCCTCCAGTATTTACTGTGCTAGCGTGGCCCTCCAGAACTTACTGTGCTAGAGAAGGACCATCAGTATTAACTGTGCTAGCGAAGATCCCCCAGTATTAACTGAGCCAGCGTAGCCTCCATTATTTCCTGTGCTAGCGTGGCTATCCAGCCAGTGGATTGTTCTTATTACCGCTATAGTTTTGTGAATCATTCAACGCACGGCTTGAAAGCAAGATTCTAATCTAGTCTGGATTAATTTCACCCATGTATTTTTTAAATCATTTTGTTTTATGACAAAATCTTCTCTCTGTCTCAGGTAGCTGCATGTGTTGGATGATTACAACTGGTATTCCCGCCCTGGATAAGTTATTGGAAAATGCCAGGGCTTGTTGACATCTTGACTAACTCTTGATGCCTCGATTCAATTTCCATCGCCAAATATTTTATTTTGAGTAATTTATAAATACCTGCTTACATTTCTTGTTGCAGAGAAACATATGATGTGAGCGTGGCCTAAAGACACCTGATGACAAGTTGCTTTGAACACTTGGATACATCTTTCGATATCGGAACACCCAGGCACATCTGTTCATACCGGACTCATTTGAAGATAACAAGTGGAGGAGTTATACGACAATGAATTCTGAGACAGTCAAACATTGTTCCTTACTTTTTCTACAAAACAACAACAGGTTCCACACACTTTTAACATAATTCACTTACTTCTAAATCCTTGTGTTGAATTTTGAAGAGCAAAATGTTGATTGTATCTGTTGGTATATTGCTAGCCGGATTGTGTGCTGTCCCAGCACGTGATTTCCCCTCTTTACGCGCTGGGGAGAAATACTTGATAGATTTGCCGGAGCTTGGCCTGTTGCCCTACACTCTTTCTCCTGGATTTGAATTAAAAGTGGTGGAAAAAACAACGACGACTTTGAAAATTCACTGGATGACAAGTGATGACAATTTGCGAGGTAATTTCACTTCGTGGAATGTTCGCTACAAAATTGGAGATGAGGAATTCAAATCGGATGAGCTGCCTTTGGAGGAGGAATTCTTCATGATTCGAGGTTTAGAAGTGGACACGTCTTATTCAGTTTGCGTGTCAGTTCGAGTGAAAAGTGAATACAATTTACTGTCTTCCAAAACATACTTCATCAAAGTGTCTTGCGCCGACATCAGTACAATACCTTACATTAGGACAGACAGTGTCATCGCTGTCTTGGTGACATTGGTTACTATAGCGATAGGTGTTCTTGTCGGAATCGCAAAATGGTGGATGGATAAATCTCGGCATGACAAATTCATAAGAACCTGCGCCAGATCTACAGGCCCTTCTATCGAACTGGAGGACATGTTACAAACTCAACGGCTTAAACCTGAATGCAGTATTGAAGAGACAACATGAAACAACCGTTTTCCATTTCACTTTGCTTTTGAGTATTACACTTAGAACTCGGTTTGCAGTGGTTTTAATATGAAGAGTGGTAAGGTTCCGTTTGATGTTATAAGCAAAGATGTGGTAATGTGAACAAGTATCCAAATCTCTGGTTCACGATTCTTGCATTAGGCAGATTTTAGATGTTGCAGCTCTCATTGTTTATATCGTGGCGCCTAGAGGACAAGAAACAGTGGATGTTCGTCGTTTATCCTCGGTTACTCCGCTTTCGTTCACCCATAAAACGGATTGTCATCGCAGAAGTGAATAATGCTTGAGCTTGGTGTTAAACAGAATTGAAATACATAAAGTTAACTAGGCGACACTTGGTGCGCAGATATCTGCCACCGCTAATTACCTGCTCCCTTCCTCCACCAAACGCCCGAAAAAAGTACGACAAGTTTAAAATAAGTTCAAACAATAGGAGAGTATCCTGTTATACAGTATCTGTCGGCGGTGAAAAATTGCTTAAAAATATCTACCTAAATGTAATTGATTTGTTTCCGCGAATTGCTAATATTCCAACAGACTGACAGAAAAATAACAGCAGCGAAAACATAACCTTACTTGAAATGGAAACCATTGCTTAACTAGACCCTGTACGTCTCTGTCGCTTGGCCCTGTGCTTTGCTATTAGCCACAGAGACACTGCTTGGTTAATGTAGATCAAGCATACTTTTTCACTCTAAGTTGATAGCATTTTCTTCTTGCCTCCGAATATTTTTCCGCGGAAAAACAGGATATTGAAAGGTAGAGTATTAAAATGTCCCTTCGTCTTTTGTGGGGAATTTCTACAAAGTTCCTTGTAGTTGAAAATGTTTTTCTCTGTAGTGAACTTACGCGGCTGACAAATTCTTTCGGTGCTATAAAGGAAACCTGCAGATGGTCGTGGGTTTCCACAGGGCACTTCACGGTTTCCTCCCCTCTTAATGCTGACCGGCGTCTTATAAGTGAAATATTCTCGAGTACTACGTATCAAATACACCAATCAAATAAATAAAAATAACGGGGCTTTTGAATTAATTGTGCTGCAAACACTTGACGTGTTTGGGTGTTACCACATCACCGAAAGATGGTTTAGCGTGGGATTGAATGAAGATGAAAATGCAAAAGCGACTGCTGGACTTCTTCACGGATAAGACGTTTCTTCTTGTGGCGAATGTGTTGAAATCCACGTGGAATTTCAGGACATTGAGCGTCTATGACACTCATGCATATTGCATGACGAGGAAAGAGGTACATGTATCAATCATCAGGATTGAGTAGTAGATAATTAGAGAGGTTTGGCATCGGACGCAACGTGGTTTAAGTAGTGTTACAGGAAGTTCGTGGAAGATTTATCACTTTAGTAGGTATGACATCTACATGTGACATGTACATGGGAATGTTGGCCAGTTAAACGCCGAAGGGCAAAGGTTTTATCTGGGCGCCATCAATGAAACCGACCATTGTCGTTTAAGTAATATTCTTAATAGGTTAGACTACAATCACATTGTTGTTCAACAGGCCAACGCTGTCGTCGTAACGGGTGGTGTGCAGAACGGATTGTCCCGTTGAACATTCAACTCTACCCGATCACTGTAGACACACAACTGTTCTCTATCATGGTAGACGGTATTTGTTTATTTAATTTCATTTATTTCCTTTTTTTCATTCATTTCCTAAAAATTATTTTACAATTTATGTCAAATTTAACTGAAAGCTTTGATGAGCTGGCATTCCTATGAGTCAATGAACAACATATAGCTGGGTGGAGAAAAGTTTGATGAAAAAAGTCACTTTCTGTCCTCCATTACGCCTGTAATGTTTTACTTCTGGTGATGTCGTGAGAAGAAAGGCTGCCATAAGAGCGCGACAAATGCACACGTGGCGAAAAACATGTGGCACTTCATGTGGCGTTCATACTCCTGTGTCTCGTAAAAAATAAGGATCTGTCTTCACCTGCTTAGTAACATTTTGGTGATGGAATAATGAAAACACTTATAACACTCAAAACTGGGTACAGTCTATTGCTTTTTTAAATGTTGTCCATCAACGTCATTTTACTATAGGCATGGCGTCAGCACGAATACTTTGAAATTATATTTAAAAGATAAAAAGGGATTCACTGAAAGGATACCCAATTATACTGCAGATTCATTCAGAGGTTTGGTGGTGTATGGGTTCTCCATGACAGGATCCTGTAAGAGCAAAAATAAAGTCACCTTTGTAAGCCTCCCACAACCATAAAACCAATTACTGATATTGTTTCTGCCGGAGTAGCTGGTGTATTCTGATACGTGCCGACATCGTGCAATCACACAATATAATTTTAAATTAATGGCGTGTATAATTTACTCAGTTTACTTGCAACAGATTTTAACACATCTGAAACGAGATAGGGTACATTTAACATTACAGTTTTTAAATTTTGGTTATCCTTGACATACTTAGTTTTATATGTAAGTGCTTTCCTTGAATGTCAACTGAGTACGGTGTAAAACACCAATCAAATAAATAAGTAAATTGAATGTCAATTGTGTGAACACAAGATACTTTCACTGCATTAAAGTGTATATGGAAACCGACTTAATAACAACGCATGCAAGTATACTTGTGCATAGGATCACCACAGCTCTCTACTCATCTTTCTGTTTCCACGGAATTGAGGAATCTAGGTGTTAATTATGAAACAGTGATTTTGTTAGGGGGAGCAGAAGGGTTATCCACGTCATTTAACCGTTAGATTGTCACAGTGTGTGTCTAGAATCATAAAACGAAAATTTTTAACCAGATGCTAGAAAACTACATGTAAGAAGAGTTTTGTGAAATTTCAAATGGCAGACGTAATTGTAAAGCAATGCTAATACTGGTTAAGATTATAGTCGTACCAAATCACTCCAGTGTATTTGTGAGTTTAAAGAAATCTGAATGCAATTTTCTGTAATGGAATTTAAGATGGCCTACCTGAGGTTAACAGTAGTTTCAGATTGAAATCTTGGCAAAGTGTACGTAAGTCTTTTTGTACCTCTACACACGAGCATGATTTCTACACAGTATAAAAGTAATTAATAATCGACGTAGTAGAGAATTCGCTTCAGAATTTCTAGGCGACAGAATGTCCATAATACCGTCTCTTATCCAGTACTATGTCAGCCATATGTTAGGTAGATGAAACCGCCTAGTGTCGACATCAGTGCGACACCCGGTATAGATATTCAGTGTCACCACATAAACTAGTAAGGTGAGACACAATGAATTACTTGTCACGTGAACTTTAGGCATGGGCGCTAATTCCGCTCCGGTGACGGTACTATGACACAGTAGTCGGGCCTATAACTACACGACATTATCAAATTACAGGAAGAGTAATTACACGATTTTATGCTGAAACCAGCATCAATTATTCCGTAATGAGTCGGCTGGAATTGTGCTTGGGACTGATTTTCGTTAACCCTGCTGTGTAATAACGCTGACACATATAAAAATATGCCGCCTCTCTAATAGGGTAGTTTCGAGTTAAGCCTGTCTAATAGGGGACCTATCAGAAATGTTAGGCAAATGTTTATGATTACGTTTATTACAACATGGACGTCTGAGAAAAATGTCAGAAAAAGTTATTTAGAGAAGAGGAGCTGAAAGTTTTTCGACTGAAGAAGCTGCAGACTGCAGGAGAGGTCGTTTGTACATCCCGTGATCGTTAAATTAAAGTGAACAAAATTGCCTGAGATTTTTGACAAGTCACATGACACAGCTAGACTCTTTTTATCTTTTTCGACAAAAGATTTCGAACTCGAAACCCCCATATTCCGTAATTTGGTTCAATAGGCTTTGAATGGTGATGGTATTTTCTCTTAGGATGTTTTCGCGCAACAGTTTCCAGAAATGACTATCAGAACCAGAAATAACCTTACTGCCTAGGACTGTTGGAAACAATCTATCCTTCATGCTTAGAAACACCAGCGGGAATATGTAGGGGTGCGTAGACAAATGCAGTCCATGAGGTTCCCTGACTGACATATGATCTTTTTTCTAACAAATCCTAACCCGGAGCTGTATGGATGCAATGTTAAAAAGCTGCGAGAAACCCACAACAAGACAGACACTGGTATACGTAAAGTTCATTAATAAATCAACAGGATCACAGAGTTGCAGTGGTGAAAACAAAACGTCTTTGACACATAGGGACCTTCCGATCGGTTACCCTCCGGCACTGCTGACAATGGTTGCTCACAGCACCATCACTCATTCTGCAAGTTGCGGGGAGATTTCCTGCGGTCAGCACAACATTCTCCTGGTGCTAACTTTAGTCGGTATAGTGTGTTATTATAGACCAAGACGTGATGCATAATTTAAAAGGTAATGTAATCTATTCAGGCAAAATATAAAATAAAGATAGTAACGTACTCCTGTATTCATGTCTTTACACGTGGAAAGTTTATTTTCTACAGTGAACATGTTTCCACGAGATAAAAGAGCTGTAACGTTCGCTAACTGCGAAGACATGCAAGCCATTTAGTGGCTTTCGGATTGCGAACTGAATTTAAGATGGTCAAATTGTACTCGCTAACAGTTAACTTCAGTTAACTTTAAGTTATCAGTGCCGGTCCACCGTTCTGCCTTGAACTGAATTACACAGTAAGGGAGGGGTTCTTTCTCATTTGCTTCGGGCTTGAAGTTATTAACTCCTGTTCTTAGAATCTGCTTTTCACAATGAACAACTGGAAATGGATCTGATGCGATGTGTACTAGTTAATATTGAAAAGGAATGGCTTCTGGCAAAGCAACAAACCTCTTTTTTTAATTTCTAGCTTAATTCATATTGTGTTGACGGTGTATTTATTTATTTGATTGATGTTTTACACCATACTCAAGAATATTTCATTTATACGACGGCGATGGTAGGAAAGCGGGCAAAGCCCGGGTAAAACTCACAACCATCCGCAGGTTGCTGGCAGGCCTCCCAAGAGGAAGCCAACATGAGCTGAACTTGAATTCACACCGACCGCATTGGAGGCAGACGTCTCTGCCATTACGCTGCTCTAGCCCTCTAACCAAGTGAGCCATGATTTATTTATTTATTTAATTGATGTTTTACGCCGTTCTCAAAAATATTTCACTTATACGGCGGAGCCCAGCATAATGATGGGAGGAAACCGGGCAGAACCCGGCAAAACCCCACGGCCATCCGCAAGTTGCTAGCGAACCTTCCCACGTACCACCGGAAAGGAAGCCAACATGAGACTTGAATTCACAGCGACCGCATTGGTGGGAGAATTTGGGTATTATGTGTTATATGTTGTGTCTACATGATACATGTGGCAAAGTTCGTGAGTCGGTGGTTTAACCCCGACACTATGGTTCCCTAATGCTAGAATAACGACTTCCATCATAAAGAATTATATAAACTGTACATGTACCATCGCAAGATAGGACAAGACTATATAAGATGTGCCATCGCAAGATAGGACAGAATCATACAATCTGTACATGTAAAACCGCAAGTTAGGGAAAGACTATTTATTTATTTGATTGCTATTTTACGCCGTACTCAAGAATTTTTCGCTTTTTCGACAGCGGCCAGCATTATGGTTGGAGGAAAGCGTGCAGAGCCCGGTGGAAACCCACGGTCATCCGCAGGTTTTTGATAGACCTTCCCACGAACGACCAACAGAAAGCCAGCATAAGCTGGAATTGAACTCACAGCGACCGAATTGGTGAGAGCCTCTTTGATCATTGCGCTGCGCTAGCACGCTAACCGACTGAGCCGCGGAGGCTCTTAGGACTATACAAGCTGTACATGCACCAGCAAAAGCTAGGAAAGGACTATATTAGCTGTACATGTAGCATCGCAAGATAGGGCAGGGCGATATTAGCTGTACATGTAGCATCGCAAGAAAGGGCAGGACTATATAAAATGCACATGTACCAGCAAAAGACAGGACAGGACTAAATCAGCGGTGCCGTCGGTGTGAGTTCAAGTCCAGCTCCGGCCGTACGTGGGAAGGTCTGCCAGCAACCTGCGGATGGTCGTGGGTTTCATCGGGCTCTGTCCGGTTTCCTCCCACCACATTGCTGGCTGCGGTTGTGTAAATGAAATTTTCTTGAGTACGACGTAAAACACCAATGAAATAAATATATAAATACATTAACTGTACTTGTACCATTGCAAGTGAGAGCAGGACTATATAAGATGTACATGTACCATCTCAAGATAGCACAGAATTATATGAGCTGTACGTGTACCATCGCAAGAAAGGCAGCGCTGAACGCCTTTTCCGTCCCTGTGGTACTTCTGTGAGTGCTGAACACCTTTACAGTCCTTGCCGTGTTTCTGGCAGCGCTGAAGGCCTTTACCGTCCTTGCGGTACTTTGGGCACACTGAAGGCTTGTACCGTTCTTGCGGTACTTCTGGCAGCGCCGAACGCCTTTGCCGTCCCCGTGGTAGTTCTGGCAGCCGCTGAAGGTCCTTACCGTCCTGGTCGTACTTCTGACGGCGCTGGTTGGCCCTGTGTGTCATACACAAAGCCTGTCCTTGCCTTTAAAATCAAGGGGAATAACTCCATCAGAAACTTCAACTTCTTGGCCATAAAATGCTTCATACGTCTTCTTTCACAGTGAAGGCATTGGCCGGAATGTGAGGTGATATTTTAGTTGTTTGAAACCAAATCTATACATTGGAGCATATAATATGCTAGAGATTTTGGAGTGCCCTCAAGTTTAGAAACTATCAACAGTAAAAAGCTTCATTACCTTTGTGTTACAGTCATAGACTCTGAAGTAAGCACTGTGGTCATCAATCACTTTGTCTTTTTCATACACAACCAACCAAGGCTCGGTTTGTACACCCATAACTAATTACGGACAAACAATACAGCGCTTTAGTCCATCTGTCTCTGTTAATTGTACGCTAGCCTGGTTATAATATGTGTATAATAAAACTTGATAACCCCCACTTGGTGACAAGCCAATAGAGGATACCCAGTGCCCTAAATGAACACTTTTAGTCTCTTTGCCACAAGGGAAACAGGCGCGTTTACAGAACGAAATGATATTTTAACATCAGACATTTGAGATTACATATCCTTAGGGTCAGTGTTTCATGATAATGCTTTACAGTTAAACAAGTTAAGCAATAAATACCTTATCATTTTTACTATACAATGCATTTCTGTTATAATAAATGTATTTAATGAACACACGTTATCATTTTTTCCCATATCGGATGAACCATGAAATTCAAAATTCAAACTTAAAGCAGACAGAATGCAATTCAATGACACCTTCACAATGTGAAGTTTCCCATGTCTCTTCACTATTGAGGATTCATTGACCTCTACCAATATAACAATTAGTTCGACCTGGTCACAGGGTAGTCTAAACTGAATTCCTCAATTAAATCTTTCTGAGGGCTCTACTTTGTTTTTAAATTAACGTTGTATGATCCTGGGATTTCAGTTTTGCCTTGCGCTTTTAAAACTGACACTCTGATTGGTGACAATAATTCCTGGGCTCTGGAATCTTACTGGTCGAAACCAGTTACATATATTTGAACTGAACTCGAATTACCCATTAAGGGTGCCAGAGCCATCCATGAAATCTGTAGCGTTGACATCTGGTATAGTGCGACTGTTGAATGATGACAACGTATTACCTTTTTACATCAAAAACCTGTAGGTATCGCTTTTCTCGATGCCAGTATGCGTGTGAATTACTCCATATCATGGAAACAAAGCAACACTGAATGCTCTTTAACAAGGCCATATGCCTCAGATTTTGGGGGAAAAGCCACATGATCTTATGAAATTCCAATTTGTCCACATTTCCGGTATAGTCCAAGTTTTAGCCTCCAAAAGGATCCACCTCGACATGTTTTGTATCATGAAGTCTTTTGAATTTATAACGCGTAATGCATTAAGATTCCATAACAGACAGCAAAAACTATTATCAGTTTGTTGTACGTGGACATAAAATCATTAGATGGGCATCCCGAAATGTAATAAAAACATAAACTTGTCAGCTCCTTTTGAATTACATTACTTAGTAGAGATTAAATCATTCTTCCTTTCATTGTAGCCTACCTCGTCAGTGATGCAGTACACAGCCCATAATCAGTGACCCATGCAGCCCATCTATATAGATATCTATTGTAAACAAAAAAATTTACTGTTCTTGCACCGACCATTTTGCCTGGCGAGCGGATAGTCTAAATATGATTTGTATAACTGTATACAGACTACATAAGCGGAAAATTTAACAGCAAACAGCTTTCGTTACCTTGAAGAGTTTGGCATTCAGCAACTAAGGACATTAGATAAACACAGTAAAATCCTTTCGAAAAAAGGAAATTGCGTATTTGGAGCAGAATGAACTATAAATTATAAACTGGTAGTCCATGTAAAGCAAAAATCTGTACCTAACCTGGATTTTGTGCGATAATAAATATTTAACGCGGCTAGGTTTCGATTGCATGGTGTTAGTGTTTGATTGGAAATCGTTACTTTATTATCATCCCTTCGTGTAATAGTGTACCCATTATTGTAGTACGCTACAGAGCGATTACCGCTATCTATCCACATATCTTTCCATCAAAGGGAAGTCTACAGTTAATCGTAGACGTAATGAGAAGAAAATCTTCCGTGATTGACATCCGGCCTAATCAAGCTTAGTGATTTCCTATCGAGGTGTACAACAGACATATGGTCTAGTTGATAAAACAATCAGGTATAAAGTGTATTTTTCAGTCCTAGTACCAAAGGGTACCATTTTTTCGTAATTTTACAAAGCATGTGATGTGTGCAGTTGGATTACTTAAGGAAAAGAAAGGCTATGCCAAAGAAATCAAAGAGACTGGCTTATATGTAGGCCTTCGGTCGTCTGAAATCACGATGCTTCTCTGCTCCTGACACCTCTGATTCTGCAGACTACTGTTCCATTTCCTCCGATACCACGCATGGCAGGTTATGTTGTAAACTGTCACGAAAGAACGACACATGCGCCGTAGCCAGTTACCCTAAATGACTTAAAATTTCGTCCATGAATAAGTAACTTATTTCTCCTGTTTGTGAGATTTCTAATAATTTTATTTGTGGTTTGTTTAGAAGGGGTATGCGAATCTCAGTTTCAACGTCAAAGTTGTTCCCTGTGCATTGTTTTCACGTGATTGTTTATTAAATGTGATTGCAACACAGCATTTCGACTGGCTCTGAAGTTCTCAGTAGCGTTCAAAATTGCAGTTAACAGCATTCTGCTTAAAACCATGGTACTACGGGGCGCATAAGTTGCTGTTTTTGAAAGCAATCCGAATAAAACCCTTACTGAGGTAAATTGGCAAGAGACCGTATTTCACTGGTTTGCCAACTATCAGATTGCCTGCTCTGGTTTTATGCTCTATTCTGTAGTCTTTTATATATTTTACAAATATACCAGTGTCGATCGTTATACGATTAGTGTCCACAGTCCTACTGGTCCTAATTCTAAAAATTATATCCTATTTACACAGTATATTACCGGGAGGGCCTCTGAGAAACGTAATAATGGCTTTAAATCTGCTAAAAAAACCCCCAATAGATTACTACTCTGGCCAATCTTTCAGCGGGTAACGTGATAGAGGGCGAACCAAAGGCTAGTTGGGTCATATAGCCTAACCTGAGAGTTCGTATCAAAGCGATGTGATTTTCGAGATGGATTCTAGCTAGGCAGAAGCAGATATACTGCGTATAAATTTGAACCCATAATGGTCGACGTTGTCGAAGTTCCAATTTATGACACTGACATCTCTGGCCAGACTTCGCAGTCTGATTTTTGACAGGATGCTTCTTGTCACTCTTGCAGCTTTAATTTAACACTGAACTAAATGGCGAAGCTCTGACAGCTTGTGAAGGTTGTGCTTACTTGACGTCACTCTAGCGAGTACCTGCGGCAAAAATGCATAAAACCGAACTCATTATCTAGGGATTTTATGTGCTATATTACTCAGATTAATGTACACTTTTAAACACTTTTTAATTCTCAATGTAACAATATATACAATGAAAGCTAATTGTGAATAAATACTAAATCAGAACACTAATCCATTCATCTCGGTGCGTATCTTAGGTTTCATTTCCAAAAACCGAAAACTGGAAAAGTGTATTACTGCATAATATATTATTGCTTTATGCATTCTGGTTTGTATTAGATGTTATTTCTGGACGTCTGTAAATGGCTTATTGACTCTCAGGTATTGCAGTATGAGAGAGAAATGGAGCTAAACGTTGGATTTGTCAGTTCTTGTGTGTGTAGTGTCCCACGTACAGTAAACGGTTGTGCCAAGTTTCAGAAATATCATATAATCCAGATAACCATACTTAAGTATAAGTTATACAATGTAAGAGCCAAGAATATGTTCAACTCAACAGATAGTTCAGTAAGATCCTTGAGTCTGCTCTCATAAAACATCGTAATAAATGTCATGTATTATATAAACTGAATGTATAAAACACGTCTGCAAGATATCTTAACCTTGAACATGCCTGCTATTTTTCAAAAGGTTTCATGCTATTAGCCACTGAGATTTACTGGCCACACCGCCGTGGAGCTCAAATACCAGAGCACACTGGACGAATGTCCGCTTCAGTTTTCCGGCCTCAGGGGAATCTTGTATACTCCTACATAGCATGTATATAACTGTACATACCTTGAGCACCTGGTCTGAGTTATAAACTTCCTCTTGCCCTGAGCCCCATTGCGGTAGATATAGTTTTATGTGTCATGTTCCAATGAAATCTTTGTGAATTTTCTTGTAATGAAATGGTGCATAAAATCCTCCCTTAATTCTGAAGATTATAAGATGCCCTGTATAGTTTACACTTTCACTGCACAAGACAATTCATTAACAATTCTCAGCTCGTACATCCCTTGAAGCCAGGTCCATAAATCTATGCATGTATTCAATTTCAGATAAGATCGCAATGGATGAGATAAAAAAATACATAGTCCTGGGCCTCGGGTATGGCTGTATCAACGGCTTGGCTTCGACACCAAACTTATCTCTGTATTGAACAGAGCGGATTGTTCACTTTTAGAACACTGCATTTTGACTGATGTATTAAGCTGATAGTGTAAAATTCCAGTCGTGACCCCCAAGTGTTTATCAGAGACATCCCTCGTTTTGTCGCCCACCTACATGTAAATGTGACTGACAGTTAGATATAATGACATCGCAACTAATCAGCCTATAATTACTCCATTAGTGAGTAAACTGCACAGGGGTGTTACGGAAATGCTCATGCAAATAGCGCCCCGACAATTTTAATTGTACACAATCACGTTGATCTCTTCTGTGATATAATATTACAATGTATATGTACCATTTCTCAGTCCCATGTTTAGTTATTCGACAGTTGCTTAACGCCCTACTCAAAAATGTTCCCCTCATGCATTGGCCGGCAGTTTTGAGTTTGATTAACTCGGAATGTCCGGAGTAAACCACCGACAACTGACCTGTCCGTGGTGAGCCGACCATGGCGGGATATCCTGGTGGAAGGCACGGGGCCTCCACCGACAGTCACGGAAGACCACATGGGACAGCACAACCGTGCCCGAATGGTTAAGTTGCTTGTCCTTTCAACGTTAGGTCACATGAGTCCTGCATGGTTCATTTAGATGTGCGGACAACGAATTTTCTAGATTCTAGATTTTTCTAGATATACTTATGTGTGTCAATAAGCTATCAGTGGTACTTTCTTGGGTGGCCTTGCATGACAATTTCCGGAGACTACTTTTCTGCACCAATATGACATGTCACATGTGGTGTCAATATGTTACATAATCATGACAGATTATAATGTTATCGAAGAGTGTAATCTAGAATAACCACGTGTCTGGTTATAACTTCGTTATTTGATACTTCCCCTATATTCATTAGAAATTTAAAATATACCCCTGACCTTAGAACACGTTTTAATTGCTGTAAATGCTTGTGTAATGTGCGATGTGTCTATAATCTGGTGCACTGTTTGACTTTTCCTGCTTCCTCCTCCTGTCCCGCACTTGTCATGGAAAGAATGACAAGGTTTATTTCCGGTTTCTAGTCTTGTCAAAACGACCAGAACATAAACTATTTGTAGCTATATGTAACTATGTTTATTATCGTCAGGCACGTTGTCACCCACGTCTATCATCGATTAAATGCAGTCAGATGTACGTAGAAAATATTCAATACCATTATCTATGCAAAATATTATTTATAACCGTTTCGTTGGTCAACTTCTCACAGTCTTGTGTAATTAAGTTACAGCAAGTCACGTGATCGACATATTACAGTCCGCCACAAAATATATGGCCTGCTATGACAGTTACCTCGCCCGTGGCGAAAGTTGTCACTCTGTAGACTCCATAGTCTTGTAACTTGGACATGCTCCACTGAACTGTTTCACCCTAAGGGCGCCATTTTCAAACGTGTTTTTATAGAGGAGGAAATAAAAAACATATGAATACCTTTGCCAAATTCACTTGACCTCAGAGTCCTTTCGCCCACAGACTTGGTAAGTTGTGCCTCTTGATATCTATGCTATTTATCAACATCAGCCTGTACATGACTCTAGATTTATTTCAGTGATATATTATTTCTCTAATCTGTAGTTTAATCCGTTTTTAAACTACAATTGTTTTTCACGCTATAGAATACACTTACTTAGGTTACCGTTACATTTGTCGGATGTTGACCTATCTGCCCCTGTTAGCCAGACATTTTCCCTACATGGTTATTTTACAATCTATGGTTAGACTACGTGATGTCCAACTGCAAACGACTACGTCTTCGCCTGATAAATACATGCAGATTTGAAAAGATTAAAAACAAATTAATGAAAGGAAATGTCGCTCACAATAAGTTTTTCTATTTTCTTAGATTTAAAGTAGGTTTGAGAGAAAATCATGAAGAGCTCTCATAACATATTTTTGTTCCTCACAATAAGTTTTTCTATTTTCTTAGATTTAAAGTTGATTTGAAAGAAAATCATGAAGAGCTCTCATAACTTATTTTTGTTCCAACTTTATCTGTATGAAAGAAAACTTTCTGTAACCAGGTCAAAATTGTTTGCACGAATGAGATCTGAGTGTTAAACACGTATCTTCACGAATGAGATCTCATTGAGTGTTACTTGAAGTCAAGTATTTTCATCCAAGATTGCCAGGACCTGTCAGCATAGACACTTCCAGTGTAGTGGTAGTATGCTTAAGGTCAAGAAAACCCAGCATTGCTTTCTAGATTGCCGATTTAAATTTTGCACGTTGAAAACCAAGGAGATGTAGGCCTACAGAGGAAAACACAATTATATCTGTAGTTTAGATCACCAGACAGGCAACTGAATTTATTTATTGTTGACATGAAACAGAATTAATACATTGAACTGCCTGAGGTTTATGCGGTCTGTATATGGAAAACATGTTGTCTGCACCTTTGCGCTGGGATCTTTGATACACCCAGTTAACAGTTACGATGACATGGTTGAATCCAGAGTTCTCTTTGTTCCCATATCTCCTTTTGCAATCTTTTTTTCATCTAAACACCTATTTAAACATTTGTCATTTCTTTTCACTTCTCCATTTACCTAGAAAGCTCTGTGATTTGTATATAAGTACACCCAAGGGCCATAACCTGAGAGCTTTTTTGTTACGTAACTTTTTTAAATGGAAATTCTCTTCCAGGGGAGCCATACGTGTCACAGTAAAAGCCAGACTTTGCTTGTAATAACTGTCAACATGTAAACTGGTTCAAAGATCATCACTTGACAGCACTGACTTCAAACAATAATCAGAAGTTACTAGGGGCGCTCACGATTACGTGGAAATACTGGCGTGACCAGGCCAATCATAAGGGCCAATCACGTAACAATAACGGCAAATAACGCCGCACAATTGGCTATCCTGGATTGTTGACATCGTTGTTTCCGTTTTAATCGTCAGTGCCCTCGATTTCTGATCAATTCCTTAATTATGTAATGATTAGTTGTCAGTTGTTTAAGAGATTTTATACTCTGCTCTCACCAGAAACATTTCTTAATAACAGTTTTTATGGCCAAAAAGCTATGCATGTCGACATAACACGAGTCGCTTCAATACGTCAGTTATACCAGATGAGCTTTTAAACATTCGTCAGCACAGATTGGAACATCAGTCAAATAATAGTAAATAAATAAATAAGCGAAAGAAGATCGCTTTACCAATATAAAGCTGTGCGTGCTGACATAACTTTCAATAATTTGATATTGAGGAGCTGTTACATTGTTGCTACGACAAAACAAAATTGAATTCTTTGTGCACAGACTAGATTTTTATTTTTTGATCAAAGTAATGAAAACGCACGTTTTTGTATGAAATAGGTTGGTCGATTTGTCTAAACCTCTTACACCTGCGATATCCTGGATTATAAGACTAACTTATGTCAGTACTTGTACAAAACATGGTAATAAAGGGAAGGGCTGCATTTGGTGATGATCGCTGTATAAAGTCTACACCTCTGGATGGATAAATCTGATCTTATCAGCTTATCACATAAAGAATAATGACGAAAAAATGCAAAAAAAAACTAGTGTTCTACAAATTTTTTGATCTACGACAGAGTCTTCAGTCGAAAACCATTGATCATAAAAACGAGAGCTTAATAACTATAAAATAAACGAGGTGAAGGGGCATCTGTTCGATCGAGTATTTTATACATGCCGAGTCTTGTCGAATTGTCTTCTCCAGCCATCTGATAATACTTTAAGCATATGTATCATTGTAGATATTAGCGTTTCGTTTTGTCTCATTTAATAAAGCTGACGAAGTCTAGTGATAGTCGACATCCAATGAGGAGACTGGTAAGCTGAGAACCCCAAACACATTGCTATATAACAACCAGGCCAAGCTTGATACATTCCAAACGAGCTGGAGGGAACGAGTTCATCACTGGTTAACACTGTCTGTATGGTAAGTATATCTCTATTATTTCATATTCCTACAGCTAATCACTGTATTGACTTTAAGCTAAACTTAACAGCCAAATCAGAACACATACATTTAGTGGTTGGCTATTTATTGATATGGGGCCCTCCGTGGCTCAGTCAGTTAGCGCGGTATCGTAGCACAATGACGCGAAGCCTCCCACCAATGCGGTGGCTTTGGGAAGGTCTGCCAGCAACCTGCGGATGGTCATGGGTTTCCCCCGGGCTCTGCCCGGTTTCCACCCACCATAATGATGGCCGCCGTCGTATAAGTGAAATATTCTTGAGTACGGCGTAAAACACCAATCAAATAAATAAATAAATTTATTGATAAGTTCATTGGTGTAAAAACGTGTTCAAGAGTTTTCACGTATTCTACGGCGGTCAGGTTTGTGGGGAAGAAGCCGGAGTGCATTTTTTTTTGTAATTATGTTGTAACTATTTTTTACCTTGTCCCCATCTGCTATTTGCGATTTAGCAAAGCTGCTTTTTCTCCAGAGTTTCATCCAACATAATGCAAAGGTTCTATTACGACTATGTACTGGGTTGTTCATCTCCCAGATGGTTAAAAGAACATGTTACTTATAAATAAGGAACACTTCATCTGGAAAGCCATTTTGTGCTCTTTCTAGATGTGGTCTTCATTGTTGGGGATTCATTTTTGTTACAGTGATTATAATGGAAATATAGATTAAGGTCCAACGGTTGACCTTCTGAACAATACTAAACAGGCTGAAGCATGGTGAGATCAGTGATTAATTCTTTTTAGCTGCTAAAACATCCTCTGATTTGCTGTATGCCTACGTTGTGCATGAACATACATGTAGTACTACAGCTGGATCTGTATTTAATATGGAAATATAACAGTTGCATCAGGTTTATCAGCAAAAGTTTCTATGACATCACTGTGCTTCAGTCTGTTTAATACGGCCTCAAAACTCCATGGTAGAACCAGGATGTGTTTTTCTTGTTTTATTCAGTGTAAAAAGAAATCCCCCCTACCCCCCCCCGAAGAAAAACATGAAAACTTGTCTTTGGAATCTTTTGAAAATGCTAATTCAGATGACGTGTACTTTATTCAAAACGGCATCTTCCTTCAAGCAAGAGTTACTAATAGCGGTTACAACTCTAATTAAAGAGACGATCAATCATACACAGGCCTGAAATGCATAAGCCATGCTATCCCCTGTCTTTGATGTTGTTTTATAAAGCTGTTTGAATGCTCTGTCCGCTTAACTCAACTGCTTGTTGGCACGAGCGACACGTGTTTTTTGAGAGGTGTAGAGAAAGAGATGTAACATCCTCTGTTTGTCTCTCACGCTGTATATATACACATATATAACAGGAAAGCTACATTTCTGAAGGCGTTAACTTTTGCAATCAAAACATTCCCCTGTAGCAAAGAAAATGTTACTGTTAAATATATCAAAGCACCCCAGCGAAGTGTGCACAAAGAATTACCGAATAATTCAATGTACACTGTGATGACACACAACATCGGAAATGAGAAAAAAACAAGAAATATATGGACGCAAATAAATCTTTGAAACAGAAATTTGCATTTATAAGTTGTAAGATTAAGGTATTCATTATAACTGTAACCAATCAATATAATAAAACCAATGGTACAGCGTTAAATCCACTGATGAGCTGACATTCGACAGCCCCGGCCAAGCACTTGAGTTCCGCAGTCCTATATATGTTAACCAATGAGGCCATGGTTCTCAAACCAGCTGTCCACTCCTCGATGAGCTGTCATTTCGGGTATAGGTGTTAACAAAAAGAGATGGCTTGGTTACTCCAGATTTTGTTCGATTTTGTTTGTTATGCATGTACAATTTTCAAATTGAATGCAGGCAACAAAATCATTTGAGAAAGTAAATACCGTTGACCCCAGCCCTTAGTACTGCAAACCTGATCTCAACATAGTGCCCAGGTGTTACACTGTTTCACACATGCCTAACTGATGAGCATATAATTAACAAATTTAAATGGAAATTATCTGAGACTACACCCTGTATAAGTGACCATTAAGGCTTTATTCTCATGCAGTCTTACATTGTCTGATGTAGTCGCTAATTACCTACTATCTCATTCAGGGCATAAGGAAGTACCTCTCATCTCTATCAGCAGCCTCACACCCTGGCCGCTCGAAACCGGATATTGAGGAATTTTGCACCTGCTTGACAATCGATTATTATTATATGAAAACTGGCTAATTTACTGTGCATATTAAATACACCATTCATTTTACTAATAAGCATGTTTAAGCCAACACAGATGTGCCCCAAGTATAATGCACCCACAGATAGTGTCCCCCCCTTCCGATAACCTCGACATATAAATTATGTCCCTCACTGATAAGTTCCCCAGAGATAATGCCCTGTCCAGATAATTTCCATGCAAATAATGTCCCCCACAAAAATGTCCCCACAAATAATGCCCCCATGGCTAACCGCCCCACAAATAATGTCCCAACCCCGATAATGTCGCGACATGTACCACCCCCAATACCCCAATAAATGTTTCCACAGATAATGCAAATTGTGAACGAATACATTTACATTTACATTTATTATATGTGTCATTTTTTTGGTTTTTATTTCTGACAGATAACTAGAAGCATGAAGCGGAACCACGTGTGGACGCTCAGCACTTTGCTCGTTCTCCTCCAAGCTTCGTTAAGCTCCGCGCAATGTAAGAAACTCAAATGTAATGTGAACATTTTTCTCTGCATTGGGGTGGTGGTACCATGCATGAATTAATTAACCGTAATTTGACAAGTAGTTACGACATGATGGATAGACAAGAATTGTGGCACTTTTCCAATTAATGCTAATTTCGGATAAGAGTCCACGTATGCAAGGCCTTATCATAATGTTGCTTGTACATCTGTCCTCCCACAGCAAAGTGCGAATGTATATATATATCGTGATGGGATGGTTATCAGGTTAATACGTTTTAGATAGACAGGTGATATGATCTTGAGAAAGTAGTACTTGATCTATCATTTTAACATTGTAATAGACCAAATCTTTTGCATTACACGGGTTTACATGCCGTTAAAATATAAGTTGACTGAAAAGGTTAAGGTTACTGTGCCTTGCATGCGTGGGGTTTCTGTTGAGGCACAAGTGGCTAGTTATGTTTGATAAATTATCTTCATCTCATAGTGTCTTGAGTATAAAAGAAAAACAACAACAACAACAAAAAAAGTTGCAAGTCTTTCTCGTTTCTGACTTCCTGCGTGATTTAAATCTGTCGTTAATAGGCATTAGCCGAGGTGTAATCAAAATAATGTTAAGGGCAATGTTTACATATTACAAACTTTTTTTCTTGTTCTTTCCTATATTTTCTCTCCATTTGTTACCTGAGATTGTCTTCTACAGTACAGTTGTAATTATTCAACAGTTTTACCGCTGTTTTACAGATTAGCTCAATGTTAGACTTGTACAAGTTTAAATGCTTGTCAGTCAGTGAGCAATCTCAAATTATGTACTTATTAACTTGTGGCGAAGTCAATGCCATGAATCCCGGACCCGAAGTCAGACTGTGATAAGCTGATTGATCGAATCCCGGACACGAGGTCAGACTCTGATAAGGTGACCTGACCGAATCCCTGACCAGAGGTCAGCTTCTGATAAGCTGAGCTGGCCCAATCCCTGAACCAAGGTCAGACTCTAACCGCCCCAACGTAATAAATGTTTCGTTACACCGAGTTTAAATGTAGGTTGTGTTAAGAAACGAGATATTATCGGCATGCAAGTTTCTTGTGCTTTACACTCGGCACCAACAGTTCTATACTTTAACCTTGCCACTGAGTACAACAGGTTACATACACACCTTATCCGCTAATCACATTGACAGTTAGTAAAGCACGGATCACCCTGTACACACAGAACCAGCACAAGGGCCTGTATCTGAAACATGGCAACAATTACGTTTATGGATGTAAGTTGAACACGATATCCGAAGTGTTTATGTCGTGAACGATTTTTCGCTGCAATCCGGGTAGAGCACCAGCTATGAGCCATCCTCAGCGTAATGGAAGTCACACACTGACCCGTGAAATATTTTATTCTGTACTTGGCCTTTTCTTCTCAGTGAAATGAATGAACGGACGAACGATAGATTGCACGTGATCAACATATTTGTTTTGCATTTGGCGTAATGCTGATGTCAGATAAAAATACATGTACTGACCTCGGACCTCACATGAGGCAATTTATCACAAACAAACAGTGAGTAATTTTGCGACAAAGAATGACCCACAACAGAACTCAGATTAATCAATGGATTTTCAAGACCGCTTTATGAATATCCATGAGTTATAACAAGTTCTGTAAAGTTCTGCGAATCCGAAAAACTTGGTTAATGTCAAAATTTTAACCGCTTACAATGATTTCACTTTTGACTTGATATAGAAAGAAGTATTCTTAGATCACCAAATGGAAGAAGTGCTAGGAATTTCTTTTATCATATAACTGCAGTGTTATGTAGTCACATAAAGCTAAGGCAGATTTTTTGTATGTAACTAGTTACATAACACGTTCAGTACCTTCCATTGGTTGAAAGCATGAGAACAATATTAATACGCGTGACGTAAATAACTACTCGTCTGTCACACTAACGACAGAGCATAACCAGTGTATTGTCCATGACACTATAACCATACTGTGGCCGTCTATTTCATGATAACCACACAACTATTGTCCATGACACTATAGCCATACTGTGATCGTCTGTGTCACCATAACCACACAGCTATTGTCCATGACACTATAACCATACTGTGGTCGTCTGTGTCACCATAACCACACAGCTATTGTCCATGACACAGGCTCTATAACCGTACCGTGGCCGTCCGTTAATCGCATCGAGGCTGTGAAAGCAAGGCTGTATATATCATGTTCAGCTAAATGTGGTTTTAAAGATGCTCGGTTTGACAATAATAAAGCCTTGCTATAGTTAGCATGAATGCAATAACTGAATTCATATAACTAAGACTAAGAAAATGACATGAAAACATTATTTTGTCCTTGAGGAAGCCGAAGGCAAGACTTTCCCTCGTGATTGGCTAACAGCCCTGGGGTGACTTAGGTGAAGCGACCAACCCTCCTATATGTAACCAAGTAACTAACAACATATCAGCCTTAGGCCACGATATGACTGAAATACGAACATCCTCTCATGAGTAATCCAATGCGTTAATCTAAAACGGATAACTAACATCTTCGAAAGCTGCGTGTAAATCAACTGCATAGTGACTAATAGAGTAAGTTAACTTATCCAAACAAAAACAAGCGTTTTGTTTTGAGCCTTAACATTCACAGTGATTGCGATATTCACTATGATTGCCATATTCACAATGATTGCGATATTCACATTGATTGTGAGGACACCCTAATCCTTTCACGTTTCCGATGATATCCTTTCCCCCCAGTCTGTCAGACGGCAGTGGTTCCGGAGGATGGCCGAATGTTTTACTCCATAACCACTGGAGAAATGAAGCGTTGCCGTAAGAACTTTGTGTATGAGTTGATGAACGAGCCTGGTTGTGGGGAGTGTGGTATCATCAAGTACGGCTACGCCATGGCTGAACGTGAGCTACCTACTTATCTCTTCTTCACATGGGTAAAATAAAAAAATAAAAAAGCCATATTTATGTCGGACGCCGAGTTTATTGGGTTATTAAAAAATATGTCTGTGTCCGAAATGAATGACCAGTGGTAACATAACTAGCTCTGATAGGTGAGCGTCCATGACTGATCGGATTTTGTCATCAGTGTATCATTTTGTCCCTTTCTCGCCTCGGTGCAAAGATTATATCTCATAATATATTTATTTCTCCAAGGATAATCAGGGAAAGAGAGTTTTGTAATGTATCCCACCGACTTCACAAATATGGAATGTTTCTGACGCCATTGCAGCTTGCCAAGCAGATGTGGAGATAACGTTTGAGAATGGCAAAGTTGCTGATGTACGTGACGCTACCTGGATCCGATCCCACGACGTCACTGTCTTGTCGGCCGTTGAAGGCTCCACAGACGGCTCGGTGGCGGTTTTCAACGGTGTATCGTCTTATATAGAGGTTCCTTTCTTCGAGTATGCGGACATTGGGGCCAGGATAGAGATCACGTTGAGGTACCGAGAAGACGCGGACCCCAACTCCCCGGAGTCTGACCAAGGACTCGTATCGAACAGCGGGCGGGAGGACATTGTGCCCTCTCTGTCCATTGTCCACTCGATGAGTCAGAACGCGCTGGCCGCAGCCCTCAATACGACAGGCGGCATATTCAAACAGTTTAATGTGCCACTCTCTGAAGACATGGTGAGTGAACACCAGTGGGCCCCCAGTTTACTTTCTCCATAACAATAAACCCGAGGCGTGAATAACTATTCAAAAGAGCGGCTGTACAGACACTCACATAAGAGAACAAGGGCAAATTCGGAATGGCGGGGGCATATCCCTGAAAAGCCGGTGTCATCATGCTGTGACACACTGACCAACAACCTGACCGATCAGCTGACCGACAGACCGACAGGCTGACCGACAGACCGATCGACTGACAGACTAACAGATTGATTGACAGATCAACCAACCGAACGAACGACAGACCGATAGGCTGACCGATCGATTGTCCCACTGACCGATCGACTGACCGACTAACCGATCGACTGACCAACCAACCGACCAATCGGCTGATAGACCGACAGACATACTGACCGACTGACCGACCCACCGACAGACTGATTGACCGACAGACCCACCCCCAGAGAGATCCACCCACAGGCTGATCGAGCGACAGACTGAGTGACCGACCGACCTACCGAGCCACTGACAGGCTGACTGACCCACCCACCCACCCACAGACAGACCGGCCGACCCACCGACAGAAAGACCGACCGACCGACCGACCCACGGACAGACTGAGAGACTGACCCACCCACCCAGAGACTGACCGAGCCACTGACTGACCGACCGACCCACTGACAAACTCACTGACCGACCGAGCCACCGACAGACAGACTGACCCAGCCAAGACTGACAAGCAATAAGGTACAATCGCGTACAACTGGTACACATTTTCCCATTTGTTGGGTTGGGGTAGGAGGATGCGGTGGGCAGGGGATTAAATGAGAGAACCTTGGTGACTTATTCGTCCAAGTCGTCCCTGTCCCCACCAATCGGCCAATGAGCTAGCAGCTCTGATCCAGCTCTCCTTGGGTCGATTTGAGGCTTGACATTACACTGATCTTATAGTTTTGTTACCAATTCCAAACATACTCAGGATCAATCATGAATAGATAAATAAATCTCGTATTATCTCATTTCCCTCTCCATTAAAGAAATACAGCTGGAAAACCGTGACGTTTGATTACAATGCCCTGGCCTCTGAGGAAAGAGCCCGACTTATTCTGGACAACCCGAGACGCGTTGACAGCGACACCGTGATCGGTAAGTAGGCTACCCTTGCATTTCTGGTACATGCGCGACATGGAATAACGGTCGAGCTCAATCAACACTGTAATAAATGTAAAACAGTAGAAAAGGATATTGAACTCATGATAGAATTTCTGTATTTTTGATCCATATAGGCCTATAGGTATTGCTGTCTACTGGCATCATAGAAAGATCGTCTCCATATTTATATTGTTCTGCTCTTGTTTACGCTCTATAAATAGTGCACATAAACATCTCAAACTTACAAGGCACACAAACTATGGCCAAATTTCAGGTTACTGTGTTAAAACAATCATTGGCTTACTATGCAAGATGTGGCCTTGAATGGAAATACTATTTAATATGGCATGAGTATATAGAATATGTACTGTTAGCTGTCAACACTGGTTATTGTGTGCTCTTGTGGTTTCGTCAGGAAACATCCAGGCCCTGCGCACTCCTCTGGTCATAGGAAAAGGGGTTTTTGCCGATTTTTTCAAAGGGCAGATTGACTACGTGAGTTACACCATGGCGACTGGCGTTCGTGTTTGTTTTATTTAGCCCTAGCTTGTGGATATTTCACGTAGTAATCAGTAGTGCATGTTCATTTTACTCGGGTTTTTATTCGGTTCACGCGCTTTACTTCGGTAAAGTTTTCCGATCCGTTCAGACATTAAGTAGTAGATTATTGTGAAAAATAAGAAAATCAGATCTCATTTTGAAAACACGTATACTGTCTGTCTGTAACTCATTCATCTAAAACAGTAGAGATGCTTTTAATTCCGCCTGTATAATGTCAGGTATAGGCCTATGACCAAGTGAGAAGGATCCATTTTAAGGATTGTAATCCTTTCCTTCGGTATTTTCAGATCCGGATAGCCAGGTGTTCCCCAGTGACCAACTCCAGGATCAACTGATTACTACCCGTCATCCTCTTCCAAGAGCGAATTATTTGTAGATGTGTAATCTTCATAACGTACAACGATCTCGACACACTGATCAATACATCGTCATTGCCTGACCACGCGGTGAAGCGTGCGATTTGCTTGTTTGAAATTGGGACCGTTCTGAACCTTGCCTTTGCCATACCCATGCGGAAACGTTACAGCCACCGAGAAGTTACCCTCATAGATAATTTTGTTATGTTTTACATCCTGTCATAATTCTGATGTAGGCGGTGAAGAGATAGGGCTGCAGAATAATTCAGAACATCATATACTGACTTTGAACTTTATCTTATCTTGGCTTGGGACACATTGAATTTATTGTAGATAATGGAAGTAAACTGGACAGGCCAGAATAATGTCATAATGCAATTAAACCATTCGTGACGTTGTATTAGCGTTACCATTGACCAGTATCAAAGGTTTAAAGATGTAAACGTAAACCCATCTTTTCATCATGAGCATCGGGTGGGGTACATATTGCTGTAGGTCTGTCTCTTTCTTACCCTATGTTATTCGTAGAATAAAACTCTTGAGAATAGCACAGAACACTAGTGAATTAAATGTAAGGACGTTAACATTTGTTGAATGGTAACATAGTTGTTTTCTACAGTACAGTTGTGCAGCAAATAAAAGCTATGTTTGTGAATGTCACTGTCATTTTGTCATTTGTACGAACACACAGAATCGTCTTGATCGTTTCCAACTTATGTCTGAACGTGTGTGTGTGCAGAATACATGATCAGGTGTTGTCCCGGGTGTTCTATGTCCCGATACCCGCACCCCCTGGGGCGGCGGGTCCGAGTCACACAGGCAATTGTGATCAATGCTAACGGACCTTCAATAGTTCCCATGCAATTCCAACATCAGAATTTTAAACATTCCATTGCTCTAAGGCAGAGCCCTGGCGACAATAAAATATCGACAGTTCATGTGGTCTTGCATGAATTACCATGACACTTGCCCAGTTTGTTCAAAACTCCTTGCGTCATGTCTGGGAAATCCATTAATTACTTGTCAAAGATCATTGGTTAATAAACGTGACACTCCGGTTTCCTCGACTCACATTCCCGGTGTAAAGTATATATAAGTGAAGACAAATAAAGGCAGCGTTAAATGTCAATTAATGAATACTCCATCCTCAAACCTTGGAAATATTCATTTCCTTTTCTGTGAATGGTAAGCAGTCAACAGCTTTCAGTGATGTCAGGTAGAAATTTGCTTTACTGTCTAAAGCGTCACATTCCAGACCCATAACCTGGCCCACGTTATTTCATTTTCTGCAACATTATGGAATAGCAATATTGGCTAAATAATACCGTAATTTATCACAGAAACATGGGAATGAGACGATAACTATGGTACAGTTCGTTAGTTAGCTGCTTGTCGTGGGTTTGCATTAGTTAGACACTGGACATGCTCTTGTCAAATTCTGAGATGATCATGACAACTGCATTGCCATTCAGGGCAAGACCACACAAAAATGAAGTTATGATGAGTGAAAGGGGCATGAAAAACTGTATCTAAAAATACTTTCACTCAATGTTTTAATGTTTTTGGTCACCAAATTAAAATCAGGCAAATAGTTTGAATGTACGTCGGGGTTTATCGACCATATCGATAGTGTGGTTCTCCAGTGACGTCACATCTTTTTGTACACCTTTATTGTCACGCCTACCTTGCTGTGCACATGTAGAACTCTCCTGTGCTAGAGTTAGTTTTGGTGACATTACATATCAGAAAATCGTCGAGGCGTATTTTTCGTTCCTGTTATCTAAATGCCGCTCAAAGCTGACAACAACCAGACAACCACAGTGTAAGTGTAACATTTACAGTTAGATATATGCATCTACATATAAACGGAATCGTATACGGTGTTAAATTTATTTTGACAATTTATTTTGAAAATAAGGGGTTTAAGGAGCACGGCGACAGTTCTGGAGGCAACAACAACGCTTGTGTTGAATTGTGTGCATTTCCAGGCGAACTCCGAGGGGCTTATTGACACTCAGTGAAACGTAGTAAATACGTATTACATAACGTTGTGTATTTGTACCATTACATTATCGTTATGCCTGAACTTTCTCAACATAGAATGTGTATGCTAAATTCAGTTTTTGATTGCTTTTACAGGCATTGTTTTATTGTGTTTCAGTTATTTACCTCAGCCTGGTTCGGCAATAAAGGCGACTTGGTGCAGAACTCTGCGTGGTTATCCAACCTGTTAAAGCCCTCCGAGGTAAGCCAGCACATTTATGTTCAACTCTGAATAAAGTTTTTGTGAAGAGTACCCCTGTTATGTTTGCCTGTGTATGAAAACGCTAATATGACATTATGAGCGTAGAAAATTCGGCGTGACGTCACTGGTGAACCACATCCCCAATATGGACCATACTATTCACTGTACAATCCAGAGGTTTGACTGCGTTTGCTTTGGTGAGAAAAAATCTACAAAATTCAGTGGTGGTATTTCCAAATACATTTTTAATTAGCTTTTCGCTCACCATAACTTCATCTTTGCAGGAACTTTTCCTCTAATGCTTTGGTAACTCCAGTACAGGACTTTTTGTTTTTTAAAACGGAATATTTCACAAAAACTGAAGTGCTTGATACAGCTAGCAAGTTTATGATGGATAATTCATAAATACAGTGGTTGTACGTAAATGTGGTGGCTGTACGTAAAAGGAGTGGATGTACATAAAGGGAATGGCTATACGTGCAAGGTGTTGGTTGTACGTAAATGTGGTGGCTGTACGTAAAGGTGGTGGGGTGCGTAAAGGGAGACCCTGAACATAAAGGCAGGTGGATGAAGGTAGACGGCTGTGCACAAAGGAAGAGGCAGTACGGAAAGGAATGCCTGTACGTAGAGGTAGTGAATATACATAAGCAGCATGTACGTAAGAGAGTGGATGTAGATAACTGAAATGGATGTACGTAAAGGGATTGAATGTAGGCTTAGTTAAAGGGGAATGGTTGTACGTAACTGAAGAACACGTACGTGAAAGGGTGAATGTACGTAAAAGGAGTAGATGTATATACATTTGGAGTGGCTGTACGTAAAAGGAATGAATATACATAAATAGAGAGCGTGTACATAACGGAGTGCATGCAGGTAACTGAAGTGGATGTATGTACGTAATGGTGGTGGATGTATGTTAAGGGAGTGGATGTACGTAATGGTGGTGGATGTATGTTAAGGGAGTGGATGTACGTAATGGTGGTGGAATAATATTTGGAACAATTTATTTATATTTATTGATGAATGTACATTGATGCAAATAATTAAACGTACGTGTTTGCTTATTCAACGTTTTACGCTGGTCTCAAGCCTTCTCCCAACAACTTGAGCATTCAGCTTTGAGTGTACCAGATATCGGTCAGAGATGTCCTCAATGCAACTGTCTACAAGTCAGTTCCAATGTCCAATAGTCTACTGCATTCTTTCACTGTACAGCATTTTGTTTACCAGCTTTACATTCACTCAAAAATGTATAGACGCTATTTAATCTATCCTCATGCATTACAATATCGTTTATATTTTTACCGTGTGAACCATTTATTCAGAGTGAGTGGTTTTCAGCTCTGGTTCAACCTTACATAAGCATATCAATCCCGTAACTCGGTCGTAATAATACCTAAAATGGGGTAAACAGTTCACAGCATCTACTGTTATAAACAGGAGGCGACATCCCAGCCATGGAGGCTACCCAGACCTCGGCAGGTATACCCAGTTCGGATTTGTTAATAGAGTACCTCTCGGAGAAGAAAGGTCAGGGTGCCAATTTCTGGTGACGAAATGCCACGTGACGGCACGCTCATGCGTGCTGCTGACAAGGAACATAACTGCGTTCACCGACACTGGTGTCATCTTATTTGTATAATGTTTACCTTGTATATTCTTTTATTTAGCTATCTGTAAAGTCATTCATTCTCGCAGTCACAATTGGACGCTGGACGTCCATACTATGGTGAAAACAAGGCGGTTAGATCAGCACGGTAACCAAGTATATACGTGGTGTTTATGTATAGGCTACTCTACAACCGCCATGGTTACGTCCAATCCATAGGCCTGCCTTAGCTCCAGCTGACTCCGAAGCACTTAAATTTATTACGTTTAGAGCACGCAGCTACAGAAGCAAAATCCTGTAGTACGTCTGCAGTTCATGTGCGCTGCGTTCCCGGTACACTTAGCGGACATTTGAACACAGTTCAGACCCAGAGCAACTAGAAAACCACAAAGGCGGTGGTCTTGCCTTCGTCCTTTACCCTCCAGCCAGCCTCAAAGTACGAGGCCCTATGTTAAACATTCATGTCCGACGTCATTGTCGTTACCCTCTCCACTACTCGATTATGTCGCTGGTTTAGGAAGCAGAATTGACACGACGAATTGCAGTCTCGGCACATCTCACACAGTAACTGAGTCGTGGAGAATCTAACCGCCGTCCTTCGCACTTTGAGGCTGGCTGGACCGTAACATTCTCGCTACATCATGGATGACTCTGGCATCTTTGATGGGTAACTCGAGTTCAGTTCAAATACATGTATTTCCTTTCGCCCAATCAGGTGCTAGAGAGCAGCGGGGGGGGGGGGGCGATCAAAGAAGCTATATTGGGCAATTAAGCCTCCCAGCCATAGTTCCCGGTTCTGGACCTCCCCTATTTCCAGCAATTAAGCCTCCCAGCCATAGTTCAGGCAGTAGCCAGCGAGACACCCCTCATTCCAGCGATTAAGCCTCCCAGCCATAGTTCAGGCAGTAGCCAGCGAGCACACCCCTTATACCAGTCGTACAGGAGCGAGCATACCATCGAGTATACCGAAAAACATATATATACTAGCATATATCGACACGTAGGTGAGAGCCCCTGGGGACGGCCCACCCCCCTCGACGGCCCGGGCTCCCAGCGGGAGGTTCTGGACCGCTCGTTTTTTCCAGCAATAAAGCCTCCCAGCCACAGTCGGCTACAGATACCGACGGATATTCTATTTAGACAAGTGATTATCTATGGTATACTCCACATGGCATCGCATGCAGCAAGAGCAAGACAACTTCGAGACGAGTTCAAAGCCGTCACGGGGATATGGCCCCGATATCCCCGGTCCCGCGTAGCCCTCCAAGAATATCGCGAGACCCTCGACCGCTACAAAGCGGCCATGGCTACCCGCAAGGCCAGTTTCGACCGGAAAAAGTCCGACGAGGACTTCGCCGACGAGTTCTTTCGTCTGAGCAAAATCGAAGGCGACGACTTCGACCTCGACACACCTACTAGTGCCGGTAAGCTTGAAAGGGAAGGTGGCCGGCTCCTACGACGAGCCGACCCAACATCGACGTGAGGGCGCTGCCCACGCCTTCAGCTCCTGGAGGCAGGAGTCGCCCTACCCGTACGAGCTCGGCGACGTCGTCGTGGACGACAATATCCGGATCCGTGGCGGCAACGTCATCACTGATTACATCCTGACCGCAGAAAGGGCCGCAGAGGTCCTCAATAAACTCACAATAGGAAGAGCGAGCATAAGAAAACAACGACTGGAAGCCTACGCCTGTCCACATCGTCAAGGTGAAATTCCTCCGTGAGAAGAAGGCCCCAGGCGACTAGGTCTTTGAAGATGCCTTCGCCCCCCTGAAACAGCGACGGACCCGGGGCGGCAATGTCCTCGAGGTTACCTCAGCAACTCAGCCCGGTACTCTGGAACGGATTGACCGACTGTACTACGACAAAGCCTACGCTGTCAGTGCTGTTGTCTACGTCCTCTACCCCATCCGTGAGCCCGACGAGAGGAACCTCGATCCTATGCGAGACGGGGACCTCAATTGTGAGGGCTATCAAGCACTTTGAGGGGGCACAGAGGGGCCAGGGTCTTACCCCCGCCAGGCTCCGGAAGATCGAGGAGTGGGAGGCCAACGTCCATGACACTGGCGCCACCCTTCAAGACGTTTCCGGCCTCGAGACCATCCTCCAGCGGGCAATCATCGTCCGCGACAACTCAGGGAAGTATCAGCGTGGACGCAATCGAGTCATCGAGCTCACGCTCCACAACGGTCAGGCCTGGGGGGCTGACCTCCACTTCCCCCAAGCCCGCCAAGTCGTCATCTACGAAGGCGACGTGTGGGAAGCCTTCCGGGAAGCCACGCAAGATGGGCCCAAGGCCGTCTGTGTCCTCGGAGGAGGAGGAGGAGGAGAAGGTAGCGGGCGCCTCACAGTCGACCAGTTCGTCCTCGAGGGTGGGCGGACTTTGGCCCAAAGGGTCTTCGGCGAGAACCACGCCGTCAGCGTTGTCGCAAAAGAAAACAACGACTGGAAGCCTACGCCTGTCCATCTCCTCGACATGGTGCAAAGCGCGTGCGTTGAACACGGCCATGGAGGCCTTTGGAATGCCGCGGCCTATAACGTGAACGACGTCGTCAGCATCGACATGAAGGCCTGCTACCCCACCTCGTTCCAGGGTAAAGGCGAGGCCGGTCCGTGGTTCCAGAGGTTCGGGCACCCGAAGCACCGGATGACACGCGTCGCAGTCAACGGGCCCCTCCCGAAGGACATCGGTACAGGCTTTGCCAAGGTCCGCGCATGGGAGTTCGCCGCTGGGGTCCACCCTGGTTCGGAGGGCATCTCCACAAGAAGCAATGGGCTCCAACCGCGCTGCTCGCCTACAAGGGAGAGACGGGACTGCTCACCCGGCTCGAAGTCGCCGAGGCCATCGTTTCATTCGACAAGCAGAAGGGGGGTATGGTTGCCGAAGAACCGTGACCAGGCGTGTTCGGTGATAGGTAAGTTTACGCAGGGAGCCAAGGCCGACGGCAAGAGGCTTACGCGGCGCCTTGTCACGGACCGAGGTGAGCTCGATTTCCTTGTCCGAGATACTTGCCAAAGTGGGACCCTCGTTGGTGCCCCCGAGGTCTGTCCCACGGGCTGGATCCTCACCTACTAAGATGGCAGCCTAACCCAGTACGCACACCTGCGGGCCTCGATGCCCGCGTACGCACACATCAACCTGCTGGAGATGCTCCGCAGGTTCACGCCAGAGGAGGCAGTACGGGGGGCCACGGACAGCCTCTACGTCAAAAAGACAGCGCTTCACAAGCTCGAGGGTGTCAAGGCGTACGCAGCTCCTGAAGTCCATACCAAGGGATATTGCACAGCGTGCCTAATCTGCCACGATCAACCCACGCCGCGGCCACCCCGAGAGGTCGCCCGGCCCAGTGGCGCGACAAAGGTGAAGACATCTTTGCCTGTTCGGACCATGCGGTCTACCAGCCCGAGCCCGGTCACTGGGAGGGCACACACGAGGTGGAGGACAGCGCCGCGCCGCGCTATGACGACCCGCTGACCAGATACCAGCTGAGGTACTTAAACGGGGGCGGCTCTGGGAAGACGACACGTGCAATCGAGCTGTTCCGCGGCAGGAAACCTCTGGTCTTCACCCCGACCCACCGCTTGGCCAAGGAGATGCGTACCAGAGGGGTTGACGCCCAGACGTCCGTTGGTCTGGTCAGACGGACGCGAGTCATCATCTGGGACGAGGTGTGCACGGTGCCACGGCAGGTGCTCGAAACGTTCCTCGACTGGCTCGATCAGAGGGGCGTCCAGGTCATCTGCTGCGGAGACCAAGGCCAACCAACGCCAATCGCAGGGATCGAGCCACACGCGTGGCTTCGGGAAAAGGCCGACTACTACGAGGATGTTACCGTCGACCACCGGAGCCGGTGCGAGGAACTGAAAACCTTGGAGAGGAATATAAGGCTCCGGCCTGACCGGGTTCAGTGTCAGGAGATGCGCTCGGCCCTCCCTGTATGCCGGGCCTGGGAAGACTTCGTCCAGGCTTGGCACCCCCGAGACCTCATACTAGTTTCCCGCAGTGGGCCGCGGGTCCGCGCCCTGCGCCTGCTCTTCGAGCACCACCGCGGTGCCTTCCCGGACGAGCCAGTCCCACTCCTTTATCGCCCTAGGGACATCCGCAGACAAAACGTCATGGTCCAGATACCCGCCGACGGCCAGCCAGACCAGCAAGAACTGGTCGTCAACGACGTCGTCCCGGTCCCGGTCAAGACCGCGGCCGAGGTCCTTGATGGCAAATGGGAGGACGACTGGACTCTCGGGTGTGCTATGACCGTACACTCGAGTCAGGGGCTCACGATCGAGGACCCGCAAAAAGTCTGGATCGTCGACGACTACCTACAGTGGAGCAACTTAGCCTACCTAGCCGTGTCCCGGGTCCGCTACCTCCGTCAACTGGCGAGATGTTGCCCCCCGCCGACTGAAGCAAACAGCCATCCCGCTCCCCCGCCTGTCTACGACGAGGCCACAGCGAGGAGGAACATAGGCTATAAGCTCCAGAGTTACAAAAGAACGGACCCTGGCAAGGGCCTGGGGAAGTGCAACCTCGGCATGAAAGATATCCTTAGCCTCAAGGATCAGCAGGGGAACAGGTCCGCAGACTGCGACGCCGAGCTCCTATGGTGTTATGTGCCAAAGGACACCCGGCATTTCAGCGTCGACCGGCTGGACAACTCGAAAGGGCATATCCGCGACAATGTGAGGTTGAACCTGTCTTGAGTGCTACCGAAAACGCGGAGCTCAGGCCTTGCCGCCTCCCACGGAAAATATGGCCGCGGCCGGGGGCGGTCTGAGCGTATCAGCCAAAGGACACCCAACAGTTCAGTGTTGACCGGCTGACAACACCCAAGGCCACATCCGTGACAATGTTCGCCTGACTTGCCTGGAGTGCACCCGAAAAAGAGAGAGTGCACAATTCTCAACGCCTGAGGACCCCATCTGGTGGAAGCTCAGTGTCAGGGGGTACAAGTAGCTCCTCACGGACAAACCCCCGCGGAGGGCAATCTAGCAGGTAGTACAACACTGGCTCATCGGGCTTGGTAACTGACCGCCCAAGACGGTACACCTCTACAGACCATACAGGGTCAGTTGCACGACGCCGGTCACCTTCCAGCTCTCCCGCCTGGTAGAGGTAGCGAACGCCCACACCAGAGGGGAGTTTTCGCTCCTCGAGACCAACCGGGCCGCCGGGAAAAACCGAAGAGGGCTTTTGTGTGAGCGGCGTCTTAGCCTTGATGGCATTTTTAGGCTTCTTACCAGTGAACCGGGTCTCCTCAGCGTTCAGAGCCGAGGTGGGGGCGGGCAGCCGAGCAACCCACGAGGTCGACCTCTGGCCCTCAGGGGGACTCATCTCCTGGGCGTACTGGTGCCCGAACAGGCGCTCGGCCAGGGTCCGATTGAAGCGCTCCACAATCCCCTGGTCACGGTGGATGTCCACACGACCGCGCCTGACAGAAACCCCGTGCTTGGCGAGTAGCTGGTTCACCGAACCCATGAACTCTCTCCCAGGGTCAACCTGGAGAAGCTTGGGCCACTTCAATGGCCGAGACAGAGCATCGGCAACCTCTGCTGCGGTCTTGCTGGCCAGGGGCTCTGCCGCTTTGTAACGTGAAGCAACATCGACCACGGTCAAGGCGTACTTGTATGTTGGCTGTCTTACCTTATCGTGCGGAAGGAAAACGAGGTTGGCCTGGTCGATCTCGTTTGGCTCCCCAACGTCGAACTTAGGCCGTGGAATATGCCTTGGAGCAGGTAAATAAATCTGCCAGATGGCCTGCTTCTTCAGCCAGGCCCGGGCCACATCTTCAGAGACTCTCACAGCCAGCTTCTTGATGGCTGCGAGAACCTTCAAATACCACTTGGGGCTATAGTAAATATTCGCCAGGCGGACAGACAACTTCCTGGCGGACATGGTTTACGAGATATTCCAGAAGCCTAATCAATCTCCAACATGCCAAAGCCACAGGCTCAGGAAGCTGTCCAGTTGTCAACCCCTGGAGGTTGGTGGGACTAGCCAGCACCCCTGCGGCGAAATGCATCACGGTCTTCTCATCCTGCCGCCAGAGCTCGAGCGACCTTTGTGCAAATATTGATCATTGTGTGGGCCAGAGGACCAGGAATCTTGTGTCGGCGAGCACAGAGGCCAACCCCCAACATGGCGAAGTTAAGCTCTTCGGAAAGACCCATTGTGGTTCTATACCAGGGCTGTATATATAATAGGGGAAAATTAAACCCACCTAGGTGGTGTCGCCAATGACACGTGTCGCCCCAAACACCGATGAAAAACAATCAGTTCGGATGGATCACTTGGCGAGCTTATAGGCCACGAGGCCGGTTGCGGCCACCCCGATAATAACGAACGCTATCTCGCGATCCTTCTGACCTTCCGATGGTGTATAGAAATCACTTAGAACAGGTTTAGATTCGACGGGAAGAGTTTTACCCGTGATGTGTGCATACTGACGCATTGCAACATCCACGTCGCGAAAGGTGCGCTCAGCGTGACCCTGGCGGTGAAGTTCTTCATTAACCCAGTCTAGGCGCTTTGTTCTGTTCCGAGATCATTCTGCCTGAGCAGCTTGGAGTTGCTGTATAGCTTTATCGTGGCGTTTACGCTCTTCGTGGACTCCCGAGCTTCGAAGAGCTGAGAACACGAAGCTGCTACCAGAAAACGCAAGAGCATTTACTATTCCACCTCCGACCATCATTGCAATCGAGGCCATTATTATATTATCTTTTGCAAGATTATAATCTATACTACTAGTATACAATCTACTTCACAATATTCGGAGGAATAATCCCCTGTTTAATTAGCATATTTTTTGTGAACATGGCGAGGCCAATGTCAAGGATGACCAAGCCTAGATCACGAGGGGGCGTGTAGTCAAGCTTTGGGACAGCGCCTCCGATGACCATCTTACCTAGTCGAGAGTAGCCGATGGCAAGACCACCGACAACAGCACTATGATACGCCGCGTTGGCGAGCATCTTTCCGTCAGTTGTTGGAGCTGACATAATTTTTCACCTCATATCATGAGGATCCCACCTAATGTCTAATATGTCTTTAAACTTTTCAGGATTTCCAATCTGTTGTGGTGAATCGGGCCTCTGTTCCCCAAGTTCTACGCGGCCTAACACCGGATGCTGGCGTAACCACCACCAAACAGACCAAGACTGGCTGCAACGCCTCCAACAATCAAAAGAGTAGAGACCTCTAGCCATTTTGGTGTAGACTCCTGAGGGTCTTTGGGAGCTGGGCTGGGGTCTCTACTCGGTGGCACTCGGATCGTAGTATCATTCCTATCAGTAGCTTTTTGGAGTTGCTGCTTGGCTTTTGGAGTTCCTGCTTGGCTTTTCTTGCAGCTGCTCCAGCCTTCCCCGCAGCAACTTTTTGGGGATCTTTAGTTTTAGTTATCGGTTGAGGTTCGGGGTCAGATCTAGCAGCGGCCGGACTTTAATCGACTTGAGTCGAACTGTCTAGCTTCGTCTCCTCCGGTGGTGTCATTTTCTGCTCCGTCATCATTATCGTATGTAGTTCTCGGGCATGCATGTCCAAATTGACAGCATGCATATCCAAATTAACAGTGCTTCAAAGTTGTCAAAGCTGCTGTGAAGGGAGCTAGAAACATACCATAGCGATGATACAGTTCGCATGTAGCAGTGTTAAGCGCATGACTCACATGGATCAGCGCCCAGGTCAGCAGCCAGCTTTGGTTGATTTTCTGGAGGAATCGGCAGGAACAGTGACGCTAACCCAGATTACATGGTCAGCGCGGTTTGTCCGAGAGTCTTGGTCATAGCTGCACCAAGTTGTAGCTCATAACGACCATACAGCTTTTCTATTTCTTTATCGCTCATGGAGTCGATCTGTTCGAGTTTAAGGGCCCTTCCGAGATACTGTTTACTCTGCCCACCAGCAACAATTGCTTCTAGGCGGTCTCGTTTTTTCATGCCACTTCCCACTCCTCTCTCCTGTTGTTCCGATGATTCATTAGAGCTCTGTGGGTTGTGCCTGGATTCTGCCGGCCCCTGGTCTGCACTGGGGTGGTGTCCAGTGTCACCACTGTTCTGCAGGAGCTCGTCGATAAGTTCAGCACAATTCATGGTAGCAAATATAGTTCGAAATCTTATCACCAAAAACTGCTTAAGTCTAATATACTGCCAGGCAAACCACCCGAAGAGAGATAAAATCAGAATTTGGGAAGGCAGCAGAGCGCCGCAGGTGATCTGTTCACTCATGTGCTTAAGCAAGATGCTAATGTGCTATAAGCAGACAACATATTCAGCGGGCTGGTCAGTCTTTAACAGAAGCTTGGCATGTTTCGTCTTTGCGAGGCGTTGACGATCCTCCATTCTTTCTTCGTGACTGCCGATCACATCATTTTCTTCTAGGCAATAATTAAATGAGTTTCGGTCTTTGCAGTGGAAGAGGGCAATCCAACGCGCCTATTCTCGCAGATCCTTGAGGACAGAGTTATACTTCTGGGTGAGCACCCAGACGCTTTGTTCTGCGTGTCGGCCTGAGAAAGCCAGCTCAGAAAGCATATCCTTCTTTTTTCTCAGCGCCCTTGTGGCTGAGCAGTCGTCAATGATGTACAGGGTGGGCTCACCTTTAAAGAGCGAGAATAGAGCTCGAATGTAGTCATGCAACCTCTCACCCGGGTTGAGGACGTAGATCTCAGGTTCGTCCCAGATCCATCTACGCGTTTGATAAGTTTTGCTGTACTGTATCGTGGGACACAGAATCACAATATGTTCGAAGGTCCCGCGGTAGTGGCTCTCAAGCAGATCGAGAGCGAACACCGTTTTCACACCCTGTCTCCCCGCAGATGATGGCTGAGTGAGGGTCTTTTGGGAGAAAGTGGTAATGGTTAGATTGCGTTGACAAACCTGCCATTTTCAATGTTAAGCTGCGCGTCCATGACTATGAGGTACATATTCAATGGAGCAGGTTCCTCAGCCTCATTTGTAATCTGGATCGTAACTCCTTCGCTTGCATTTTGCGCCCGACGCCCGCTACCGTGCAGCCTGTCATCGTCCGTGCTTCTAAAGTCGAGCCACAGGGCATACTTCGTCGTGAGATACTCACCAAGCGAGACGTCTGCGAGTCCGGCATCTTTGATAACTTCTGCCACTTCTGCAGGCCGCTTAAGGCCACCGTTGAAATTCTTTCTAGCCTCTTCCCACTGCTGGTAAGGACGCATGCCTTGACTATAAAGCTGGTTCGGAATTCCCTCAATGGTTGCCTCAACCTTGGTGATTTTCGGGTTGCAGAAGTGTTTGGTGTTTCTATTCCAGGCCGATCCTGTGGGTTCCTCGAACAGCATAAGGACGCCTTTCATACTGCGTGCGGGGACGTTGATGTTGATATTCCAAAGGGTGTCGCTTTTGTCGTACGAGATTTTGCGGTGGCGCAGGATGCTGTCGTACAGGATCGCTAGGCGGCCATAGTACTGATTGCTGACAATGCGGGCCAGCTCAGCATCGGTGACCATTTCGTACTCCAGGGATATGTTATCGATCGTGTATTTCGCTTCAGTGTCATCGGTAGCCTTTATAACCCTACTATAGTCGTTGAAGGTTAGCTCATACTCAAGGCGGTCTCCCAGTGCAGCTTGGTAGAAAGGCATGTGAGACTCCAGAAGCTCGAAATCGAGTGGAATGTAGAACCGGTTCCCATACGCATGTGCGATGGCTTTGTCAACCTTCTTGTTGTCGTTGAAATCAGCTGCTCCCACTCTGGCTTTCTTGACGTTCTGTTCTTGGCTGGTTTGATCCCCTGGTACTGAGCGTTGTTGCGTTCCAGCGCAGTCTTCCATAAGTAACCATAACAGTGGTAGACGTCGGAGTCGTCAATGCTCATGACCTCATTCCCACTAATCTTGATTGTTGTCTTTTTAACCACAGCGCGCCCTATGTTCTGGACAATAGTTCGGTTTTCATCTGTTGATTCTAGGGTGATTGTAAAGGCCAGACGTGCTGTTCCAGGAACGATTACATTGTGGTCACCGAGATTGAGAAACCTGACGAGTAGCTGCTGATTCTGGTCAATTCTGCTTGGGTTGTTGGTCATCACAACCGAATGCCGGATGCCCTTGACACCGAAGGCATCCTGCAGTCTGCGATGAGGGTTAAGTTTGCGTCCATATTGTTCAGCCATGTGAGCTATACTACTGTTGAAGTCTAATGTCTATATTATATAGACATAGGCATTGAGTCTAACTGATAAAAATGGATGCTGACTTTGATCCGCAAGGCCACGACACTGGCACAAACGTCGGAGATGATAATGTTAAAGAAATTGATCAGCCAGGCCTCGCCATTGACAGTACCCCCATCACCTACGGGGGCATACAGTCAATCTAACGACATACAGGAGGAAACTAGAAACTTAGAGCCACTGCAACTGGAGTTTATGTTGGTAAATGCTGTCGACAGTTGTTACAAGGCACCAGAGGGCAAAGAAGGAGGGATAAAGCCTTTGAATATAGACTACAACAAGTTCGTAATTAACGATGATGACGGCAAGCTGCACCTCAAGGGGTTTCCAAGTATTGATTTATATTACAGTCGTAAAATAGAACAACAACCCCCGCTCGCACAGTCAACACTATCTAAAAAAGTTGGTGTCGGCGCCATCCGAGGGGAGCTAGGATTTGTTTACTGGAAGGAGCAGCTAGGACAAAAGAAAAATCTATCTTCCGAAGCTGCTGCAGCTCTCCAAACTGGTGACAAAAATCTAGGTGAGGTCACATCTAAGGTAGATAGTGTAGAACTGAAAGATTTTGGGCAAGTGGCACAGGACGCATCAAATGTGGTTCAAACAATGGAAACCTCCTTGACTGACAATGATATAAACGCGGCTCTTGAAACATATGGTGATACGCCTTTGACACCTTTCACTCCTCGCGAGATTAGAGGACTCGTCAAGGCTCTGCGGACTATTCGTGGGGAACTCACAAACAACCTTGCCAAGCTGTCTGCACTGGACGACCACATTGCTTTGGAAAAAAGAAAGTTAACTGAGGCGGGTGATGATGAGGAATCTAAACAGCGTATTAGGAATCGCCTGTCAGACCTTGAGGATGAGAGGGCAGCTCGTCTTGAAGCCGCATCGGCATGCCGCGATTCTCTGCGCTCGCAAATCAATCGGGTGCGGGAACAATCAAGCGCGTCCTTTACTCAGACACCACACTCGCTGACCGCCTCCGTACTTTGTTTCGCGAACAAGGTATCACTATAGCCAGTATCCTTATTGCGTTGGGTTTCATCGCATCAACATTGGTACTTGCTCTTACAGGTGGGGGTGGGACAGCTCCGCCCGCGCCTCCCACTCCACCTGACAGCGGAGGCGGCGTAAAGGAGTGGATTAAAAAACACTTGAAATCTTTGGGTGAGCTGTTAGCAAAGCTCGCTGGTAAAGCCGCGTCTGCTCTCCCAGGCATAATAGGAAGTATCGTCTCTTGGCTCCTCGATTTCTTAGGCAAGACCGTGAGCTGGCTTGCTGAAAATACCTGGACTCTTGTTCTCGCCGCTGGTGGTATTATTTACGCAGCTGTTCGAGCGCATCTAGCGTAGCCAAATAAATGCAAGCCCAATGGTGACTCCAATCAAAACCATGACATTTATATTTTCATCATGGGTGGATTTTTCCGGTCTAGATAGCAAGGGTGAAGAATCTGTAGCTGGTACAGGTACTGCAGGTTGAGCCGGCACAGGTACCGAAACAGGGTGTGGTTTTACTTTTAGCTCCTCAGTTGGCACTGAAGGCATGGGTATAGAGTTTATCTCATCATTTACCCCGAGACTCTGACTAGTAGTTGCTATGACAATCTTGTTGTTGTAGCCACTGATTTTTCCAATGCGGAGATCCATATCACTTGGCGCCATGTACAGACCAATGCCGAACACATAATCAACTTTGGAACAAGCGTAGCGCAAGACATCCTGGTACCGCTTTATAGCTGAGGGGAGGTCGACAGGGCGACTAATGGCGTCCTCAACTATGTACTGTTTCTGGACGTCAAATGCAGAACCCGTTCCTAGAATACTAGCGCCGGTCTGCGCCTGTGCTCCTAGAATCGCCCACACATAGGTTCTGATACTATCGTTCACACGTTCTACGCCTGCTTGAGTGAATCCTTCCGAATTGTCAAACATGAAGGCTTCCCAGCCGTGGTCGGTTTCCTCGCCTTGTGCAATAAAGTCAATATGTAACTTACTTGTTTTCGCTCGACTGAAGGACATGCTGCTTGGGTTGTAGAGGCCTCGTGATGTTTGCATATAACCAGCCCTTGTTGCGTAATACTAAGCCTCACCCAGCCCGTCATTCGCGCTCTTGTTTTGGCGCCAGTCAGTTTTCGGAGAAACCCCCAACTCTCCGCAGATCCGCTCATATGCCCTCTGGTCGTACGGGTTGTTCGTCGCACTCCAGGCTTTGTCTTGTGGTAGGGCTGCCTTAATCTCTTCCAGAATACGACGCACTTGGTAGTACACATGGAAGTGGAACATAGAGCCAGAAAGACCACCAGACGAAAGATGGTCTTGCTTCGAAATCCCGCAGCCTTTAGTGGCACACCACACAGCGAAATTGAGTTGGTTCTGCCACCACATCATTGGCTGTGTGTGCCATTTTTGGACTACACCGTCGCCAAAGATCTTTTGCAGGGTATAGCGTTCAAACACCTTTTGGAAGGTGACTTTGAAATCCCATGCGGTGCGGTTTTTACTGGGATCTATAACCACGATTTCACTCGGCTCCTGCACCGTACCGGGTACAGAAAACACCCCGCCTGTGCGGTACTTTGCATCCTTATTGAATATGTATGCTTTATTATCCATAGCTTTATAACTATGTACGTTATACTCAGTGATGTTCAAAACGGCGGAAGTGTTATTCTATCGTCATGCCTGGATAATCAGAATCGTCAGTATGAGGTTGCTCTACTCGAAATTTACATTATATCCCCTTTGGCTGAACATTGGCCCTGATGCAAAGTTCACCCTGAACGGCGAGTTAATGTACGTTCCAAGCGGCTACTACAACGTGTGCACCCTGAACAAGGAAGTGTCCCGGCCCAAGGGTGAGACATTAAGTGAATGAGGCTACAGGGCATCTGCAGCTGAAAACCGGTGATAATAAAATCGGGCTACTCAATCTGGCAAAGGCACTGGGGTTCCCCAACGCATTAGATCTCCTGACCGGCACAACTGAGGGGGACGAACTGCCAGAACTGGTACCTTTGAAGGAAATTTTGGTTCACCTGGACGAGGTGAGCACTTCGGAGAATCTTATTTCAGTGAATGGCAGTAGAGCTCGTGGCTCTACTCTTCTGAGAGCAGTCCCAGTTACTAATGAGGGCATTAACTGCGGCAAAACCGTCTCGTTCCCTATCCCTCAGTACAAAATTATGCGGTCGGGGTTCGTATCAGAACTAACTATGAAAGTATTAGACGCATATAGTCGACCTATAAATATATCATACCTAAGCGCGACTTTACATATTCGGCCTACCCTGGAAAAATTAAACCAGGATAGATAATGACTGATTCAGGTGGACCTGGTTCCTCTGTCAACCCCACCTGCAAAACAAACCTCACTGATCTCGGAGACCTCCATGGGTTTGGCAGCAATGGGAAAGAAACTGGCCTATACGTATTCCAGTTTCTAGGAAGGTGTTACCATAGGCATGAACTGCCGGAACCACCTGTGCCGGAAATAGGGTTCGGGGAGTTGCATGATATTGATACATCAAATGTACTCAAGGGTCGGCACTATAGGCTCTTATACCGTGGTAAAGCAGACGGGTGGAAACTGTTCTACGAGGTCGTTGCTGCGGTGGGCGGATGGCACCTTGAGATAAAACCAGCTCCACCTTACGTATATACAGGTAGGCTACATACTGTGAGGAAGATTATGAACGCAGGACAACTCTTAGCATCGTACATATCTGGTGGTAGAATGGCTGCGGTTGTTATCGACAAGCCTCCATACCGTTACATGATTGGTGCAAAGGGTACTCGGAGTGCACCCCTTAAACTTGTAACTGAATTCCCATTCCAAATTAGAATGCAGTCTACAATCGTCTTTGAAGTCTTCCTCGGCGATCCACGTCAAATAATGTTCCACTCATTGCCGGATTGAGGCTGATGTGGGGTGATAGTGACGCTGATAAACTTCTCCGAATATTTATTTCGATGTCTCAGGACGGCAAACCCCACGTGACATTAACCACTACAAGCGTAACCGCAGTTACCAAACCTAAAATATCTCTGGATACACTGTTTGTTGGACCTATATCACTTCGTCGGTTGTACTATAGCACAGAGGCGCTCTCAGCAAACTATTTAGAGGTTCTACTAACTGATATGAATATCGTCTGAGTAACATTAACACATTATCATAATGTCTCTCTATCCAACTGTTCCAACTGCACCGCCGGATGACGATAAATCGGAGGAAATCGACGACGGTCACGGATACTGCCTGCAGGTTATCCGTGACATACAACGGGACCTTGAACACGAAAGGGTCAAACGATCCTCACTCTTCAAAAAATATCGCCGTGGCGTGAACATCTGCGATGGCATTGAAACCGGGCTATTTGCGCTCAGTTTGGGTCTTGGCGTCTCTGGGATTGGTTTGTTAGCAACAGTTGTTGCGGCGCCAGTGGTTATAATAATGTAAGGCTCTTCCATTGCATTGGGCGTTGTTGGAGTTATTGGGAAATTTGTTGGTAGGAGATTTCAGACTAAGTCTAAGAAACATGATGAGATACGCATATTGGCGGAGTCAAAAATACACTCCATCTGCGATCTGGTCAGTCAGGCATTAGTCAACGGAAACATTTCAGCTGAGGAGTTTAATCTGATTCTAGCTGAGAAGAAAAAAATTCTATCAACTCACTGAGTCTATTCGGGCTAAGTCGAGTAAAAATGTTGGTATCTCGGACGAAGAAAAAGAGAACTTGATAGACCAAGGCAGAGCCGAAGCTCTGTCGTGTATGCGCAAGCGTCTGGTGGCCGATCTACAGTCCTAAAGCTTAGCTGCATGCTTTCTGTTGATAGTCAGTGAATTTAATTTCAGATTCCTGGTAAGGCTGATGTATTAATACTTTACAGTACCCGCATCGCCACATTGATGTCATGGAGTATACTATAGGTAACCACTTGTCTAAATGGAATATCCGTCGGTATCTGTAGCCGCGACGCCCTCAGATTCGGCCTTTATCTCCCTCTGTTTTCTTCTCCACCTGGCCACTTTTGCGCAAGCCCCACCACATGGGCGACCTAGCTCTAGAGTCGTTCGAACCCCGACGCCGCATCTCTTGCATGGAAGGGTCCATCCACCCTTAGCAATGCCGACGTTGTGGACCTTGCAATACTGTCCGAGGCATGAACGCCCGCAGAGGTCCTTCTTTCCGAGTAGAACCCATTGGCATGTCTGTGTACCCCTCATTGTTACGATTACGTATACTATATTCCGAGGCGTGTCTAAATCAAAATAGCGATGATTATAATCCGCTGGGAAGCTTAATTGCTGGAAAAAACGAGCGGTCCAGAACATCCCGCTGCGAGTCCGGGACGGCGAGGGGGGTGGGCCGTCCCCATGGGCTCTCACCTACGTGTCGATATATGCTAGTATATATATGTTTTTCGGTATACTCGATGGTATGCTCGCTCCTGTATGACTGGTATAAGGGGTGTGCTCGCTGGCTACTGCCTGAACCATGGCTGGGAGGCTTAATCGCTGGAATGAGGGGTGCCTCGCTGGCTACTGCCTGAACTATGGCTGGCAGGCTTAATTGCTGGAAATAGGGGTGGTCCAGAACCGGGACTATGGCTGGGAGGCTTAATTGCCCCATATAGCTTCTTTGATCCGTCCCCCCCCCCCCGCTGCTTAGAGCGAAGGAGTGTGACCAATAAGAGTGTTTGTCTTACTTGTGCATGGCAGACTTCAGGTCACATGATGACCCATCATCGATTTGAAAACAAAGTAGAACGTGCTGAGATATTTCATTGGACGACCCAGTTTAGATTAGCCTGTGATTTGAGTCAACTGGTTGTAATAATGCAAGAGAATAAGGGATCTGTAGAGAGGTGGAGCAGGAACCTTGACATTGTGAAGGTGGAGGGTAAAAGACAAAGGTAAGACCACCGTCTTTGTGGCTGTTGTTGCCTACCAGCTGTGTGTATCGAGAACGCATGCAAGAACTCTGGACGTACTACTGAATTTTGCAATGTCAGCTACTATAGCTCTTTAGGCGACCAACACATCAATGTGTAGAGCTTTTGATCTTACCTGTCACTGGCTTGAAAGAAAAGACAACAACAAGAAAAAATAGCCAAGGTTATTTCAGAACAGGGGTCCATACCAACCTGAATGGACATTGGGACTTTTATGACGTGCTTGGTAACTCTAAAAATCAGCTTTCAATCCGGAATTCTTATGAGGCTATAAGAGGCCATTTTAGAGAAACCGGAAACACCATATGGCGTCATCCGTGCCCTATGTTTTACAGCATTAGAGGCGAGGCACTCTTTTGTCGAGCAAAGTACGGTTCCACTTTATTATTACAACCGAAGGCCACGCATTGTGGCCTCCTGGTTGAGATCTTTGGGAATAACCCAGACGTATTCGACTACTTCTTCTGCGTTGAAAAAACTCGTAAAAGTATATCAGAATTGTCTAGTAATTTCACTTATACGACAGCGGCCAGGAAAAGAGGAAGTCGCGCAAAACCCAGGGGAAACTCACGATCATATGTTGACAGATCTTCCCTCGTACAGCCGGAGAGGAAGCCAGTATGATTTGGATGTGAACTCACAGCGACTGCATTGGTGGGAGTCTCCAGGGTCATTGCGTTGCGATAGCTCGCCAACCGACAGCCACAGAGACCCCCAGCAGACACATTCAGAAGCAAATCTAGCAGACATGCAATGCAGCCAAATTGGTGGAATCGAACTACTCATTTGGTTGTTTTACTTGGATTGTTGTGGAATGAAAAAATATATATGTATAAGTATATGTATACTAATAAAAATGTTTTCACAACTACATGTGTTACAACAATCGCTATCTGCCTATGGAGTTTAGCAGCATAGTTAGTCTTTCTGCGCATAATTCTATCGGTTGACTAGTGCGTACTGAGCTCTGTACACATTTCGACAGCATCACTGCACTGATTGGTTAAAATATTGGCAGGTATACTGTAGTTGTCCTTTGCTTAACGCTGTTTCTGTTGTTTGCGGTTAAATTTTGTGGATATGGCACACATACATATTTGTTCTCAGAGATTAACTGATTGGCTGTCCTTGGAGCCTCTAGATCTACATATTTTTTTACTCACTGATTTATTATGTTTTCGACCTTAGTACTGCACTAAAACTATATCAGTCTAACGACCAAGGTGGGCCTACACGGACAGATGAAACCCAGCAAACCGCGGTGTAACCATCCCTGTCAAACCTATATCACTTTAGCCATGGTGTTTGTATATATAAACGGAGGAAACCGACATGTAAACATCACAATTCGCCACGTATGCCGCCACCTCACCAACTCTCCGATCAAAAACCACAAAAATCCTGTTCATTCATTATATAAATTAAGATAACAAATTGTTAAAGATCTTGTGATCTTGTTTTTGTCCCCGGCCGCGCTTCTGTTTCAACAAGCCACTGCCATTTACTGTGTTGTCCTCGTCATCGTGAATGCCATGCACACGTTGAAGATGTAGTAAAAAGTTTGATTTGGAAAACTGAATCAGAGCACACACCTACATGTCGACTTCGTTTTCGTGTGAGAGAATATGTATTCAACAGTGGTAGGCAACGAGATCTGTATATATTAAATATGAATAGCCTGCCACAATCAGCTTGGCCTAGTTTGGGTGTACAAAGAAGCGTGAGTTTATAATACAGGGTCACGATATAGGCCAGAGATATATTGAGCCGTGTTGTAACCAGTGGAGCGAGCCATAAGGTCACACCGGTTCACAAAAACTGCATATATGTATACTCTAATCCCAGTTGTATAAGTAGGTTACATGCATACATGAGAAACACTGTGTCATGCCAGCAAAGTTAAGACTATGGTCACATTAGGGCAATATCCCTGACGAACCGAGGGCTAGAGCATTCGGCGTTGTTGCCAACGATGTCTTGGTCTGCCACACGAGCCACAAAGGGGGACGTCACCACATAACTTGTTGTGATTGTGGAGACCGAGAGTGGACCAACACCGTGTCATTCTGGTTAGCGAGACAAGATATTGCCGCAGACTCACGTTACGTCAGCTAAGGAGTCCAGCTACAGGGCGTCAACGTCGAGACGTCAACCTATTATAAGCTAAGAGCTGTTTAACCGGCCTGTATAGTTCAGTATTAAACTGAAACCCACCAAAGATCTCCAGGAAATGGAAGCAGAACTGGTCACAGAAAATCCGTGGACTTTGACATTTGTACTCTTGGCAGTCCTATGTTTGTGGTCATCGATCCAGAGCAGGCCCAATAACGTACCGCCAGGACCACCGCCACTTCGGGGAATTGGGAATTTGATTCGCTTTCTGTCAGGCCTTCGCGAGAAACGGCGAGAGCTACACAAGCATTACGGAGATGTGTACAGTCTTTATATGGGCCATTCCTTAATTGTGGTGCTTCACACACGTGACGTCATCAAAGAAGCTTTCGTTGATCATGCTGATGCAACGTGTGATCGCCCGGATGTTTTCGTTTTGCGAAAGCTAGGACAAAATAAATGTAAGGCTGTAATCAGACATCAGATTTCATTTCTCTGTACTTTTTAACCACAAATACATATTAACCAGAATTACATGGAATCCTTAAATACATGTTACAGTGTGATTGGTCCTTACTATACCTGTAACGTTGGTTATTCATTAAAACGAAAAAATTCGACTATGACTTTTTCCGTACTATCTTAAGAGTTTAACCTTAGGCACACTTTAACAGACAAATTCAGTAATCGTGTGCAGTTTGGAAATTCATGACGTTTTGCGGTTTTTAAATTAACTTCTCTTTTTTTTGGCTTTTGTAATATGTATTAGTAAGGATCATTTCGAATGTGGCTTTGTAATTTTATAGGTTTAGCCAGTGCATCGGGTCCGGGATGGACGGAACACAGACAATTCACTCTGAAGACACTGAAAGAATTTGATTTGGATAAATCCAGTCTAGAAAGTAACATACTTGGGGAAATTTCAATTCTTCTTGAATACATCGATGACATGGCTGGCAAAACCTTTGATATTAGTCAAATTTTGCACGCGGCAGTATCCAACGTGATATGCTCTTTTGGTGTTTGGGACGAGGTTTCAGCATGACGATCCAGACTTTGTTAACTGCTTGGAGAAAGTCAACGCCAATGGCCAATTGAGTGCTTAATATCTTTCCCAGTTTGATTTTCTTCCCGAAAGATCCAATCAAGATTCATCAAGTCATTTCCAACCAAAACAAAATCTATGCTTTCATTCGAAGGCAAATCTCGGAGCATAAAAGGACACTTGATCGCGAAAAGCCACGTGACTTCATAGACGCGTACCTGGTAAATTTTAAAGAACAGCGGAAGAGGAATCCAGATACCGCCTTTTCAGGTAAACATTTAAGCTGATGAATTCCAGGGAACTAAATCTTTTTAACGGAACTATTAATGTCGTTTGAAGGTAATGCTTCAGTATATCCAGCTATTGAGTTTCAAGTAAGTATATTTAACTTTGTATTACTTAACCTTGTTAAGTTTGACTGGCAAATTATGAAAGCAGATGAACCTTTCAGCTCGCGTATTACCATGGTTTAGCCGGTATAGGAAATCATGTGTCATTGGCAACGTTCAGCAACCAGGAAAACTTTCACGAAAACATTAATGCGTATGGCCTCAACATATAACATAAGATTTTTGGTATAAGTCATATCATGGTTTCAGAATCTGTGACATTTTCATCGACTTCCTTTTTTTTCCCAAACTACAGAAGTGCAACTAATTCGGGTAGATTTCGGATCTGTTCGTGGCCGGATCGGGGACGATGGCATCAACATTGCTCTGGCTGATACATGATAACATACCCGGATGTCCAGGATAAAGTTCACAAAGAGCTGGATGGGGTCCTTGAAACGGAAGCGCAGCCACTACTGTCCCACAGACCAGCTTTACCATTTCTCAAGGCTGTTATTTGTGAGACTCAGCGTTATGGAGACATTCTGCCAATCGGAGCGCCTCATGCAGCCAGGAAAGCGTTCGAGGTTCACGGTTATTACATCCCCCAAGGATTAGTCGTACTACCATTCCTTCACGGAGTTCATTTTCATCCTTCATGGGGTGAACCTTACGTTTTCAGGCCTTCCAGATTTCAAAACGACGCGTCTGAACTACAAGATCGAGAAATGCTGCTTCTGTTCTGTATGGGTGAGTCACGTATAAGCAGGGAGAGTTCAAATGGCCGTGGAATAATCAGGATAATTCACACAGCGTGTTTACAGGAAACTGACAAATTTAACAGGATGATGAGTGTAAATTTGTGAAGTAGACACTCTGAAATCTGTTATGGCAATGTAGCATCTAAGCATTCTATCTTTGTCATCTAACAGTGGTCATAACTAACCAAACCGTGTGTTAATCAGGTAATATTTCCCTTTCCTGTGTGTGTAGTTTTGTCAGTCTACAGTAAAGGAAAGCAGCTGAATAATTTCGCCAGTTCATAGTTTGATTCTCACCCGATATATAAATGAAACGGAGGTATAAATATTGTCCAGCAATTACTGACCTTTAACTTTGATGTTTAATGCATTTTTAATTAACTTTAAACATGTTATGGATGTGATGACCAAAGCCTAATTTGAGAATTTTAGAACTTGATTTTTCTTTGTTTTTGTCAACGGTCAGGTCGAAGGTCTTGTATTGGTGAACACTTGGCCAAGATGGAGCTGTTTTTGTTCGCAGCCGCCATTCTGAAGAGATACAGACTTACCTCCCATGCTGGGGACTCGCGACCTAGCCTTAGGTCCCCGAGAGGCCACACTGTCTTCCCGCTACAATTCCGGACATAGGAGGATATCGCAGTTGTGAACAAAGATACTAGTCACTGAGAGAAATTCCGTATGTTGCCCAGATGTTGAGGACATGAAATCTGGGACAAAACCATGACAACCTTTATTATCCGGGGTATAAACTGTGCAAAGTGATATACACGTATATCGTTAAGGGAAGAAAACGGTTTTCGTTAGAAAACGTGAAACAGAAAACTAGTTGTGCAAGATGTGATATTCTGAAAAGCCTGCAGTGTGCACATTATTGTGATTGCAGAAATGAACATCCACATGACGATCCACATGAGCAGACTGAGTCATTTATTTCACACATCCACGATGGCGTATGTCAGTGGCATATAATTTGTGCACTACAGATACAGATGTCATTGTGGTTGTGCAAATTGGTACTAGTTTGGTTTTAAAGAGCTGCTCAGGTATATAAAGTCTAATCCTAACGCCCGAGTCCATCGAGTGAGGGTAAACTCTTGGATGTTATATCAGTTAAAACATCCCAGCTTCCAGTTAAACAGCAGTCAAACATTCCACATATTAACAATATGACAATATTCTTTTACTTGAAATATTAGGTTTTGAACTTGACACTGCATACATTTTCATGTTGCCCTCTCTTGTTTTGTTGGATGGCGTAATAACCGGTTTCAGTATTGGTCAGTTTTACCTATCACGGATTAGTTGATTGCAGTTTGATTGTGATACAACTGTGCACATCAATAATAAAGTCATGTAAAGAAGTTACAAAACTGTGACGAACGATAATTCTTTATTTTTATTTCAGGACAATTCTTTATTTTTATCTATTTATTTATTTGATTGTTGTTTAACACCATACTGAAGAATATTTCTCTTATACGACGAAGGCCAGTTTTATGGGTGGATGAGGTTTCCGAGGTAAAGCACTGACCTTTGACTAGTTACTGACGAAATTTCTCACCTGTGACGTACAGATATGTACACCATATTGGTAAAAAATAGGTGGTCCTTAGCAAACTAAGGCTCAGCAAAACATCCACGTAGGCCATGACATAATAGTTATTATTATACCTCAAAGGGTAATACTTGGTTTCCATCGGTGAATACACGGTCACGTGATATTCCGCAAAACATGATGTACAACGGTCATGAGGTAATGTACAACGATCACGCGCCAATACTCAACGATCTCGTGCGCTTATTCTAAAAGTCTATCTCCCTTTGTCCGCTCTCTAACGTCCACTTACCGATAAAGTAAATAGTCGTAAATATTCTGGAGTACAGCGTTAAATCCAAATTATAAAAATAATATATACATGTGTATATTATCCTGGTATTTAAAAAGAGTATAAGGACCATTAAAATTATATATGAAAATACATCCATTGAGGTTTTACAAATTGTTTTCACCACATTAAATATAGGCAAATGTTTTGATTAAATGTTGGGTTTTATGGACCATATTTATAATGTGTGTCAACAGTGACGTCACGCCGGCATTTCTAATGGCCCTAAAGCATAACTATTCTGATGTCTTATTAGCTTTTTCATACTCAGACACATACTACAGGAGTACTCTTTACAAGAACTTTATTCAGAGCTGATCATAAAGAGGTGCAAAAAGTTTTGTGACGTCATTGGCGACAAGCTCTATCGATAGGCCTTCCGTCCACAAACCTACAATACAATCCAGATATTTCACTGTATTTAAATCCGTGTAAAAAAATGGAAATGTATTTTTAGAGATAAAGTTAAGCGTGAAACGAGACCCTCAGTAACGACCTTGATTAAAAGAAATTCACCACTAGACACTTGGTATTGATGCATCGAAAAAGTGTCGACACAAGGTGTAAAAAGCATATCTTTTTGTTGTTGTTGCATTAATATTGCGTAATCGAGAAGTCGCAAATCCAATTAAGCATAATCATTGCATATGAGAAAATGCAAAGCGGCGGGGTGATCAGTTTTAGTCAGGCATGGCTTACTTCTGTATATCCCCGACATCGCAGCTGTTTCCGTTAACTTCAGCGCGAACTCTTGTTTGACTTTTAGCCAAATGATTCCGGATTAAGAATTGATTTGGGTTTGCTTTGGCTTCCTGTCAGTGATATCCGGCATGACAATTCTGCCTCTTAGACTACACCGTCACGATACATGTTGACGGAAATCTATTCAGAAGTTCAGATGTCTTGTTTTGTACCTTGCTTGACATGCTTGCGGTAGAATTCTATGACGTAAACACAAACTCATTTCTACCGTAATACCAACTGTTAACTGGCTTTGCAGGACACACTTTATATATGTGCCTTCCTGAGCACTGAAATATTTACTTAACAATTTTTTTACATCAGCGACGTCAGCTAAGTCTAATAGAAGTAACCGGAGCTTGACTGAGTGAAACACTGCCATCCCTGGCTGGTACTTGACAACCTCTAGGCAGAGCAAGACCCCGGTGAGATCAAACACTGCACACGCCAAAACCCACAGACGTAGATTGTGCATTGTAGGTTGTCCAGGCTTGGCGGAGGCGAGGAATCTTCAGTTTGTGATAGATTTGTGTCAGATTTGCGTTAATATAGAACTTTGCTTTTTCACAAGCTCATATATGGAGCGATGGCTAGGGCGAGACAAGAAGTGGTTGAACACAAGTGGCTCTTTAAACGAAAAGACAACACCAGACCAGAAGTATATCTATGTATCGATAATGAATCCCGTTCACAGCTGATGAAATGTCTCCGTGGCTCAGTTGCTTAACGCGCTAGCGCAGCGTAATGACCCAGAGGCCTCCTACTAATGCGGTCACTTTGAGTTCAAGTTCAGCTCATGCCGGCTTCCTCTCCGGCTGTACCTCGGACTTTCTGATTTGTGATAAATTCTGAGGGAACTCTGATATACGTTAAAGCCATTTTTCAACGAGAAAGTGGTAGTGGAATACGTCTTGGGTTATTACCTAAAGTCTCAACCAAAAAGCCACAACGCATGGCATTTGATTGTAATAATAAAGGGGACCGTGCTTTTTACAACAATGAGTGTCTCGCCTATAATGTTGAACATAAGGTACAGATGACGCGACATCGTGTTTCCTGTTTCTCTAAAATGGGTGTATCCCATGGCCTTGTAAGAATTTCAGATTAAAGGGTGATTTAAAGAGTTACCAAGCACATTATCAAGCCTACGTCTGTTCAGGTCTGTATGGACCCATCATCCGAAATACCTTTGGTGATACACTTTTTGCCTTTTCTTTTAAACGTGCACACTGAGAAATGCTTCCATATAGCAGCACAGAGGTTATAGTTACATCATGGTCGAGCTATAAGCTTGATAACCGCAGCACAGACGACAGCGTTACTGAGAGCTCATCGGCAATGTAACCGTTCGCCCGTAGCTGAGAGGGACATGCTTGTGCTACCTTTGACCTTCCATGCAAGGTCATTTACCTAGGTTGCTGTCAGAAAGAATCGGTCCTTCCCGTGGTTTTTCCACAGCTCTGTGGCGCGCTTCCTGCAGACCTGGCTGATGAAGATAACCACCCGATACCCCGATTCAGGACAGTGAAGACATACTATCGTCTACGATGTTGGCTACAAAGCCCACGATCCATGTACAACCCAGTATGAGCGACATCTTAATAAAGAGAGAGTTGTGGGCAGCGTTCGAACGATTCGAATTCTTGTCCAAAGCGAACATGCATCGGATGGCGTGAATCGCGGGCACGAAAAAATATGTATTGGTTAGAAGAACAATACAGACGGGAGCAACAAAGACAAGATCGACGTCGATGGGCTGTGACAAGAAACAGACAACTTCACCATAGCCAATGTCTCTGGACTCTGACAGCAAAATACGAGTCAGGAGGTATGACCCCACAACAATGACAGCAACCCCAAATGCATAAATTACGTACAAGCAAAACGCTTTACTGTTTACAGGCGCGATACCTTTCTTTAGAGGTATGGTGAATACACCATACATATGGTAGGCCGCTATGTTTTTCCAACCAAAGACGACGAGCCAGGCAAAATGTACCGCTAGGCCGAAGATTCCACAGAACAAAGGACGAACGTGACCCGTCACAAAATACATTAGCTGTGCTACAAATAATGAGGCCACCAATGTTGCGCTTATCTTTCCTGTTATGGAGGCTTGAGTGTTCGTTATTAATGAAACGATAAAGGTGATCAACAGACACAGTAAGGAAACAACCATGCTAAACAGCACTCTCCCCGTACAGCGCGCTGACGTTCCGCTGACTGGCTCTGGCTGAACACAATAAGTGCCCGAATAGTTCAAGCACATACGAACATTCCCATTTAGTCGTGTGTATTCCGTGGTGTCGAGGGTGACTTGCAGACCGTGTAGGGTAATCTCACCCGTTTTGGCGCTGGTTGTATATTTTGATTTGTCAATCTGAACATGCTTACAGCGAGTGAGTTTTTTCAAGGGTATCAAGGACTGAGTTTCATACATGAACGCCAAATATATGCCAATTTGACTGACAGTCAGAAGTCTCGGGAGAGCCGGCCTGGACACGTGACTAAAACACGTTAGGTTGTCATGGTAGACGAGATCAGAGGCGAACACAATCAGCGTCCAAATGCTTCCATCCTCGTGCTTCCAGGAAAAGTTAAATACCTATAGAAGGCTGATCTCGATTTCACGTTGAGTCATGGATCCCTCTGCAAACAGTGCGACAAACCCTACCACTACATAGTGAATGTAAGATTGGTCACTGCCTTGATCGACTAATTCACTGTAAGCCTTCAAACTATGCGATGTTTTCAGCAAAAACTTGTCCATCTCGAGGCTTACTCTCAATGTGTGATTCACAAAGAACGGAGTAACAAGTGCGAGATTTTGTCGGGCCTCATGACGTCGGTCACGTTGTAGCGCAGACTGGTTGTTGTGTCATAGATGTCCACACAATGGTCCAGTAGCAGCCGACCCCTGGAACAAAAAAACTCTCGGCAAACACGCTGCAGCAAAAGAAAGTGGACCATTTTTAAAGCGTTTATTACTTAATAGTGCGCATGCTCAACCTTACAAACTTTGAAAACCTGTTTTTTTTGTTGTCCTTTTCCATTTTTACACACCTCAGCACACCTATAGATTTATCTTAAGCGAGAGCGCTGGGGCCGTAAAACAAAAAGTCGCTGTAAAATTTATGACATGACGACATAATTCAAGTGGCCCTTTCCTGTTAATATATTTTGGTATCATTATCAGCAAAATATTTCTTTGAAATACCAATTCGAAAATAATACATTCAATAAGGAACGCGTCAGAATTAGCCGCATAACGATGTGCTTTTGCAACTATGCATTCAAAATGTCTGAAAAACAGAGCAGACCTTTGTAGACTTCCTTCCACCTGTTAACCAAGTCTGTGATCGTGGTATGTGGTATGTAACACTGTAAAGAAAATGAAATAACCTACCTTTGTGGCGTCAGAAACCTCATTTTGTTCATATTCCATCATCTTGCCCGTGGATGAGGACCATCATCCAGGACTTGCTTTTCTCCTTTGGGTCGCAAATTGAAAATAAAATGAAAACGCTAGGACTGAAGATCCCAGATCGCGAGCTTGGCAATCGATTGGCTCTTGCGCACAGTTAAACCGGGGTTCTTCGTTAAACCTGTGTAGGGCTGTGTTAATTTTGTATCCATTACAGAAAGTGCAAAATATATTTCTGTACCAACCTGTCTCGAGTAAGATCTCACTTTTATACATCCTACAGGCATTCACAATGTCTTTATCGTAGTCATCCCACGAACCTGTCTCATTGCAAGATCTTACCGTCCTCGGAGAGCCATTACATGCGGTGACAAAAGCATCCACGGGAGGAACAGATGTCACTGCACAGCCGTTGCCAGACACAATTAGATTGAAGAGAGATTCTAAGGTTTGTGCTTTAGACATGTCTTTATATTAAGTACAGGTCACGTCTGGTTTCCACTCTAGGATACTCTGGTCGTCATTGTGACATTTAGCGCAGTACAAATTGAAGTAATTCTCCATTGTAGTCAGGCTTTACACAGGGAAGTAATGACCGAGAGTTTCCGCACTAAAGTTCATGCCTTCACAGAGCTTCCTGACAGAATCATTGAGGTATGACCCTGGACAGCTGTCAACAAATAAGTTTCAGTCCTCCTTGAGGCGGTCTCGAGGTTTGGGCGTGGGAGTCCACCAGGAGAGGAACGGTAGCAGCGATCTTCGACTGGGTGCTTCAACTTGTTGCAAAGTCATGTCCAAACAGCAGTCTCTGTGCGTGGTACAGTTATCACAAGAGCACTGCTAACACCAGTACGGTTAGCAGTCGAAAGGCTGGGCTGTCATGTCAGGAGAACCACACACCGACTTCTTTTCAGAACACTGTTCCAAAGAATTCTAATTTATAGCGGAATGGTAATGGTTGCATTTGAGGAACACACGGACGCATTATGTTCTACCAATGCTCGGCTTTTTCTGGATGACTCTCTGGTAGTGATATCCTCGAAACTCGTCACGTCTGATGACATTGACATTGAAGAACACAGATACGTTCCTGTCTTTCTGTCTTCCAGTTTCTCTTCTCTCCTACTTTGCGCACATTCAGAGGGCCCAAAGCGAGAGCGAACTTCTCGTTTTGACACTGTATCTCCCCTGACGTGCACGAAATGCATGCATATAAGACCCCACCCAAGCCATGAAAGAGCACCGAGCCTGATTATATTGCGCGACATCATGAACTAGACTTGTCTGTCATATGGAGTGAGTAGCGCTTTTATACATGTTGAGCTCTTGACGCTGATAACATGTGTCTATAAAATCTATGGTCGAATTGGCCCCAGACTATGATAGTTCTCTCAGGCAACGTCTAGATGCTACGAGAAATGTATGCCATCTGACGCTTTTGTCGTATGAAACTTGCTCCAGGCAGACATATTTGAAATATAATATTCTGTATAGACACACAAGACAGATGAAAGAGCTGTATGGATTTTTTGTCTCAGCTCGCAAGACGTTCTTATCTTAAGACATATCAAGGCTAAGTTATTTCACGTTGTCATGTTACTGGGCCTGTAGCCATTCTTCCGATATTACAGCCCATCCCGTCCAATCACATAGCTCTCTGCCATTCATACCGCCAGACTGACCGTCTCGGTGGCGGGTGGTTAGAGGTCGGGAGATCCGGGATCAATCCCGGGTCGGGTCTTATCAAAGACTTTACAAATGGTACTTGTTGCTGCCTCTCCTGGCACTCGACACTGAGAGGTTAGAACAAGGAAACAGCACTGGTCAGCCCAATGTCAGTATAATGTGACTGCATGGGTGGAGTGTCTTGTTTGGTGTCTTCCGCATGATGTTCCAGTAGCGACAGCACTTTGGTGGCGTGGACACAGCATATCTACATTCTAAGGACTCCTCGTCGTCATATGACTGAAATATTCACGCGTACGACGTGAAAAACCCAAGCATACATACATGTATATGCCTACATTCATAGGGCCTGATTCTGTTCTAAAGTTAAGAGAGGGCTATGATTTTGTCATTTTCCTTGGTTACAAAAGAATGACTGCTAGACTACAATGTTGAAGAAAGACTCATGAACATCCCAGTGAAGGTTACGAAAATCTCCAGTGTCCAGAAACTCGCCAAAAAATTAACTCGAAAAGCTACTCTGGAAGGTGAACTGTTCCGGTTGATCAATAGTTTCGTGCAAAAACTGGCACAGTGTAACACGGGAATGAAGAAATTTAAAGAGTAGAAACCATTAGAGTTTAAAAAATGTGTACATATTTTCTTGAATACAATAGGTTGGGTTTCGTGAAGCTTGGTATTCTCTACACTTGGTATTCTCTATCTGCCCTTAATATCCCCTTCGTGTATGACGTGAAAATGGTGTATCCCGTTTTGTGCAGCAATCAACTGTGCTAATCACGCACCGAATTACGATAGGATTAGCTTTCATGCTTTCCCATCGAATCCCTCCTACATACGACGAAAATGGATAACTGACATGCGACGTTACCATTTCGAGCCGAAAAAGCACTCTAAGTTACAGTCTATTCATTTCCAGGAAACAAGTTTGATCCGGTATACAGATTAGTAAACATTCCACAATTTTGTCACGCATATTTGGCCCTCTAGCACCACTCAAGGGCAGGCAAGCGATGTGCGATTTTCTTCCCGGAATTTTTTGGTGTTAAACATAATTTTACTTTCTTCAAGTAAAAATACTCACCAGCATATTGGGGGTTCCCCTCATTTTTCTTAATATATCGCAGGGATATATCATTCCGTTAAGTAAAGTGAAACATAGAACCGAGATATGTAGTTCTCCTTTCAGCACCATTTAGTATGACCTCATTCTCTCCGTACATTTCACTTCCTTTACGTCAGTCGAGTTCTGACGTCCATGGCGACATATAGTGCAGACATTTGTCACAGTGGTAAATGAGATTGACTGTGTAGAGGCACCTTTCATTTCCTGACGCACCCCTCACATTTTCTCGCAGCGGGATAAGCGAGAGCGCAATTCGAACGAAGGATCTTGGGATTTTGGGGACGAGGGTTTGAGGCCTGCACTCAGTCAGTCTAGGCGGCTCTCCGACGAGCTCTCTACTCTCGTAAACGTTAATTGCTAACGGATGTTGACATTACAAACCTGGAATGGTTGGCTGGAATGTTGTTATTAGTTTGATGAATTGCGAGATTGTCGTTTGACTTTTACTTGACACTGCAGTACTCATGTTCACAGGCGTTCGGGGTAAATATATCTAACCGGTTATGGTCTCTTGTTTGTCAGTGGAGAAGCCTTTGTTGCTCGGCTAATGACAGTATATATCGGGATATAAGGTATCAAAATCTGTTAACTAGCTAACTGTTAACTCCTGACGACAAATGATGTAAAATTTCGAACTTATTAAGCTATGCATTTTGCCTGATTCAGAGTGTTCCATGGATGTTTGAAAGGTGTTTTAGGCTTAAACGTGAGCCATACCTCTATTAATCCTGTCTACGCACTGTCTGATGTCACGGATTGTATGGTCAGATTGAAAGAATAAATAACTGATCTTATCAATTAACTGTCGATGTTATCGATGTAATACTTAATAAATGATTCTTATGCTTGCTTCCGTCGGCCGTATGAGCGAAGAGCCGCCAGAAATCTGCGGATGGTCGTGGGTTTCCCCTGCGATCTGACGGTTTCCTATCACCATAATGTTGCTTAAGTCGCGTGGGTGAAACATTCTTGAGTACGGCGTAAAATACCAGTCAGATAAATGAATAAATAATAAATGGTCTTAATAATATTCTGGACAAACGGTGCTATTACCGTCTAAATGAGCCCAGATCGTTTAATAGTGCCAGTAATTCATGGATGATACCAAAGGCACGTGAGCCATGCAGTGGAGTGATGCCTGCTTGTGTCAACATTCCTGGAAAAGAAAATGACATGATAAGCAATAGTTTATGATCATTTACTCTTTATTGATATAAACATTTTGGGGCCCATTGCTGTATCGGTGTATGTTAAACAGAAAGCAACAGCCATGTCCCTGACACCGGTCAATAATCGGTGAACCACAAACTGTTAAACCACTGAAGTCGGCCATTGTGGAAAGGTTCGCCAGCAACCTGTGGATGGCTGTTGGTTTCCCCCGGGCTATCCCTGGTTTCCTCCAACCATAATGTGGACGCCGTCATATACATGTAAGTGAAATATTCTTGAGTACGACGTAAAGGAGTAAATAAATAAATAAACCGCTAAAAATTTTTTACAACAAAGCATTATTTTGTAAAACTATACATTTAAGATGAAACTAGTATGCACAGAAATGACAAAACCGAACGAGAGCCCACGATATCGGTATTATATAACCGCTACACTTCTTTCAATTCACTCAAAGTGCTGGCATTTATTTTATTCTTCCAAATCAGAAAGACTTCATGACATTGTTTTTAACGCCAAAGTCATGCGCATGCAAAGAGGATCTAAAGTGGCTAGAAGTATTGCCATACGTGAAAATTGTATCTTTCAAGTCCTAAATCAGGTCTCGAAATGTTTAAAAACTGACATTAGAAATGAACATTGGGACATTTTCTGTTTACTGAAACATTTACAGCTACACAAAAAGTCGTACTGTAATACAAATTCCATGTCCAAACAGGCGCCTGCGTGGCAGAATGTTAGCGTGCTGGTGCAGCACATTGACTCCGGTGCCTCTCACCGATGCAGTCGCCGCTCATGCAGGCTTCCTCTGCGACTGTATATGTGGGAAAGTCAGCCAGCATGATTAGGATGGTTGTAGGTTCCAATGAACGGCTGGTCGCAATTGTATAACTGAAATATTCTTGAGCATGACAAAAAGCACCAATAAATAAATTGTCAAATTAAACTTGTGGAAGTACAGAATGTGGGAAAATGTCTTTTGGAACGATTTGATAATCATCTATTCCCAACTTCTCCCCTCACCTCCCATGAGTACCCATTTAAACCCAAGACGCAGATGTTGTTTGTAGGTGGCTCTTTACCTTCAAAGACTATTGCAGTGTAGCCATTTGCTTGATTCATCACTTGAATCTAGTATAGGTAGAGTGGCCTAAACGGTGGAAATTTCTTTTGTGTGAAATGTTCAACCAAAGAAAAACCAGTAACCTAGAGGTAGTCCAGATGTATGAATTTCACTCCGACGTCTCCGTCATACATATCGAGCATAGCTAAATCAATATGCTGACCATCAGAGGAATTTCCTCAAGACAATTCTCCCCCGTGAAGTGATACCCTTTGAAAAGAAATCTTACAGAGAGATGTTCATATCGATACAATGGAAAACTGGGTCCAATGGGATAACCTGGAAAATTTCGCAGATCATCGAAAATCTTCTTTCATTATTTTTTCTCTTTGATCATTTTTACTTTTTTCTGAAGTCATAATACCGGCCCCAAGAAAAACACTGACAAACATCGACAAAACTCTTCATGAAAATCTGCCTTCGTATAGCTTCAACATGTTGATTAGAACGAAGAGTATCCCGTCGTACAGAGCAGTTATAGGAAAATGTGAGTTATTCTCTCAAACTGTAAATATCAAATTAGTCATTACAAAAACTTGCCTGTATGTACTCTCCGGCTGTAGGTCACAATGTCTGTTCCACATACTTCATGCATCACTTTACATTTATGTACAAACAAATAAGAAGAAAACATGCAGGTAAATCTGTTTGGGGACGGTGACCACATTTTGTCGATCATTTGCGCCAAAATTGTTCTTCAAATAACAAAGCCATAGCAAACTTACGGATTTGCCACCTAAATATATTCACAACATTGTACACCCAATGCGCAGTATATAATAGTTTGGTTATTCTATATCAATATCAAAATATAGATACACTTTTGCGGCAGGTAGGTCACATTGAATCGTCACCGAGGCGTTGGACTCAACGGTGAATACAGGAGTGCTAGGTAGCGTTCAAAGCAATTTCCAACCGGCAAAGATTTAAACTTTGTCTGGAAAACATTAAAGACGGTGATGACAAAAATATACTTATATTCATACTGAAGTCACACATTCTATTCAGCTGCAAAACATCCTCTGATTGATATATGTCTACATATATGTGCAATACAACAAAAGTAGTAGTATACTAGGGGACTTACGGGTCTCATTCCTATCTTTTAACCTGGGAGGTACCGGAGGTACTGTGGTGACGTCATATGGCGTGATAAGTTGTGGTGGGAGGGGGTAGGGGGTCATGGAGTGCACAGGATGCGGGGGAGGTGTTTTTTTCACGTGGTGTGGGCGCGATCAGGTGCATGCGGGAGTTTCCTTTATGACGTCATAGATTTTGGTAAGGTGCAAGGTATTATTTGTTTTTTTTTCTATCGTGCAGTGTGCACGTGATAATAACATTAAAAGGTATAAAAAGTGGGGGTGGTTGTCATTTTTCACTGTGTTTGGCAGTGTATAAGCACGTAAGCGTGGATGACTGCTGGAGGTTGTTAAATGATGGGATTTACCTGAGATTTGTGTTAGCGTGTTTTTAAGGCACGTAAAACGATAAATCGTCACAAGCGGGAAATTCATGGATCGGGCAGCTGTACGTATTGTTGTAAGAATTGTGTTAAGCAGTTTTCCCGTATGTCAAACCTGAAACGGCATTATCATCGAACTGGACATGGAGAGGGAAGTTATATGGATGGAGAAAGAATAGTGAGTTTATATATGTTATATATATATGATATATAAATGTATTATATTATAAGTTAAGGGGCAGTGAATGTTAGGGGCTAATCTTTGTTTGATTATGTGACATCATGGTGTGTGATGTCACGACAAATCACAGACATATAAATAACAAAGAAACACAATACATAACATAGAGTACATGAAAAAACAAACAAGCATTTATCCATCCGTGTAGGGGTTTTCAGAGGGTAGTCGGTGTGGAGGGCGTGGCACAATCTACGGAGCTTATGAACATTAACAATTAAAATAATGTAAATTTACATAGGCTCTGTAAAGTGTACCAGGCATATACCCATTGGTCCATTGACGTAGATTTTCCAGGTAGGTTGCGTTGAGTGGATGGGACAATATACTCTTTCCCATTGCATTGATAGTTATAATTATAATGTCAATGTACCGAGTAAGAGTTTAGTGTGCCTCCCATATAGCCACTGCTCCGTCCGAGTAGGGTTTAGGATAGGTGGAGTTGGGTGTTGCACCCTAACTACACCTGTGACCATCGACAAATATAAATAGACAATGTAGAAAGCCACGGATGTAGTATAGTGTACAGCAAGGTGGAGTGGAGTGTTGACATGGTCCATCCAGTGCTAGTTGGCTGTCAGGTGCTCACACAGTATACTACACTGTGAACATCAGATGTCACCTTGTGTACAATATACTGGGTTTGGCGAAGTCAGGCATAGACAATATAGATAAATGACAAAAAATAACCAATAAATAAATAAAATAACCCCAAAATAGCCACAACATCCAAAAAACGTGCAAAGAAAAAAAAAACATCCAAAAACATGCAAAAACCATACTGCTCATATTTCGGAAAATCCTATCGACAGGGTGAGTGGCTCTGAAAAGAGCCTTTGGGTATAGGGAGAGTCCACGATGAAGAGAAGCCGTGATTATAACGAGAGTCCATAATGGAGGGAAGCCGTGATTATAATAGAAGGAGGGACTACAAGAGGTGGTGGGATGAGGAAGGAAAGCGACGGTACACACATCTTGTCACTGATTATCACCGATTAAACATCGCGCTGTTAGTCCGATGGTCAAGAGAAGAAGAGGGAGGAAAAGCGGTGGTATAGACATCTTTCCTAGGATCCATACACAGGAGGTTTCCAATGATTTGGCGAGGCTAAAAGATACACAGAATTTAAAGCTATGGCATGTACATTCCAGACATGTGACAATGATCCATACACGGGAGGTTTCCTGTGACGAAGCCGGAGGAAAGATATGGCATTTACATTCCAGAGAGGTCTGCCGCCTTGTACGAGAAGTGCTTGGCAAACTGCCTGAAGAACAAGGCCTTGTCACGATTTGTGAAGAATAAGAGATCCCTCACCCAGCCAGCAGCCACAGATACGCCTGGTTATGAAACTTAGTTGTTGTTGTTGGGTGGTTCTTCCAAATGTCTATATTCTGCCTGCGCACGTAAAAGTCTCACATGATTCCGTTCCATTACGTACTGCAGTTCGTTCACCTCTGCTGCGTGTAACTCGGCCAGTCTTCTAAACTCTGGCCCTGGTCCCACCATAACCTCTCGCTCCAAGGCTTCCATGTATTTTAAATAGGCCTTTTAATACTCCATGTAAAAGTATTCCAGTCGTTTCTTCAGGAGGAAGCGCCATAATGCTAGTGCATCCGTTTCGGGGTCCCCTGTATGTACCACGATGCTGGGGCAGTCTCGTAATCGAATAACCATCTCCACGAGTGAATCCATAATCTTCCTCTCTCTCTGGCTTTTTGTCGTGAAATCAGCTCCCGCAGAAATGCAGTAGAGTGACTGTGCGTCTGTCACCAGTGCTCACAGACTATCTAAACGAAAGCAGTGGTTTTGGAATTCTCTGAGCGGTGATTGTTGAAGAAAAAAAATGCGCACACAGGTGTACTCCGGGAGTTGTTTTTTATACCGGTGCAGCAACAGCAGCATGCCAAAAAAGCGCGGCGGTCAGAGAGAGTAATTTCACCATTCCTCATTGGTTCACAGCGGTCACGTTTCTGCATTTACAAGTATTGTGTTTTTACGGTGTCTCTTTTTTGGATGGAAATATAAGAACATAGCATTAAATATCAACTTTTATTTAGATATAATCTTAACAATTAAAAAACATAAGTCCTTAATATACATAATTTGTCAGCGTGGATATAAGATATGAAAGAGGTAAAGAGATAATTCGTGTTTTACACCCCAAGAGAAGCACAACAGCGGATATGCGCTATATTGGTACGAGCTAGAGGCAGGGCAAATTCCGCTGTTTTGATTGGTGGATAGTGGGCGATGTCTGAGCAGTGCTAGGAAATTTTCAATCCTTGTGTTTCACTATAGCATAACGGTTTGACTTACAGTATATTGTGCTGATATTAAAATCAATACTTTACTCTCGCAGGGGTCATACAGTACACAGAACTATGCCAGCATATAGAGAGATATCAATAGCTTCCTTGTATGTACAGAAATATAAAAAACAAATGCGGTGTGAAAATAGACAGGATATCTACATAATCAGTTAACAAGGGGCTGCATGTCAGGAGGGATTTTTTAAATTTTTTTTGTTGCTTTTACATAAAAAGGGCAAATCACAAACATTAAAACGACACGTACATAATTCAATACATATAACGTGGTCAAATTTTGAAAGTGAAATCTTTTCGGCAGAATTGGTTTGGCCCTGAAAAAGGCCTTTGGACTGCACGCTTCACTCCAGGGGCGGTTGTGGTAGCAGTGTGACTAGCCTCACTGTACTGGCCCGGCTTTGTCGGCGGTGCTGGCTGGCTAGCTGGTTGCCTGGTGTTATCGGCATTCCAGCTGTTACTGCTATGACCGCTTGCAGCAGCCTTTCCCAGGCGTCTCTTTTCACGGCTTTAGCTTCGCTGATTTTCAGCTCTCTGTTTTCCCACATGCAGTCATGCATAGCGTATTTCATGGTCTCTTCATCTTGTGCGCAGGCTTGGCCTATGCGATTGCACGTCGCTGTAGCTCTTCCTCAGTCAAGTTGGCGTGTGTAGTGGCAAGTGATTGAGTTTCCCTTTGTTTTGAATTGGGCGGCTTGTAAAGTTTGACAGCGCCCCAAAAACTGCGGCCCGAATAGAGAGCAAAATTTGATTGGCTGAGAGCAGCTATGCCGTACCAGTGGCTGTGGATTTTCAATCCCTGTGTTTTACTAACATAGCGATATCGCCTGTGTGAACTGCGTATTTTAAATACACACAGGTATACATATTCCTGCACACATATAAAACTTAATAATACAGACATAATACAATCTGTTTATATATAATAGAGTATAATTACCATGTACACAACACAAAACATATATTAACTATTTTACACATATAAAAGACAAATAAGTAACTGTGAAAATAATGTAGTGCTTTTCTATTAGAAAGACTTTTTGGACAGAACAGGGCGACCCTTTATTTATAAGATCTATAGTCACGTCGGGTTGGTTGGTTGGTTTGGCTGGTCCGTTTGTTTTCGTTGGGTTGTCAAAAATCACTAGGTATGGTTACACGGCGGTAGAAATCTCCAGGCGATTCATAGTTATTTCTAAGTCTCCGATGTCGGAATTTTCGCCGCATACCTCGCTGTAAATTATTTCCCCGAGTCTTCTTCTTCCTCCGAGCTCGGCGTTTGTATGCATTGTATTTCCTCGATCGCTTTCGTTTCCTCTTGAGAGGCATGACGTCCGTTCTCACCTGTGTTCTAGGTTGAACTGATAGGGTATACACTTTGGGTGTTATATTTATGCACATACAGCAAGCTATTGAACAGTAGGAATATGCCGGTATGAGTTGCGTCCCTTGAAACGTAAGATTTGCCATATTTTATGATTTCGGGTTTTTTTTTGTTATGCAGGTGCAGCCCATTTCACAGACTGGAGGTCGTGTAACCCCTTCAGCATCAAAGCGCTCAGTCTGCTGCTAGATCCGCGCCCTCCAAGGGCCCCTCATTACTCTCGCCTGTCAATCAACCTGCCCTCACCTGAGGCTGTTTTTAGTCCGCTGCGGCCAGATAACGAGGTAGATGATCAGGTGAATTTCATACCGCCTCTGTCGGTAATGTAAAGGGCCATGTTAACCTCAATAATAACCCTAATTCATTTCGCTCGGACCCCATCACACCTTCATATGACGAGTTACCTACACACCCAGCATTACGCGATATATACCAACGTCACTGGGGCGCTATCCGCCAGCGATTTCATCGTCATCGACCTTTGCAAGATATGTATAATTTCCGAATCATGGGACTCTATCCTTTAGCTACACACCTAGAACAGGTGTTTCTTGACCAGCCTGCAGCTTTCCGTATCAACCTAGCTTATGGTTTCATTTTACGTCACCGAGATACGGACCAATTGCGTTATTTCTATCCGAGTACAAATACAAGAATACTCTTAGAATGTCGGTATATTCACACCTATGGAGATATACAAACACTTACCGCTGATTTGTCAGCAATCGATCCGATCGAATCAGCCCGGCAACAGAGCCCGAATACCAAATGGTTGGTAGACAGTGTGACTAATGTCGCATTTTATGTGCATAAACCGCATGCCACACCCATCGGTGCACCAGTAGATTTACCTGGGCACGTGCGAAATAATAAAGGCTTGCACAGCATGGTGAGTGGAAGACATGGTGTTTACGATGATCATTTGTGTTTCTTAAGTTCCTTTGCCTTTCACCTAGACAACGCTAACCCCAAATGCTGTACTGTTAAAGCTAAGGGTTATTTAAAAATTTATTTGAAAGCTAAAGGTATGGAAGCCAGGTATTTCCGAGGTGTCTCGCTCAGCGAACTGCCTTTTCTGAAGGATTTATTTAACGTAAACATATTTGTGTATGAACTGGTAGTGGTTGATAAAGATGTGTGCGCTGAGATTCTTTATCGGTCTATCAAGCGATACGCTACTACTTTGAGTCTTAATTTACACGAGAAGCATTTTAGCGTGGTGAAAGATATGAATTTCTACCCTCGTTCTTATCTGTGCAGGGTTTGCCATAAAGCATTTCCCAAGGCCTGCAAATTAAAACGCCATCCGCGGACTGAGTGATGGAGTTATCAAACGAGCGTATCCAGGCGGTGTGTTTAAAAACAAAGCCACTGTTTTCGAGGAGTTAGCTGACGAAGGAATTATTGATGTCGCTGAAGAGGACAGGTATTTTCCATATAGAGCTTGTTTTGATTTTGAGATATATCTCCAAAAAATAGATTCTTCTGCAGCTAACAGCGGTGAAAACACAGAATGGACTGCCCTTCATATTCCCATGAGCGTGTCTGTTAACAGTAACGTTCCTGGATATGACAAACCGATATGTTTTGTATCAATGGGTGATCCGCACGCTTTGATTGAAACTATGATGGCATATCTCCCTGAGATCAGTGAAGCTAGTTTTAAGCTGTTGTGTCAACATTAGCATCACTTGTTAGACAGCTTGGATGAATGTATAGGCATAGCAGCGCTATGTCGCTTTACCTGCGAAACGAAAAAGAAACCGTACACAGAAAAACTGAAGGAGCGATTTTTAACATACCTGGAAGAACTCCCTGTTTTGGGATTTAATTCTGGAAAATATGATTTTAATTTAATAAAGCGACAGCTGTATCCGTATTTAGTGAAAACGGATGGATTAAAATACGTTATCAAGAGGAATAATGATCACATGAGCGTGTCTACAGATCAGCTGAGATTTTTTGACGTGAGAAATTATTTAGCCCCGAATTATAGTTATGATAAATGGGTCAAAGTTTATGAATGTCAGGTGACGAAAAGACAGGTTTGTTACGAATCCGTGGATAGTTTAGCACATTTAGATGAGACAACTCTGCCTCTGCGTGAAGCTTTCCATAACAAGCTAAAAGGGACGTTTTGCTCTGAAGAAGATTACCGTGCTTTGGAGAATGTGTGGCAATCACATGGAATGAGGACCCTTCGTGATTTTCTGATTTGGTACAATAATCTCGACATCATTCCATTTCTTGAAGCTTTGAGGAAGATGTCAGCGTTTTATCAAACCATACGTGTAGATATATCTAAAGACTGCATTGGTATTCCCGGAGTCACTTTACGTTACTTGTTTCAAAATCTCCCAACTTACTTTTCCTTAATAGGGGAAGCGGATAATGATCTTTATCAATGTATGAGATGAATATTGTCGGGGGACCAAGTATTGCATTTCATGGCTATCATGAGAAGGGAGTGACTCGTATAAGTGGAAGAAAATTATGCCAGGGTATTGTCGGTTTTGACGCCAATGCGTTATACCTAACTTGCTCAGCATCACCTATACCAGCTGGGCATTACATCCTCTGGCTACCCATAGAAGAAGAGACAACACACTATAAATTGTTATCCCAAGGATTAAAAAAAACCTCGACTGGCTGAGCAGTGGCTAGACTGGCAAGCGGCTCAGCTGGAAGTCCCTATTCGTAATAGGCTGAACGATGTGGAACCGAGAATTGGCGATCGCCGGCTCCCGGTTGACGGCTTTGCTGTGGTGAATGGACGATGCACTATTTTCCAGGGAATGTATTATGTCATATACATGTAATATATATATAAAACAATTATGTATGTATGAAAAAAAAAAGATTGGGTAAATGCAGCGTTACAATTTATAACATCTGTAATATATACATACGTATATATATATATGCATGTGTGTGTGGGCGCGGGTTCGAATCCAGGCGGGGTCAGTGACATTTTTTTTAAACAATGTACATGCTTTATATTTCCATGGGTGTCGTCTCAACTATACTTCAACAGGTGAGCTCCCCTATAACACTAGGCGTGGTCTTTCACCGGAAGAACTTCAGAACGAGACGAATGAGCACCGAGCATATTTCGAGCATCTCAACTTCCAGGTTGTGGAAACATGGGAATGTTGTTTTCTTCAGCAAAAGCAGACTGACTCTACCCTTCAAACATTTCTCCGACATTACTATACTCCTCCACCAACTCATCTTATTAAAATCAGTTATAGACCAGCAGCTGTATTGGTTTGTGGAATGTGACATTCATGTCCCCAACGAAATATTATCAACTTTCACTGAATGTCCGCCAATATTTAAAAACGCAAATGTCACTGTAGAAGATATCGGTCCGACTATGAAAGAGTATGCCAAGGCCAATAATATTATAATCCAGCCCCGTCGTACATTAATCGGAAGTATGTGTGGGACAATAATTCTCTTGGGCACCCCTCTGCTGAGATGGTATTTGGCTCACGGACTGGTTGTAACTCGGGTGTATCAAGCTGTCCAATACACACCTGAAACCTGCTTTCGCACCTTTGCTGATCACGTGACGCAAGCACGACGTCAAGGGGATGTAGATCCCAGCAAGGTGTTAATAGCTATTAGGACATTCGGGGTATGGAAAGACAATTACTAATCAAGATCGCCATGTGAATGTGAAAGTGTGCACGCTACAGAAAGCTCGGAAATTAGTCAATTCAGACGCGTGTATTAACGTGAAGGAAATTGATGATGATACCTCGTGCACTAAGAAACGGATCTCATATAATTTACCATTACAGATAGGGTGTATGGTATATCAGTACGCCAGATTTCGCATGCTGTAATTCTATTACGATTTCCTGGCAAAATATTTTCATTCCAGTGATTATCAACTCGTGGAGACAGATACAGATTCAGCTTACATTGCATGGTGGGACCCTTATTGGGAATCCTTGGTTAAACCTGAGCTACGAGAAGCTTACGAGGCTGAACGTGACGGCTGGTTACCTCGTCGAGATTAATATCAACATGACAAACGTACTCCTGGTTTGTTTAAAGTAGAATGGAGTGGAGATGGTATTGTCGCTTTATGTTCCAAAACATATTACTGCTGCGCTGGGGACAGTGGTGATGCCGACAAATTTTCCCGCAAAGGAGTAGACCGTCACAGTGCTCAAAAGGATTTGTGTCTCCCGGTGCTCCAGGAAGGACGAAGTGCAGCCGGAGTCAATCTTGGCATGCGTGTAGGTGGACATCAAATGTGTTCCTGTACACAGCATAAGGTCGCTTACTTTTATGCTAAACGTAAAATTTTGCCTCATGGAGTAAGCACGACTTACTTGGATATTTAGATACATATGTAAATATATTTTAAGATTCTGAATATTTTGTAAATAAAACAAAGAAAACATGTTATTTTGGTGAGATCTCAATTTTTATTAATTTTTGATTCAATAAACAAGAACAAACAACTGGAATTAAACATGTCATTTTTTTTAACATCACCCATCAATGTATATACATATATGTATTGTTCTAATCAGCAAATACAACCTCTGTGCAACAGTATACTAACGTATTCCTTGTTATAAGCATATATTTGTACAACAACAACGATAAACATGGAAGAACAGACAAAACAAATGTCTGATTAATTTCATTCAATTATGATTTATTACAATTTTCGTAAAATATGTACATTTATTTTCTGTAATCACCAAAGAAAGGTGGGTGGATACCGAACATTCTCTCAGCCCAGTCATAAACCAATAGATCATTGGTATTATCTGTGGGTGGAGAATTAAATGTTTGCATAATACAGTTCATTGTTCGTCCTCTAGCTCGATGAAGATACAAACAAATACAAACAATATTGACCGCATATAGCGCTATTTAATATTGTCTAGGACGGTGATTCGATTGCAAATGATCCATACCCTGATTTAGCTACGTCTCTACCTCCTTGCGCCAGGGTGGAAGCGCATAAGAGTCAAAATAATCTCCAGACAAGTGATGTGTGCTTTCCCCATAATGTATGTATAGTGCAATCCAATGTGTACCAGGTTTCGTACAGGAATCGGTGTTTAATATATATATAGCAGGTCGATGTGGCATTTGTGCAGGTAAATCATTCCAAGGGAGCACACCTTGCACCAAGTCAAGTGTATAAGGATCCGTTTGAAGACATTGGAATAATTGTTCGCTGTTCATGACGTCATTCGTTAGCAGTATGAGATCACGACTGAAGTTGAGAATTCAAATCCTGGACCGGTCAACGTCGATTTTTTTTTTGTTTAATTGGTGAAATCACACAAGACTTATCAATCTCAATGATATTTCGAAATTCAGCGTAGCAAATGATGGTAGTAGATTGATGTAGAGGTTGGGAAAATCGCATTTCCATGCGGAGATCACCTTTCTGACTCACGTTCAACTGTTGGTCATCGTGCTGGTCAGGAGTCAAATCAAAAGCGAACAGAGTGTACCCTGCTCCGAAATCGGTATATTTGATATCATTTCCGGCATCTAGCCCAGCTTTACCCGTAGCAGCAAATAAGTTCATATAAGAACGGATGTAATTATCATTTGCAAAATCGGGAGTGAGTGGCTTAGCTGGTATCTGACGTCCGTTCACGTGTAAGGCCACGTGACTTATGTTATGGTGGTAGAAGCCGAAGGGACTTTGTGTGTAATCTCCGTTAAATTTTGTGTTTCGTACACACCCTATGACGAGACGGTGGGGAAGAGTGCTTAAGAACAGGTTTTGCTCATTCACTGTGGTATGTCCTATACCCACGTTGAAATACTTGGTCAATAGGGGGCGATTGGGTACTTGGCTGGGGCTTTCTCCAAGGCTTTCAAATGCCCTAGCAGAACACCTGGGGCGACTTTGACTTTCCGTATAACCATTGTCACTTCCTCAGGGACTGGCTTGTAATCTGCCCCCTCGGCATTGCCTCCCTCTCCATGTTGAGCCGTCGACATAATTGCGAAGGTGTGTCCGCTCCGCGTCAGACGCCCTCGATACAATGATATTGTAGTAGTGGGGCTAATACATCCCCTACTACACGAGGTTCGAGCACATCCGAATATATGTAAAGGGTGGGGACCGTCCGTGTCGCCTGAGTCGAAGCAAAGTGGGTCTTTTCTTGCTCTCCTGTTATCACCGTATTCCCATCGAGTAAGTGCGGACTAGAACTTACAGTTTGGCGTGATCTGTTTTCTTCCTCTCCCGTTATCTGCGTATTCCCAGGGGTGAGACCAAACGTTTCACGTAAGCTTGGACTAAAACTTACACTTTTGCGTGATTTAAATTCCAGTGTATATTTTTCAGAAGCTCTATCATAGCGAAACACAATTTCACCTGCTTTAGGTCTGAGAAAAGCACTATTGCTATTCATGAATTGGATGACTGAGGTGATAGCTTTCGGTGTCGGGTAATAGCCTTTGGGTAATACAACTCGCTCGTTACGAACGAGATCGTCCTTGTGAACCGTAAACCAGATCTCACCAACTGCGACATTAGACCACAATCGCGGGTACTGTATTTCCACTAAACCACACTCCCAGTCACCTGAGAGATGATTCGGTCTAGGTAGTTGAGTTGTGTAATTAGCTAATGTATTACTTGGGAAATAGTCCATCGAGCTGTTGCTCGGTAACGTCATATAAAACACGCTGTTTATCCGGCGTCTCAGAGTCCGACTACGTTTATAGCGTGGATAACCACGTTTTTAATAAGGAGACCACCGCAGAGGTTTGGTAATTTTACGTTTGGTCTTTAAATTACCACGAGATGGAGCCTTGGTTGGGGTGGGACTATACCCTAGTGCCGACTGTAGTCGTTCCCATTCAGCTATTAATTTAGGCTTTCATCTACGCTTCTTATACTGGGAAATTGGAGATGACCCCTTTGGTTTATGAGACGTTAACATGCCTTCTGGCTGATGTCGTAAGTCTGTTTCTTCCTTCTCCCTTTCTTGTGCTGCCCCAAGTGCTTGAGGGGGTAAGGATGTAGCAGGTGAAGGAACAGGTAGGATTGTAGCTGGCTTAGCTAGTGGCGGCGGCGACGGAGGATTGAGACTTTACTGGTACTGGTTGTGAAATGTCAAGTAGCGTTGGAGAACTTGTTGGTACTGGTGAATTTTATCTTCATTTAACAATGTCCCATTCTTTAAAATTCTTTCCATATCTCCATCTAATGTGTTAAGGAGTTTGACAGAGGAGGGCACAGGGTAAGGTGAAGTGGGCCGAAGCAATCCTTCCAACAAACGACGTTCAGCTAGGGCCATTTTCTTCATATGAGACATTTTTTTTTCTTTTTCTTAATGACGCCACCTCTTGTCCAGTTGAGCCGCAATCGAGGTAAGGAGAGCACGGTTCTTAATGAGAGCTTAGATAAAGGAGGGTATCAGTAAACCACCATGGCCGGGTAGTAAACCACATTTCTGTATAATGGCCCGTTTGCGATGGAGCGTAGTGCACTTGTTCACTAGCGCACGCAGATGTGTCTTGTGCGGACGTAACCGGGCCTTCTGAACTGGTGTCAATGAGGTATTTCCATTTAAAATGTTCTTACAAACCTCGCATATACAACGAATAAATTCATCCTTAGGTCCACGAAGAATTGTGTCCTTCCCCTCCAGGTCACCATCGACCAAAAGTTTTGCAAAGGTGCAAAGCGATGTAATCGTGCTGACGTGGTCAGTGTCTAATTATATAATGACGTAGTAAGTGATATGTCGGGAGGTTCTATCGCATATGCCTGTGAGAGTTATTTCCCCCTTAAAGTTTATATTTTTATGATTTGGGGAGGTAGACAAACTGCATGGAATCATCAGAAAAACTATGCGTACGCAAACGGAGATGATTGGGTGTAGTTTGCTTGAAATGAACAAGCAAATATCAGTAAGGTTCGGATGTGGCATCTTTAAAGGCTTCTTGTACGTACTGAGTTTTACCTGGCGCCATTTGTTTAGCAATGGTAGTAATTTGAGAAGAGTCTCGAGGGTTTTTAAAGACGGCTAAATAATGAGCGTTTAAGCTAATCGTTCTATGGTCTTTGCTTTTGTTAAACAGATTCTGCACAATGTAGATCACACTGATATTACGATCGTGTCTTCCCTTCGTAAATAGGCCTGTTACACGTTCGTCTGCTTCAGCCATTAAATCATTAACAATTACTAAAGTCCGTTCCTCTGGATTAAACGCTGTCGGACTTGGGTACACCTTCTTGAAATTCGACATTTGGTAAGGTAGCGTACATGGGTTGCCATTCGCCGTAACACCATACTACACTCTGGGGGGGATGGATGGATAAGTTGGTTAGCATGCTCTATAACACGTTTGACGAAGGCTGATTTCCCATTTCCGGTCGGTCCGTTGACAAGGAAGGTAAATGGGTGGCTCCATCGTACATCCTTGGGCTTAGTGGGAAAGTCAAGTTGAAGGGAAATGAGATGAATTCACCTGGGCAGGTGGGTGCGTAGGGGCAGTCTTTGCGGTACTGTGTTGAGATGAATTCACCTGTACAGGTGCTGTAGTAAGTTCAGTCTAGCGCTTAGTTTGCTCAGTAATATCGTTAGGCCAAATTCGGGTAGTAATATCTCGAATACTAGGCGCTGTGTTCTGGCTTTCATAAGCTGGAGGTTGAGTAGGCACCGGGGAAGAAGAAGGAATCCAGGTAATGTCAGTCCTCCCGAGTAATTTATGTCGCCGGGTAAATGCCGAGGGAAACTGCTCCGTCTTATTCCTCAATAACTTATCAAATAGCGTCTTGTTCAATCGCTCTTGCAGGGTGCGTAACAAATATTTGTCTTCAGTCAGTTGGGATGTTAAATCAATTCCCAGTCCACCGATTAACACTCCAATATACAACAAGACGACACCTGCAATTATAGTGGCGCCTTTATTCTCACGCAGACTTCGCACACAGTCATCCACACACATAGGCATCGTAAGAGGAGACTGAGCACAGGTAGAATGAAAACTGTTTTTAAATACGTTTCACATCTCTCCCTGGCACCCACGAATTAAAACTAGCTGGCCAGTCTCGCCATTTCACCAAGTAATATGTTTTGCCACCTTCTTTTTTGCTCTCTTATACTCTCTCCACTTTATAGTACGTATCAAGAGTTGTTTTAACGGGTTGGAGCTCTGGCTCATAAAATGTCCCTGAGAGTCTTTCTCCATTCAAATCAGTTAATGTATACACCACAGGTTCCCGAGGATGCCGTGCCACAACGCAGAAAATTTCCAGTTAGATAGATAAGATTTCTCAAAAGTTCTCTTGACTTTACTAATGCGAACGAGATCTCCTATTTTATAACGATCAATTCGCCGACTGCACCAGGACTTCATAGAGCTATATAATACAGCCCGAGCTTCATGTTCATTGTCAGCTGTAACGTTAATCGGGGCTCGCTGAATGCTGCGGTGATACGCACGATTGTAACCCTGTGTTAAGCCAGGTAAAACATCCTGGTAACGTCGAGTGTTATTAGTGGTGAAATATTTATACATGCGACCTTTAAAGGTGCGATTAAACCGCTCAATTACGGAGGCTTTCCTTTCATCAAATGTATGAAAATAAAAAACCCCATGCTTCTTCAAAAATGTCTGAAATGGCTTGTTGAGAAAATCCGTTCCCTCTTCAGTTCGTAACAATAATGGTTTTCTTCCAGACTTGAATATCCTTTTAAACGCTTCAATAAGATTAGCACCTGTCTTGGTATGTACGGGGACTACCCAAGCATATTTAGAAAGAATATCGATGCATGTGAGGAGGTAACGGTTGCCTGAATTATACCTGGCTAGTTTACTCATGTCAACCAAATCAGCTTGCCACTGACTGTCTATTCCGCTTACAATAACTCTATTATGAGCGTAGTGTCCCCGAGCCGGCCGATGAAGTGTATACGCTTCCTGTTCAGCCAACCAAGTCTTTATATTGTCACGTGACACAGGTAAATCATACTGACGTGTAATAAAGCGCATGAGCATGATATGTATATATATGGGTTATGTATGTATCCTTTTAATATCTGTGATTTGTCCGTTTATGTAACAAAATCAAGCCCCAACATATCTATCTCCCTTAATTTTTATATGATAAGAATGTATATACATATACATACACTAAAGTATAGATGTTTTCATCGACATATTAATGTATGTGATTTGTTCGTTTTATGTAAAACAACAAAAAAAATCAGCCCTCCCGACATGCGGCCTCCGTTAACCGGTTTTTGCTAGCGATTTTACATGTATGTACGTAAACATACAGCAAATTATATCTAGTTTCATCCACAAAAAACGCTTGCATTTATATCCATACTGGAAATAAAATTACGTACGTTGCAAGTGTCTGTATATATTTTTTTCTATTATTTTTTTTTATTTATATGTCAACTAAAAGCTAATATTTCACACCGTATTCTTTATATTTCTGTGCACACAAAAAACCCAGCGAGGATTGAAAACCCCCAACGACAGATGGCGCTGCGACGCTTGTAACGGTTTTCCCCTCGGTCCGCGCTGGCTGGCTGGCGCGGTTTCTAAAACTAGCAGAATCAGCACGACTCATATAAAAGCAACACTGTTCAAGTGGCACTGAACAATTCACTCGACAGTGGGGAAAAAATGAGCGACGACTTCGTCAGAAGATTAATGATAGAGTACGCCGTGGCGTACGAAAGATATGAGGCTGCGCTCCGTATTCATGCGGAATTAATCGCCATGGGTAAACGACATGTAGAAAGGTGTGAGCGGGTTTTGTGGAAGTACTGGCGCACTGTGCAAGCCGTATGTGACGGAAGGGAAGAGCCACCCCCACTATCTTTGGCTAGTTGGATGGCCGGGATGAAGGAGGGGAATAGGAGGCAAGCCCCAACAACACTCCAACCAGCAGGACCAGCAGCAGAACCAGACTCCTCAGCAGCGGAACCAGCAACAGATTCACTCTCACGCTGAGGAGAAGCTTACGGGAGGTTAACTGGGCAGAACAACGGTCCTTTTCAGGACCAATCAAGCCTTCCCGAAGGAAACTTTCAAAATCTGAGCATGATATGTCAGTTATGTATGTATCGTTTTTGAAATTGCTCTCTCTCAGCGCCGCGCTTTTTGGCGCACTTCCGAACTTTACCGGACTTCACTGGACTTTACAAGCCGTCTGATTTGTATAAAAAGCAGCCCTCGCTAAACATTTCATATTCCTCTCTCACAATGGAGATGAGTAACGTTCAACGTGCATCGGCGGAGTACGCCTTGGCCTGCGTCAGGTACGACCGGACACGGCGTGCCTGTCTAAGCGGGGATATCACCTACGTCCATCTCGTCGCGGACCCGCCCGGATAGCGCAGTTGGTTGGGCGTCCGCTTTCGGACGGGGAGATCTGGGTTCAAACCTGGGTCGGGTCATACCAAAGACTTTAAAAAATGGTACATTCTGCTTCCTCGATAGACGCTCAGCAATAAGAGGATACAGGGTGGACTGTATACAGTATAATGTGACTGGGTGAGGGGGCTTGTTGGGTGTCTTCGGCAAGTCGTCTCGGTGAGGCAGCACCAGATAAAAGATACGGTGGAAATCCGTCCTGCACCAAGGAGACACCGCCTTCGTATAAGTGAAATATTCTTGAGTAGGGCGTTAAACAATAAGCATTCATTCATTCCATCTCGTCGCCGCTCGGGGAAGGAGGAGGGCTGCGTGGGAGCGGTTCGTGCAAGCAAGTGGGGAGGCTAGATGCACGAGCAACACCAACCGTCAACTTTTATCCCCGGGCCGGAGGCTGTGAGCGAGCAGGCCATGGCGGAAAAAGCCATTCCAAACGTCTTTTTCAAGGCTACCCATTCCACCGAAAGAACTTTCACATCTTAGCACAATCTATATGGTTCATGTTTGTCTCGTTTATTGTTTGTGATTTTTCCGTTTTTTATGTAAAACCAAAAAATCAGCCCTCCCAACACTCATCCGCCCTTAACCAATTTACTAGCGATTTTACATACATGTACAGACAGCAAATTATATCTGTTCCCATCCGTATATAACACCCGTATTTACATCCTTACTGAAAAGCAATTCAGTATATTACGAATGTCTATATTTTTTTCTAATTATTTAAATTTATATCTCAACTAAAAGCTAATATTTCACACTGTATTGTATACTATATTTCTGTACACACAACCCATTGATAAGCCCTATCTCTCTATATGCAGGCATAGTCCTCACCACTGTATGACCCCGATCACGTGCACACCGCCTGATAGGAAAAAAAAACACCCTACCTTACCAAAACATATGACGTCACCAAGGTACCTCCGATACCTCCCAGGTTAAAAGATAGGAATGAGACCTGTAAGTTCCCTAGTATACTACTAACAGTATCTGTATCACAGCATGTTTAGAACCAAAAAAAAAAACCATAAGAATCTGTTACGTCACTGCTTGGGTATGGTCCAAAAGGTCCATCGTTGCTCCTCAATCTTCATTTCCTTTTCAATCACTGTACAAAATTGCAAAAAAAGAAATGGAGACCATATTTGGAATGATCACGAAATTGTCTATGAGACGATGCGTATATTCTGGTCTTCTGGTCTGTTCTGTTAAGGTGTGCAGAATTTGTGCGCCTCGCGCCGTCCTCGTGCAGCGGCCCACGACCATCAAAGCTTATGTTACGTAGGCCTATGTGTTAGGTGATTATGTAGGTCATTTGGAGTCCATTCCCTTCAGGGCAATAGACGTGTTTTTCTGGGGCTTAATAGAATGTCATCCATGCTTTTGGGTTTAGAAGTAATAGTTAGGTCATATAAAGTAAAAGATAACTCAAGGCTGAGACACTGTTCATTATAAAGATTGCAAAATTCTCTCTTGAATGCAAAAACCTGTTTTATGCATCTATTTATATGAATTCGTGGCCGAATTATCTGCCTTGAAAGTGTGGAGTATTTTGCTGTCCATTGGAGATCTGTAGTCGCCCCATGCTTTTACACTTATGAGAGATTGACCAATCAAAGAGCTATGGGATATCAGCTTGTTTATAAGCTGTGACGAGGGCCTCCGTGACTCAGTCGGTTAGCGCGCTAGCGCGGCGCATTGCCCCAGAAGCCTCCCACCAATGCGGTTGCTTCGAGTTCAAGTCCATCTCATGTTGGCTTCCTCTCCACCCGTGCATGGGAAGGTCTGCGGATCGTCGTGCTTTTTTCGCCGGGCTCCGCACGGTTTCCTCTCAGCATAATGTGGGCCGCCGTCGTATAAGTGAAATATTCTTGTGCACAGCGTTTAACACCAATGAAATAAATAAATAAAATAATGTAAGCTGTGACCTAAATCTTCCGAGTTGACTGGTAATGCAACATGTAATAACATAGGAACAGGACAATGTTTAAGGCTATATATTTTACTACAATAAGTACATGTATAAACAACGCTACCATCCCTGGCTGGTATTTCGAGAAAGTATTTCCAGACTATTGTGTTGTATTGGAAGTAAGTTTCCTGATAGATACTTAAATTTCAACCACAACCTTACCGGCTCACTACAGTCTCACTTGAGAGTGTTCCTCTCTTGTAGCAATTACGTCACAGCTCACACATAATGGCTCCGGTTCATGTTAGCCGACGGAACATTGTTAAATGTCAAGTTCCACTGTAGTACCTGTTAGAAAAAATACTTTACCGAAATAAACATAATACTGTCCAACATTTTTGACAAACTTAACTTGCGCTGTCTTTCACTTTAAGTAAAAGGAGAAAGTATGATAAGGCGAGATCATGAATTTTTTTTCCTACATAACTTTTTCTTTTAATTTCGGCACATATAATACATGAGTGTATATGATTCTGCAAAAAAGTATAAATTTTTGAATCAGCGAAAATGCTACAGTCAACTGAAAATGCCAGATTGTTGAATTTGGTCAATTTCATGCAGGTTTGGGCCTATTCAAGCTCCGATTTCAGCATAAAGAAAGTGGAGCTCCAGAACAAAACTTGGTGGAGACAATTCATTGTATCTCTTAACTATTTGAGACGACTTGTTAGCTTATATTTCCGCTTCATCTGGAGTAAACCCACCTTGCATTGTGAATGTATAGGGAAGCCTGTTCATACGCCCCGTTTTCTTTTTATCGTACATGGTCTGGCACGCAGGTAATTACATGATTTGTTAAGCCCCGTCCAGACAATCATACATCACTCAACTTTTGTTGACTCAACAATAGTCGACTTGAAGTTCAGTGAACAAGTTGAGACATGTTGAGTAGTCTGGACGGGTTCCTCAACTTCGTTCAACGACAATCAACACTATCCAACACGGCTGAATCGGAAATGTGCATGTGTATTTTTTGTCAACAAGTGTGAAGTTGACTGAAAGTAACCAATCAGCGGGCCTGTAGAAATAAAGTGACCCTCGTAAAGCACATGAACCGGACAAAATGGCGACAGAAGAGAGAAACTGGTCTCCTGATGAGACAGTTTCGCTGATTCAAGAGTACGAGAAATAACCTTGCCTCTATAACATTCTATGTAAAGAGTACGAAGACAGGGACAAAAGAAAACTCGTCGCGGAAGTGATAGTAGCTGCGATTTGTTCGGATGTGACAGATGAGTGTGTCCCATGCTGTACCGGTGTATTAAATTACTAGTAGATGGTAGACCAGGCATGAAAGTTGAACAGAATAGGCGTCGTGTGTATTATCGTTATTTTACCAGCGATAACTGCAGGTTCAGAAACACATGCATTCATAATTTCAGCCTTGCACAACATTAACATTAACAGGTAATTACATGTAAGCACGTGAAAGTAGTATGTTTGCCAACTTCGCTGGGCCAATCAATTCCAGCTTCGATCTCCAGCAAACAGTTCTATCCGTGTGGTTGCACATTTTTATTTATTTATTTATATTTTGTCACTGTAAAAGTTCCCAAGTATTCCGAAAGCATAAGGCAGCTTATCCAGAGCAGATACTCTTTTCTTGTTCCATTATATCTGTGACATGAATATGCTAAAATTTTTGCGCAGTGTTTGCTTGTTTAGAATCATCAACTAAGTTTTAGGCGATTTTAAATGGGAAAAGAGCTAAAAATGATTTATTGTGATTTTTATTATTGTTCATTTTATTTTCTGTAGCAATTTTACTAACAAAATTCCATCACTGGTATCATGACTCAGAACTGTCCAGGTGACTCGAGAACTAGGAAGTAAAGCATCTCCTTGTAATTTGATTAAAGCTGGAAGATTTATAGTTGCGTCATAAAATAGAGTAGAAATTGTTGCATAAAATATCACCAGTAAATTCCTAACTTAAGGAGCGATATTGTTCAAAGTGAGCAACGACCCAGAACAAATAAATGTACTGAATACATCTTGCACAAAAGTCAGTATAAACTGATTTTAACTATACGCAGAACTCAGTTGTAATTGAAAAGTGTGCGTTTTTCATCACGCAACTTCACCTAACTGAGTTTGTGTAGCTTTGGTGTCACTTTTCGCGATATCGCAAATTGCAAATGAAAGAAAGTGCCTCAAGTAGATAAAACTACATGTTCTGAAGGGGAAAGCATGGTCTTAATTAATTTGAATGAAACCGAAAAGAGAGACATGAATGGAAGTAGATAAAATAATAAATAACAATTTATTATTTTATTATTTATTATTTATATTAAATGTGGGCCTTTTTTACACAGCTGATTCTCAAAAAGTTTCAACGGCTTTGGAACCAGTATATTCGCAAGCGAGCCAAACTAACTGCAGTGCCAAAGAGCGGAAGTGCAACTGATGACACCCAGAAGGCAAAAATACCTTGGGTTCATTTCAAGTCCCTACACATTCTTAAGGATTTCTGCATGCCAAAGTCGTCAAGATCAAACATTCCAAGAACTAATACATCTCAATCTCAGGTAAAACCTGTTCTAATGATGGTATTGTGGGCTTAGACTATATGTTCATTCTACTGCACCTTCAGCTGAATTGAAATATGTGCAGACTTTATTCCTGTTATCCTTGGCATTCACTCATTGCCTCCCTTCAAGTCCGTTGCTAATGGGTGTAAATCCTTTGGGCTGTTCGTCGTGCCCCCATCACCCAGGCAATGTGGTGTCAATGACTGTCTTCATAGTCAAAACTTCCGGGCGGGGTGAAGACTGCCCTGGCTCCAGCCTTACACCTGAGGAAGGGTAACAGTTGCCAATACAACGCTTTCCACCTTGTTTGGTTCAAGGGGCTTCAGAAAGACCCTGAAATGGCTTGCTGGTATGCCGAATGCGGTTTTAATTGGGAAAGCATCGTCAGCAAGGAAAGCGTAGGGAACTGTTACATCTGTCACAGGTAGCTTGCACTTAGAAGTGATCTGAAGCGAGTTGGATTATATTGCATCTGAAAGGGTTGAGTTTTTGAAAACGCCTCTGTCCGATACACGGCTGTTACATCCTAGATCTACATAAGCGAATCTGTAATCTGCATCTACCACAGAAAGCAGAACGGTGCTGAAGTTGCCCTTATAGCTGGAGCCTGGACCACGACATGCTTGCCATCCATAGTGCCAATACAGTTTGTAAAGTTCCACCTTTCATGAAATTGCTGAACTTTGGCCTTCCATTCCTCATCTGAGCTTGGCATCTCTAATTGCAAAAAATGTCGAGTATTAATGAATCTTTTGTATACATGTGTTTTTTTCTTCTCACTAGGGTGAAGTTGAACTGGACGAATGTACAGGAAAGGAGAATGTTAGTGAAATGGATACTCAAAATGCAGATGGACATGATAATAATTCCCAACCCACTTATGAAGTATCGTTACACTCTACAAAGTGCCCCAAGGGACGTAAACGTAGCAGGCGACAAAAGCAGCAGGATGAGGAGGAGAGTTTGATACAAAAAGCTGTGAGTGCACTTGAAAGCGTGTCATCAAGTTCTGTTAAGAATGTGATGTCCTCAGGAGACATTTTTGGACAGTATGTGGCAAGTGAGCTGAAAGGCGTCAAGGGCGAATACCTGAAGAAAATAATAAAGCACAAAATCCAAACTGCCCTATTTGAGACACAGCTTCATTCCATCGCACCTACTCCTCGCCAACCCTCGTTTCCAGTGCTAAGCCCAACAGCAAATGTCTTTCATCCATTTGACAGTACAATGGTTACGTCCCCTTGTCACTGCAATGTACGTGTACAACAGATATCACACAGATTTTACTCCAGTGCGAGCTACTTCAACCTCGGCTTCTGCTCGTATGGACTATCCCTCATCTCCTACTTTAAGTGAATACTCTGCTACATCAAATTCCTCTCGGAACAGTTTCACTCTGCTTTAGCAATTTCCCTGGCAAAATGCAGTAAATTCCATGCCTTGGTGATTTGCCATATGCAGAGACTCCTTTCGTTATTCAGCTCTAATGAGGCCAAAATAAAAATATCTTGTTTTTCAGATAACATCGATTTTAAAATAGTAGGTGGGTAGGGATTTCTTTTTATTTTTTAATTTTTCGTTATGAGAAAGATACTTTGTTGCTGTATCACAGTCCCTAGCACACAATTTGTTTAAAACTTGTTAATAGTGATTGTCTAACTCGAAAGACAATAATACCCTCAACTCTGCTTAAAAACGTCTACACTTTATTTTGAAACATACCAGATGGGCTCATGAAATGCATTGGAGGCTGGTAAGACCATGTTTACTTATTTTGAAATCATGAAATGCTAACTGGAAAAGTGAAAACTAAAAATATTTTACCAAAATAGTTAGGGTAATGAAGAAAAATTAGGGTAGGTAGGGTTATCAGAAACACAGCATACTTTATTTGACCTGATGAGAAAAATCCGCGTTGTAATTGTTTAACCTACTTGAGCAAGTAGCTTATTGTTTGTTTTTTTTCTCCTTTTTTGTTCTATTTTTGTTTTTTTACCAATGAATATCATTTTTATTTATACATGTACATCTACAAGTTGTGTTGTTGATCTCACACCAGTTGGTAACACGTTTTATGATTACGTTGACTAGGAACGTCTATATTTCATTTACTTTATTCTTCCACAGCTAATAATGGATTATTTGTGTCTTGTGACCTCACTCAAACATATTATGACAGAAAGTTTTTGTGCAATGAAGACATATTTGTTGATATTCTTTCAACTTTATAAGTGTCGAAATATAAGGTTTCAAAGCATTTGACGAAAAATATTTTCAACAGGAAATGGACTTGATATTAACCACATTTGTCAGTAGCCTCAGTATATATATGTAATGTTTGAGAAATTTAAGGTTCAAGATTTTTTTTTAATAAAGTATTGCCCTGGGTCATAGGCTATTTTTTCAATTTGTATGAGTCTTCTGCTGACATTACCAAGAATAGATGCCAATCCCATGTTTTCTATTTTACCTGCAGATAGTCATCTTTCATGACTTGGTATATCACTTCACACACCTCCGGCGCTGTCTCAAAGATTGACTGCTTTGAAATCCAGCACAGATGCTGAAGGCTTGTGTAGGAGTCACCTATAAAAACAAGTCACAGTGGAGCATATAAAATAGTTATACTTCTACATGAAACAACTGAACTGGTGTTGTCAGAGACTAGCAGGCATAGCGAGACCAAAATACAAATGTACATACGCTCAGTACGCTATACTTTTAAGTATGAAAACCAATCACTTCAAGATTTTTATGTAAGGTTTCAGGGATTCCTCTGCCAATGTGATATCACATTCGAGGAAAGAATCTCTTCAGATAATACTTGTCAAGGCCAGATGTTTTCTTTGGGCAGGCAGGTTTCTTCCACCAATAACTGACATACATCAATACAAGTGAAATAGCAATATTAATCAGTGAAGCAATGTTGGGTGGAAATAATATATATATATATTGTTACCGTGGCGAGGTACCGCAGTGTTATTGCTAGTCTTTCCACCGGTGGTATTGAGGATCGTAGGTGTGTGTTCTCTTTTTCATGATTGGTTCCACCTTGGCTAACAACTGTGCAAATGCGTCCTCGTCCATTCTTAAAAAAATTTGAAAACTCGAAGCTTTCAACTCCTTGAGTAGGCAATGGTATGCTCCATACATTCGTCTTTTTTGTATCCATTCTTTAGACCAAATACGCCTTTTTTGTTTATTTCGACGTCTTCTACGCCGAACAGCCATGGCAATAAGCGCAGCTGATAAACCCATGACAGGATTCTTCCGGCTGCTTGGCATTGTGTCTCATGCATTGGAGAGAAAATATGGAGATTTCCCTCCAATTTATCGAAAACACAGCTCATCACTGTTCAACTCACGTCAACAGAGTTGGACACAGTTGACCCATCAGATTTGTAGTGTGCTGTGATGAGGAAAAGTTGAGCGATGTTAGATAGCCTGAGTGGGGCTTAGCATGTTACAGATATGATATAGGATTTATCGCTCTTAATTGTGGATTAATTATACATATCATACGAAGGGAAAATATGTGCTATAGATATCTAATAAGGTGATAAGTGTAATATTGCCCACAGGTCCCTCCTAATGATGTTAATATACGGAGAGTCGGGTAACCACTGCTGAGCTGGTTATAGCTATCTTATAACAGGTGTGTTTTTGAATGTCGTCTGTCATAGTACATATGCACGTCATTACGAATATGATATGACCTATTACTTTCAGTGAATTGGTTATATGCTTGACATATCCTTTTTGATGAGCATAAGATATCATCCACCTCTTTTTACTGTATACAGTGAATGTGAACCCAAGTATAGTGTAACACCACTCGGGACACTTCATATATTACCTCCAATTATCATATCTTCCTTCATACATGGTAGATTACCCCCCTTTGGTACTTTATCTTGTATTCATATTGCATTGCTATAATTAGTATAATGCAATACATAGCCTAACTTGAATGCATTACATACTCAACTGATACAATTTCCTTTGTATTATTTTACACTTGCCATCCTGTGAGACTGGCCAGTCACTGTTTTGTGTACATTTTGTACTGTTTCAATATATTTATTTATTTATTTATTTGATTGGTGTTTTATGCTGCACTCAAGAATATTTCACTTATACGACGGTGGCCAGCATTATAGTGGGAGGAAACAGGGCAGAGCCCGGGGGAAACCCACGACCATCCGCAGGTTACTGGCAGACCTTCCCACAGACCTTCAAGCCAGCATGAGCTGGAATTGGACTCACAGCCAACGCATTGGTGGGAGGCTTCGGGTCATTGTGCTGCGATAACGCGCTAACTGACTGAGCCACTTAGGCCCCTGTTTCAATATAAGCCCATTGTATCTTATTGATGTTTTTGTGTCATTTCCTGTGGTGCCTCCCCTACACTTATAAAGTCCATTATTTGAAATGCCAACTTTAATGTCTTATTATTTTTAGTCTGTGTTAATGTTAAAGGTCCGATGCGGTCCGAAAATGTGAATGGTTTAGCCAAAAATAACTCCATTTTTTTAGCTCCAAACCAGCCTTATGAAAAACAATCCAGTATAATTTGTCAGGGGTATCTTAAAATGGGTGCCATCCTTCCAAGTCTCTGTCACGGTATTTACATATATATCTCTAAAACAGCTTACATGTTGACATTGTACACTGTCATAATCTTTGTTTTCTCATATTTCATAAAATCTGTCTATAATCTTTCCATACCTCTGTGTTGTATTCTGAGCATTGCATTTTACCATACAACTTGTTTTTTTGTAGGTGCATGTACCTGACAAGTTCGCCTTGTCCAGCCTACGTTTTCATATTTCTATTTCATGAAATCTGTCTGCATGTTTGTCTTTCCATCAGTTATTTAGCAGCAAAATTATTTGGTCTCAAAACTTTATCAGTTTCTTTCACATGAGAAATGTAACATCATGACAACTGTATGAAGTTAGGTGGGGGAATAGTAGAAAGGAGAAGTTGCGGTGTTGGTGTCATGGTTAATGTTTTATATTTATCTCCCGTATGATGGGGATACCGTTTGCATGGTGTGTACATGTAGGTATGTCAACAAGGTTTCTTCTCCCATGTTATGCATACAAAGAGAAACTGGCATGTGGATTTTCAGGGACTTCCCATCAAAGTTTGCCATTAGAGGTGTAATTTTAATGCGCGCCACGTTCCATCTCTCATCATCTACGTAACATGACGTCACAGGATGTCAATTTTCACTGACCTGTCATCAAAGTTAGGCAGCACAGAGCCAATTTTCATCACATGCTTTAGTCCCTACGCCTGTAACATGTTATTCCAGTAGGTGACATAGATCAATGGAAATTTTCTCACAAAACCTGACTTGTTGCCAATATGGTTTTTTCTTCCATGTTTTACACACCAACAGAACTGGCATATGGAATTCTCGGGACTCTCTTGAAAGCTGGCCGCTACAGGAGCGATTTTAATATCCGACAGATCCTCCGTGGCTGCAATATGGGAGACATAGCTGAACTTAATTTTTGTTATTGTGGCAGGTGACAGAGATAAATGAAGATATTTTCCACAAAAGCTGACTTGATGCCAACATGATTCCCTCTCTCATGTTATGCATAGCAACAGAAACTACCAAGTGAACTGTCTTGGACTTCCCGCGAAAACTGGCCACTACAGCAGCGATTTGAATGTCTGACACATCCTGCTTGGCTCCACTATGGCAGACATAGCTTAACCTAACTTATATTGTTTTATTATGTCGTAATGTAGATAAGGTAACGTCACGGCATATCAGTTTTCATTGAGCTGTGAGGAGAATTAGCCAGAAAAGGGGCAATTTTAATTATGAGCAAGTTTAAGTCTGTCTAAGGGAATTAAGTCTTCCCTTACCTGTGTATCACATTGGTCACACATATGAATGCCGATTTTTTTCACACGACTTGCTATGAGGCCAGCATGGTTTTTCTCCCATACTTTACATACCAGCAGAAAATAGCATGTGGTTTTTGAGGGATTCTGCTGAAAACTGAGCAATAGAGAAGCGATTTTAATGTGTGCTACATTCCCTTTGGCTACAAGATGGGATACAAAGCTCAACTTGTTTTTTTGTTGTTGTTTAACCACTTATTTGATATTTTTTCTTTTGTCATCATCTAGATAACATGGCGTGACAGCATGTCAGTTTTCAGTGAGCTGTGAGGAGAACTAGGAAGCACAGAGCCAATTTTGATTGCGCATTTTGACCCCTATGCCAACAAAATGTTGTCAAGGTTGGTGACATAGATGATGGATGGAGATTTTTCTCACAAAACCTGACTGGATTCCAACATGGTGTCTTTTCCCATGTTATACATACCAAGAGAAACTGGCATGAGGATTTTCAGGGACTTGCCATGAAAGCTGGCCATTAGAGGTGCAATTTTAATGTGCATCACGTTCCCCTTGAGTGCAATACAAGAGACAGCGCTGGACATGATTTTTTTTTATTTAACTACTAATGTCATTGTTGTTTTCCTTTTCTCCTCATCTACATAACATGACGACACAGGATTTCAGTTTTCACTTAGCTGTCATGAAAATTAAGCAGCACAGAGCCAATTTTGATTATATGTTTTGGCCCCCATGCCTACAACATATTATTCAGGTAGGTGACATAGATGAATGCAGATAGTTTTCACAAAAGCTGACTTGATGTGAACAAGATTTTTTCTTCCATGTTATAGATACCAACAGAAACTAGCGTGTGAATTTGTCTTGGATGCCCCGCAAAAACTGGCCACTACAGCAGCGATTTGAATATCTGACACACCGTGCTTGGAAGAATATGGGAGACATATCTCACCTTGATTTTTTTTTTATGTAACTACTTTTGGCATTTTTTTTTCTTTTGTCATCATCTAGATAACATGAAGTGACAGCATGTCAGTTTTCAATGAGCTTTCAGAACTAGAAAGCACAGAGCCAATTTTGATTGTGCGTTTTCGCCCCTATGCCAACAAAATGTTATCAAGGTAGGGGACATGCATGAATTGACATTTTTTACACAAAACCTGACTTAATGCGAACATGGTTTCTTCACCCATGTTATACATACAAAGAGAAACTGGCATGTGGATTTTCAGTGCCATGAAAGCTGCCCATTAGAGGTGCAATTTTCATATGCGCCACATTCCCCTTGAGTGCAACATGGGAGACATCGCTGGACATGATTTTTTTTTGACTTAACTGCTTATGTCATATTTTTTCCTTCTCTCCTCATCTACATAACATGACGACACAGCATGTCAGTTTTCACTGAGCTATCATGAAAATTAGGCGGCACACAACCAATTTTGATTACACGTTTTGGCCCCCATGTCTACAACATTTTATTCAGGTAGGTGACATAGATGAATGCAAATAGTTTTCACAAAAGCTGACTTGATGTGAACAAGATTTTTTCTTCCATGTTATAGATACCAACAGAAACTAGCGTGTGAATTTGTCTTGGATGCCCCGCAAAAACTGGCCACTACAGCAGCGATTTGAATATCTGACACACCGTGCTTGGAAGAATATGGGAGACATATCTCACCTTGATTTTTTTTTATTTAACTACTTTTGGCATTTTTTTTTCTTTTGTCATCATCTAGATAACATGAAGTGACAGCATGTCAGTTTTCAATGAGCTTTCAGAACTAGAAAGCACAGAGCCAATTTTGATTGTGCGTTTTCGCCCCTATGCCAACAAAATGTTATCAAGGTAGGGGACATGCATGAATTGACATTTTTTACACAAAACCTGACTTGATGACAACATGGTTTCTTCACCCATGTTATACATACAAAGAGAAACTGGCATGTGGATTTTCAGTGCCATGAAAGCTGCCCATTAGAGGTGCAATTTTCATATGCGCCACATTCCCCTTGAGTGCAACATGGGAGACATCGCTGGACATGATTTTTTTTTTACTTAACTGCTTATGTCATATTTTTTTCCTTCTCTCCTCATCTACATAACATGACGACACACCATGTCAGTTTTCACTGAGCTGTCATGAAAATTAGGCGGCACACAACCAATTTTGATTACACGTTTTGGCCCCCATGTCTACAACATTTTATTCAGGTAGGTGACATAGATGAATGCAGATATTTTTCACAAAAGCTGACTTGATACCAACATGATTTCTTCTGCCATGTTATAGATACCAACAGAAACTAGCGTGTGAATTTTCTTGGACTTCCGGCGTAAACTTTCCACAACAGCAGCGATTTGAATGTGTGACACATCGTGCTTGGCTGTAGTATGGGAGATATATCTCACCTTGATTTTTTTTTATGTAACTACTTTTGGCATACGTTTTTCTTGTGTCATCATCTACATAACCTGACGTGACAGCATGTCAGTTTTCAGTGAGATTTCAGATGAACTAGGAAGCACAGAGCCAATTTTGATTGCGCGTTTTGGTCCCTATGCCTGTAACATGTGATTCAGGTAGGTGACATAGATGAATGGAGATTTTTCTCACAAAGCCTGACTTGATCCAATCTGGTTTTTTCTCCCATGTTATAGATACCAACAGAAACTAGCGTGTGAATTTTCTTGGAATTCCCAAGAAACCTTTTCACTACAGGAGTGATTTGAGTATCTGACACATCCTGCTTGGCTGCAAAATGGGAGACATATCTCACCTTGATTTTTTCTTATGTAGCCACTTTTGCCATATATTTTTCTTCTATCGTCATCACATTGGTCACACATGTGAATGCAGATTTTTTTTCCCAAGGGCTGCTATGAGGCCAACATGGTTTTTCTCCCATATTTTACATACCAGCAGAAAATAGCATGTGGTTTTTGAGGGACTTCTGATGAAAACTGAACAACAGAGAAGCGATTTTAATGTGTGCTTCATCCCATTTGGCTGAAATATGGGAGACATCTCACCTGGATTTTTTATTATGTAACTACTTTTGCCATATATTTTTCTTCTCTCATCATCAAGATAAAATGAAGTGACAACATGTCAGTTTTCACTGAGCTGTGAGGAGAAGTAGGAAGCACAAAGCCAATTTTCATTGCGTGTTTTGGTCCCTATGCCAACAAAATGTTATCAAGGTAGGTGACATAGATGAATGGAGATTTTTTGCACAAAACCTGGCTTGATGCCAACATGGTTTCTTCTCCCATGTTATGTATAAGAAGAGAAACTTGCATGAGGATTTTCAGGGACTTGCCATGAAAGCTGGCCATTAGAGGTGCAATTTTAATGTGCATCACGTTCCCCTTGAGTGCATTACAGGAGACATCGCTGGACATGATTTTTTTTTTATTTAACTACTTATGTCATATTTTTTTCCTTCTCTCACCATGTACATCACATGACGTCACAGGATGTCGGTTTTCACTGAGCTGTCATGAAAATTAGTCAGCACAAAACTAATTTTGTGCCTGTAACATGTGATTCAGTTAGGTGACATATATGAATGGAGATTTGTCTTGCAAAACCTAACTTGATGACAACATGGTTTCTTCTCCCATCTAACGTCAAAACTGGCCACCAGAGGAGTGTATATTATGTAATTATGTAATTTCATATAAATGTTATTATGTAAATTATGTAATTACAGGCTCCTTGGCTGCAGTATGGGAGATATAGCTGAACTTGATTTGTTTGTTTTACTTAAGTCCTGATCCCATATTTTTTTATTGTGACACAATGTACATAATATGACATCAAATGATTTCATGTTTCATTGAGCTGTGAGGAGAATTGGCCATGACAGAGCCAATTTTGATTGTGTGCAAGTACAAGCCTTATATCCAAGGGAATTATTAGGCATGCCTCAACTTGATTTTTGTTGTATTTAATATTTATCCCATATTTTTTCTCTCATCATCTGCATAACATGACATGAGAGCATGTCAGTTTTTACTGACCTGTATGGAGAATTAAGAAGCTCACAGCCAATTCTTTTGGTGCGTTTTGGACTCTGTGCCAACAAAATGTTGTCCAGATAGGTGTCATAAATGAATGGAAATTCTTTGCACCAAACCTGACTTGATGCCAACATGGCTAGCATATGAATTTTATTGGATTTCCCGCGAAAACTGACCACTAAGCAGCGATTTGCATGTCTGACACATCCTGCTTGGCTGCAATATTGGAGACATATCTCACCTTGATTTTTTTTTGTGGTAACTACTTTTGCCATAGTTTTTTCTTCTGTCATCATCTAGATAACATAACATCACAGCTTATCAGTTTTCACTGAGTTGTATAGACAATTAAGAAGCACAGATGTAAATATCGATTGTACATTAAATCCCCTATGGCTAAAACATGTTATCCAGATAGGTGACATAGATGAATGCAGATTTTTTTCCCAAAACCTGACTTGCTGCCAACATGGTTTCTTCTCCCATATTACAGATACCAACAAAAACTAGCATGTGAATTTTCAGGTATTTCCCGTGAAAACTTTCCACTAGACTAGTGATTTGAATGTCTGACACATCTGTCTTGATTGCCATATGGGAGACAAAGCTCAACATGATATTTTTTGGTTTAACTTCTTATGCCATATTTGTTGATTATGTCATAATGTAGATAAGATGACGTGACAGCATGTCAGTTTTCATTCCGCTGATCAGCATTTTCATAGATCTTGGCGTTTTGAGCAGTCTGGATGTTTCTCTTTCTTTTCAGCGGTTTTGGCGTGATCAGCGGTCATCGGGAGAACTGCCGATCGTCTTATTTTGAAAGTTTTCAAAACTGATTGTTTGTGCCGTCGTGGAGACGTTTAAGGACGGTTTTGGTGGTTCTTGGCCTTGTCAGCATTTTCCTAGATCTTGGCGTTTTGAGCACTCTGGATGTTTCTCTTTTTTTTCAGCGGTTTTGGCGTGATCAGCGGTCCTCGGGAGAACTGCCGATCGTGTTATTTTAAAAGTTTTCAACCCTCATTGCGTGTGTCGTCGTGGAGGCGTTTGGGGGCGTTTTTCGTAGTTCCTGGCGTTTTGAGCAGTCTGGATGTTTCTCTTTCTTTTCAGCGGTTTTGGCGTGATCAGCGGTCCTCGGGAGAACTGCCGATCGTGTTATTTTGAAAGTTTTCAATCTGTGCCGTCGTGGAGACGTTTAAGGCCGGTTTTGGTGGTTCTTGGCGTTGTCAGCATTTTCGTAGATCTTGGCGTTTTGAGCAGTGTGTATGTTTCTCTTTCTTTTCAGCTGTTTTGGCGTGATCAGCGGTCCTCGGCAGAACTGCCGATCGTGGTATTTTCAAAGTTTTCAAAACTGATTGGCTGTGTCGTCGTGGAGACGTTTTAGGCCGGTTTTGGTGGTTCTTGGCGTTGTCAGCATTTTCCTGGATCTTTTCGTTTTGAGCAGTCTAGATGTTTCTCTTTCTTTTCAGCGGTTTTGGCGTGATCGGCGGTCATCGGGAGAACTGCCGATCGTCTTATTTTGAAAGTTTTCAAAACTGATAGTTTGTGCCGTCGTGGAGACGTTTAAGGACGGTTTTGGTGGTTCTTGGCCTTGTCAGCATTTTCCTGGATCTTGGCGTTTTGAGCACTCTGGATGTTTCTCTTTTTTTTCAGCGGTTTTGGCGTGATCAGCGGTCCTCGGGAGAACTGCCGATCGTGTTATTTTAAAAGTTTTCAACCCTCATTGCGTGTGTCGTCGTGGAGGCGTTTTGGGGCGTTTTTCGTAGTTCCTGGCGTTTTGAGCAGTCTGGATGTTTCTCTTTCTTTTCAGCGGTTTTGGCGTGATCAGCGGTCCTCGGGAGAACTGCCGATCGTCTTATTTTGAAAGTTTTCAAAACTGATAGTTTGTGCCGTCGTGGAGACGTTTAAGGACGGTTTTGGTGGTTCTTGGCCTTGTCAGCATTTTCCTAGATCTTGGCGTTTTGAGCACTCTGGATGTTTCTCTTTTTTTTCAGCGGTTTTGGCGTGATCAGCGGTCCTCGGCAGAACTGCCGATCGTGTTATTTTAAAAGTTTTCAACCCTCATTGCGTGTGTCGTCGTGGAGGCGTTTTGGGGCGTTTTTCGTAGTTCCTGGCGTTTTGAGCAGTGTGTATGTTTCTCTTTCTTTTCAGCGGTTTTGGCGTGATCAGCGGTCCTCGGGAGAACTGCCGATCGTGTTATTTTGAAAGTTTTCAAAACTGATAGTTTGTGCCGTCGTGGAGACGTTTAAGGACGGTTTTGGTGGTTCTTGGCCTTGTCAGCATTTTCCTAGATCTTGGCGTTTTGAGCACTCTGGATGTTTCTCTTTCTTTTCAGCGGTTTTGGCGTGATCAGCGGTCCTCGGGAGAACTGCCGATCGTGTTATTTTGAAAGTTTTCAACCCTGATTGCGTGTGTCGTCGTGGAGGCGTTTTAGGCCGTTTTTCGTAGTTCCTGGCGTTTTGAGCATTCTGGATGTTTCTCTTTCTTTTCAGCGGTTTTGGCGTGATCAGCGGTCCTCGGGAGAACTGCCGATCGTGTTATTTTGAAAGTTTTCAACCCTGATTGGCTGTGTCGTCGTGGAGGCGTTTTAGGCCGTTTTTCGTAGTTCCTGGCGTTTTGAGCAGTCTGGATGTTTCTCTTTCTTTTCAGCGGTTTTGGCGTGATCAGAGCTCCTGAAGAGAACTGCCGATCGTGTTTTTTTGAAAGTTTTCAAAACTGATTGTCTGTGCCGTCGTGGAGACGTTTAAGGACGGTTTTGGTGGTTCTTGGCCTTGTCAGCATTTTCGTAGATCTTGGCGTTTTGAGCCGTCTGGGTGTTTCTCTTTCTTTTCAGCGGTTTTGACGTGATCAGCAGTCCTCGGGAGAACTGCCGATCGTGTTATTTTGAAAGTTTTCAGAACTGATTGGCTGTGTCGTCGTGGAGACGTTTTAGGAAGTTATTGGTGGTTCTTAGCGTTTTGAGCATTTTCGTAGATCTTGGCGTTTTGAGCAGTGTGTATGTTTCTCCTTCTTTTCAGCGGTTTTGGCGTGATCAGCGGTCCTCGGGAGAACTGCCGATCGTGTTATTTCAAAGTTTTCAAAAGTGATTGGCTTTGTCGTCGTGGAGTCGTTTTAGGGCGTTTTTCATAGTTCCTGGCGTTTTGAGCCGTCTGGATGTTTCTCTTTCTTTTCAGCGGTTTTGGCGTGATCAGAGCTCCTCGGGAGAACTGCCGATCGTGTTATTTTGAAAGTTTTCAGAACTGATTGGCTGTGTCGTCGTGGAGACGTTTTAGGCCGTTTTTGGTAGTTCTTGGCGTTTTGAGCAGTCTGGATGTTTCTCTTTCTTTTCAGCGGTTTTGGCGTGATCAGAGCTCCTCGGGAGAACTGCCGATCGTGTTATTTTGAAAGTTTTCAATCTGTGCCGTCGTGGAGACGTTTAAGGCCGGTTTTGGTGGTTCTTGGCGTTGTCAGCATTTTCGTAGATCTGGGCGTTTTGAGCAGTCTAGATGTTTCTTTTTCTTTTCAGCAGTTTTGGCGTGATCAGCAGTCTTCGGCAGAACTGAAGATCGTGTTATTTTCAAAGTTTTCAACCCTGATTGGCTGTGACGTCGTGGAGACGTTTAAGGCCGTTTTTGGTGATTCTTAGCGTTTTGAGCATTTTCGTTGTTCTTGGCGTTTTGAGGCGCCTGGATGTTTCTCTTTCTTTTCAGCGGTTTTGGCGTGATCAGGAGAACTGCCGATCGTGTTATTTTGAAAGTTTTCAAAACTGATTGCCTGTGTCGTCGTGGAGACGTTTAAGGCCGGTTTTGGTGGTTCTTGACCATGTCAGCATTTTCCTAGATCTTGGCGTTTTGAGCAGTCTTCATGTTTCTCTTTCTTTTCAGCGGTTTTGGCGTGATCAGCGGTGCTTGGGAGAACTGCCGCTATAATTATAATAATTGTGACTTCACTCGAAGCAACTACGACGAGGTGTTGAAAGCATGCTTATGGGAATATAAATTTATACACCACAAAAAAGAGTTTCATGACATGTACGGAGATACATATAATTTTGCAGAGTTTAGGGTTTTATAGCGGCATACTAGGTAACAGGTGGGGTTCAGACCACGTGTGGTAGTAACTATTCATCTCACAGAGTGCATGTGTTATGAGACAATAGACTACGTTGCTTCAATGCTGGAAGTATCTTCTAATTTCTCTCATTGTGAAGTGTTATATCTCAACTATCTGTGCTAACCTGGGGATCTACGTGTATTTTGTTTTTGGTATACTTTCTTAACAGGTTCATAATTACCAGTGTGGAACAATTGTTTTGCGTGACTAGGCGCAAATGTTGAACTACATTTTTACATTGAATAATGACCGAATTTCAGGATTACATCATGTCAGTGTTAGCCACAGTGGCTTTCGTCACGTCTGTCAACACCTGTTCCTAATCCCTCAAATTTACCCCGCGCTAATTATAAAAGCTCTCACGTCACTCGAGGCAATTGAGACGAGGTGTTGAAAACATGCTCATGGGAATATATATATATATATATATATATATATATATATATATATATATATATATATATTTATATATATATATATATAATATATAATAAATATATAATATATAATAAATATATAATATATATATGTATAATATACACGGCAAAAGATGTTTTTACTTGAGTTCCATGACAAGTGCTGAGACGTGATACATATCACTGTGGACGACTTTGGACGATTATATAAAAGGCTAAAAGTAAGCGACTAAATAAAAAAAAAATAAGTAGCGAGTATTGCTGATTTTATGGCTGAACTATAAAAGAGAGAAACTGGGCAAGTAATGATCGTCTGTGGACAAATCAGTGCTCACCGTGACATTGCGAGGCACAAACCTGATTCCTTCGTATTTTAGGCGATAAGTTACTTGGTCTGCGCACTTGATGGTTACCTGAATGCTAATTGCATATAGATGTAGTACGCCTTACCAGAGGACTGTTGGTGAGGCTTTAATCAGACAACACCAACGTCATGGCAGTGGCCGCAGTGATGTGTTCCCAGTCGGCATGGCGACACTGGGATATATCAGTCTCCCAGCCTCTGCAATCCACTTCGTCCAGACAAGTCGTCCCATTTCCGGTCCCAAACCCAGCATTGACTGAATGTGCCCATCTGTAACAAACCGTGTTTTAATGGTCATACGATAGGACAGGATATAATATAAATGAAAATGAATCACATGTAGTATATGTAGGCATCTGTTCTGCACTGCGACAGCTGTAATACCACAATGACTTTGACGTCACGATCAACGACTCACTCTTTTATAACTTAATACTTAGGCTTAATTTTATTTCGGCATTTCGTAGGTTGTGCTTTTTTCAACCACTGAAATTTCAGAAAAACAGAATGATTAAATGTTAGAATAGAATAGTCATATACGTAGAAACTATCATAAAAGTGTGTGATACACGATCATGTATCAGCTCAAAACGGTAATTCCACGGTGTGAACAATATTACAAGGCTGTCCAAAAGTTTTGGAGCTGCGATCAAACTGGGCAGTTTTCCTCTTGAAAGTTACATAATCTCCCCCCCCCCCCGACTAGTGTATAGTGTGCGTGACGTCTCTTACGAACAATCCTACAGGGATAATAAAAAAAAAATATTGTTTTAATTGATTGGTGTATAGCGCCTTACTCAAGAGTATTTCACTTATACGACGTAGGCCAACATTTACGGTAGGAGGAAACCGGACAGAGCTCAGGTGAAAACCACGATCATCAGAAGGTTGCTGGCGGGCCCTCCAACGTACAACCGGTGATGAAGCCAGTTGGAGCTGATCGCATTGGTGAGAGACATCTAGGAAATTTCACTGTACTAGCGCGTAAATTCCCTCAGTCACGGAGTCCCGCCGGAAAAATCTAAGTTGCCTCTGTATCACGTGGGTAACGGACATTGGTAATGGTAAGAGTAAATTTGCCTTCATATAGCGGCATTGCTCAGTGATAAAATTTCATTCCTACCCAAAACGTATCAAATTTTGATGATCAGATTTATCACAAATGCATTTAAGAATAGGTTGAAGCTCTGAAAGAAGAATTGTTTATTTCAAAAAATGTATACCCAAGACCAAGCATTGAACAAATAACAGCGGCACAGAGACTAGTGAATCCATCATGGCAGACGGTCCCCCATGTATCGTTGTAGAAACGTCCAAACGCCCCGAGCACAGCTGAACAGTTTTTGCCAATTGTATTGGCCAATCAAACTGGAGTACATCCTGAAAGGAATCAGTGCGATACACAAGCAGTATAATATGCGTTGTTCATAGCGTATTCCAATCTTTTAATCCTGGAAGTATGGAGGTATTTTCAGGTATTTTAGGTATGGGTTTGTCATCATAGGTGTATGACGTCTTAGTTGTGTGCAGGTTTTGAACGCTGCTGGCGGTGTCCAAGGCTGCGCGGGATGCAGTTTTTGAACGCTGCTAGCAGGTGTCCAACATCATAGGGATTTTGCCTGTGGAATTTAAAAATAATATATCGTGCTGAGGCCCTATCATAGTAAAAATAAATTTATTATATAGAAACAGGGGTTGTATTCAGACTGGAGTTTGTTTGTTGTTTTCTCAAAAAGTTGAAGTTTATGAAGAAGGGAATACCTTATCATAAAATATATAATGAAAAGTTGTCTTTCTTTAAGAATGAATGGAAGGGCTGATCTTGGTTTTTTACGCATAAAATGACAATCACAGGAAGACAAAACACACACATTTTACTGAGATTTTTAATGTTCCTTTCGGAAGATTTGGTTGGCTTTGAAAAAGAGCCGTCGTTGGATGGGAGCGGGGATTTCTCTAGATGTCAGTGGTGTATCTTTGCCTCATGTCCGTTCTGCAGGCTGGGCACTTTTGCATGCTGGGGTGGTTGGCGCAATGTCGGCGTAGTATGGCGTGATGGCAGGGTGATAGACAACTGTTCGGTGGGCGATTTTGGCGTATAATGCATTGCTTGTTTCCTCCTCCTTCTTCTTCTTCTTTGCAGTATCTTTGTGATGGTGCAGTATTATTCTTGTTGCCTCTTCCTTCTCGCATATAAATTATTTGTATATCGTGTTCTTCTTGTGATGGAGATGCGCTTCGTCTAGCTCCCTCTCTGTCTAGCCATTCCTCGGGGCCTTCTCCATTATCGTCGTCAGTTGATGTTCGGGCAGTCTATGGAATCAGAAACGTCTTGATTGTCGTCTTGTAATTCTTACCAGGTCGCTTACTTCCCTTCTAATGATAGTTGGTATGTCTCTTCTTCTGTCTTCATTGATAAATAATCCTATATTGTCCATGATGGTGGTGATATTTCCAAGGCTATCTTCTGTCATAATAACAATCAGTCAATCGGCGTGGGCCTTTTCTACAAATAGGGGAGCTGCTGGTGTTGAAGGTTTCTGGCAGGTGTCCAACGCTACAGGGGGTACAGGTGTTGAGCGTTGCACGAGGTGGGGCGGGGATGGTGGTGGTGTTAAAAACAGTTGAAATTTATGATTGGTTGATTAAATAAATGAATAAATATATATATATATATATATATATATATATATATATATATATGTATATGTTTAATTAATTTACAGACTGATATTTCCCAGTATACTATGTACTGTTGTGGAAAACTCATGTGACCTATTTTTCGCTGAGCTATATATATATGTTTAATTAATTTACAGACTAAAGTTTCCTGGTATACTATGTACTGGTATATTATGTACTCTTGTGGATAGGTCATGTGACTTTATAGTGAATTATGCACATGTGTAGTTATTTTTTATTTATTTATTTATTTCAGACCACCTCCTTCTCCTCCCAAGCGATTTCGATTCAACTCAGGTCGTAGAGGAAATATAAAATTACTCAATCTCGACAATTTCACCGGTATTCATTTGGGCAACAGATCGGTGTCAACGGTTAATAGGTATCAGGGAAATGGGCGTGTGGAAACGGAGAGTATAACAAGACTAAACCATTATTTGAACGATTTATTGAATTTTCAGATTTGGTGAAAAATATTGTTGTTAACTAATGGTTCCAGTTTGCGAGTTCTCTTTTTTTTCTGTACGTATCACACAATGAAGGTTGAATACTATAAATATCGTTCGGCGTGTTTGTATTGTAATGATTTAGTAGTTTACCCAAATGATTGGTGTTGATCTGGTGGGTGTTGCTCCGATCGGTGTTGATCCGATTAACGTTGATTGTTATTTATCATGCGCTAAAAGATTGATGTTGATTTGGGGTTATTCACGGCCTACTGTACGTCATGTTTACACGGCGATATGGTGCAAAGAGTCTTCCTCTTGAAACACCAAAATCCCTCAGTCACGGTCAATGGGAGATAACTCATGCCAAACCCCACCCTGTTCGCTGTACACGAGCATGTGCTTTGAAAATGTCGCTTTATAAATATTGAAGGTCAGTAGAAATATATGCGTATATCGAGGATAGTGTCAGGTGTACGGCTCTACAGTATTTCATTATTATTCCACTGGCTAGATAGGTGATAACACTCCTAAAATGAATTCGACAGTTTTAGGTTGGAAAGAACTTGTTGATTCAGTGAGCGATCTCCAAGTATATAAGGGGGTAATGGAATCTATGTTTGAAGATCAGCTTGTGAACGAGGGACGGTGTACTATTCTCCAACTATTCACCAAAGACCTTTGTGACCGCTTAGAGAATTCTAATCCAATTGATAAATACTATTACCGTGAAGTTATAGCGAAACTCATAAACTTACAAGCTCAAGTCGCCAGCTACAACATATATAAAACCGGAATTAACACGTCCTGGATGCTTACATCTCTAGCTGTCTGTATAACTTGTGCTGCAACTTGTTGGTGTTACGGGAAACACGTCAGCATTGATCTACCTGTGTCACGTGATGGTATAAAGACTTGGTTAGCTGAACAGGAGACGTATACACTTCATCGTCCAGCTCAGCGACTCTATGCCCGTAATAGAGTTATTGTGGGCCCGATAGACAGTCAGTGATTTGGTTGACATGAGTAGACCAGTCAGGTATAATTCTGCCAAACGATACCGGCTCATGTGCATCGATATTTTTTCGAAATGTGCTTGGGTAGTTCCCGTTCCTACCAACACAAGTGCTAATCTTACTGAAGCGTTTAAAAGGATTTACAAGTCTGGACGAAAGCTATTATTTTTACAAACACACAAAGGCAAAGATTGGTTGATTAAAGAAATGAATAAACATAAGAATGAATGAGAGGCAGCATAAGGATTTACCTATGTTAACTGTGTAGTTTCATTTGCAAGCTTTTCAATCCCTATGTTTTACAGGGCTGGTTGATCGAGGTTCTGTTATTTGTTTCTCAACAAGGCATTTGACGCACTTTTAAAGGAGGAGTAAATTTTTTATTTTCACACATTTAATAAAAGGAAAGCCTCGGTAGTTCAGAAGTTTAATCGGACCTTTAAAGCTCGCATGTATAAACATTTCACCGCTAATAGCACTCAGCGTTACCTGGATGTTTTACCTGCCTTAATACGCGGTTACAACCGGGCTTATCACCGCAGCATTCGGCGACCTCCAATTACCGTTACAGCTGAAAATCAACACATTTGTGTTTTATTGTTTTGTCACGTGTTAGAGAAGAGGTAAACGGTGACCACGAAGTTCCTGCTATATTATATAGCTCTATGCAATCCTGGTGCAGTCGGAGAATTTATCTGTATAAAACAGGAGATCTCGTTCGGATTAGTCAAGAGAACTTTTGAGAAGTCTTACCTACCTAACTGGAGTCAGGAAATTTTCCGTGTTGTAGCACGTAATCCCCGGGAACCTGTTGTGTGTATATTAGCTAATTTGAATGGAGAAGACTCTCGGGGAAGTTTTACGAGACAGAACTCCAGTCCGTTAAAACTACACCTGATACGTACTATCAAGCGGAGACTGCATTAGACAGCAAAAAGGAACATGGGAAGACATATTACTTGGTGAAATGGCGAGACTGGCCGGCTACTTTTAATTCGTGGTTGGCAGAAACAGATGTGAAACGTATTTAAAAACGGTCTTCATCCTACCTATGCTGTCTCCTTTCGCGATGACTAAAAGTGTGTAGATAATAGCGTGTGAAGTCTGCGTGAGAATAAAGGCACCACTATAATTGCTGGTGTCGTGTTGTTGTGTATTGGATTGTTAGTAGGCATATTGGGAATTGATTTAACATCCTAACTGACCGAAAACAAATATTTGTTAGCATCCTGCAAGAGCGATTGAACAAGGCGCTATTTGACAAGTTATTGAGGAATAGGACGGACAAGTTTCGCTCGGTATTTACCAGGCGTAACAGACTACTCACGGCGACTGACATTACCTCGGTACCTTCTACCCAGGTGCCTGCTCAGTCTCGGGCCTACCAGAGACCGAACACATCACCTAGCATTCATGATATTACTAGGCAAATTTATCTCACTGACGTTACCGAGCAGACTGAACCTACGAGCCCACCTGCTGGAACACCTGCACAAGTGAATTCATCTCAACACAGCCCCGTAAACACTTAACCTACGACTCCACCTGCCCAGGAGAATTCATCTCATCCACTTTCCTTCAACTTGACTTACCCACTAGACCCATGGATGTACGATGGAGCCACCCATTTACCTGTCTTGTCAGCGGACCCACGGGGAGTGGGAAATCGGTCTTTGTCAAAAGTGTTATAGAGCACGCTAGCGAATTTATTCATCTATCTCCCGAGCGTGTAGTATGGCGTTACGGTGAATGGCAGCCTAGGTGCACTACCTTACCGAATGTTGAATTTCAAGATGGAGTACCTAGCCCTTCAGAATTTAATCCGGAGGAACGAACTCTAGTGATTGTTGATGATTCTTATGGCCGAAGCAGACCGTGTAAAAGCACTCTTTACCCAAGGGAAGTCATCATCGTAATATCAGTGTGATCTACATTGTGCAGAATCTGTTTAAGAAAAGCAAAGACCATAGAGCCATTAGCTTAAACGCTCATTACTTGGTCATATTTAAAAACCCTCGAGATTCCTCTCAAATTACTACCATCGGCAAACAAATGGCCCCAGGTAAAACTCAATACGTGCAAGAGGCCTTTAAAGATGCCACATCCGAACCTTATGGATATTTGCTTGTCAATTTCAAGCAAAGCACACCTGATCGTCTCCGTTTGGGGACACATATATTTCCCGACGATGAGGTTAAGTATGGCTGTCTGCCCAAGTCATAAAATATTAACTCTCAGGGGGAATAACTTTCACAGTTTACCTCTTCTTTAACACGTGACAAAAAAATTAAACAAAAATTCAAAAAAAAAAAGAAAATTCAAAACAATCTGACGCTGACCACACGAGGATTCGAACGTGCGATCTCCCAGTCGCTCGTATAGGATTTCAGATACTAATCAACCTTACATCACGTACTACTGTAACCAAGCTGGCGATCGTAATTTCTCTGTGGTGTGGATTAGGGAATGTTCTAAATGCTTGTATCAAGGGACCTCTGATACACATTGCCAAAACCGTGGGGAAAGCAGTGCTACGAATGATCCTGAGGACTGCTAATGATGCGCTGTTTCCCCGCAAGTCACCCCTGGAAGCCCTGAAACAGTGTAGTAAAGCTACTAGTAAAGACCTGCTAGGGACTGCTAAACATGCACTCATGGGGAAAGCACGCCGTATTCTCGGTGTATCTACCTGGGCCGGCCCGACGCCAACCAGGTAAAACGCCCCGCTGCACGTCCCATCAGTCTGCGTAAGAGACGTTCTGCAACACAAACGGCCTGCAAGCCATCAGCGAGACTCCCCAGAGGTATTTTTGCATAACGTCTATATTTGTCCTACCATGGCTTCACAGCACCCGAATTCCTACCCGTCAGTGAACAATGAAATTGATTTGTGGACTTTACCTCCGACTCAAAGAAGTGTACAGGAATGACGATGGGATATCTACAACCCTATTGCTAGCATTGTGGACGGTGGCCCTGTAGACTTTTTTATTGGCAATGGGGATCCCGACACTTACTTGGACTTGGCTAATTCGTATTTGTATGTGAAAGCTAAGATAGCGAAAGGAAATGGGGATGATTTGCCGGAGAATGCCACCGTTTCACCCGTTAATCTATGGCTGCTTTCTCTGTGGCAGCAAGTAGACGTTACCATCAACTGATTACGCCATGAACGAATATATACCCTTACCGTGCGTACATATAAACCTTACTTAACCATGGAAGGGGTGCTAAAGAAGCTCAGTTGACAGAGAGTCTGTTGTGTAAGGATACTGCTGGACACATGGAGGCTATGGGCAATCAAAATGCTGGATTTCAGAAACGGCAAGCCTTGGCCGCTGGAAGTCGGTCGACTAATATAATGGGGGTATTACATTGCGACTTGTTTCTACAAGACTGCTATTTGTTGAACAATGTCACGGTTCGAGTGCGTCTGACTCGAAGCTGAGACACCTTTGCAATTATGTCAGCCGCCTAACATTGGGAAGGAGACAATACAGAGGCCGAGGATTACAGTCCTCGAGCAAGTAACAATGTTTATATGGAAAATCAAAGTCGCCCCAGGTGTTCTGCTAGGACATTTGAAAGCCTTGGAGAAGGCCCCATTCGTCGTGTCTTGACCATGTATTTCAACGTAGGTATTACTTTTAGACACTCTTCCTCAGCGTCTGGTCATTGGGTGTATATAAAACACGACCTTTAACAGACGATACACAGACAATCCCGTTGACTTCAACCACAGTTACATAAACTGCGTGGCCTTACACATGAACGGACGTCAGATACCAGCCAAGCCACTCACTCCAAATTTCCCGGCCCATAATTACATTCGTTCTTATATGAACTTATTTGCTGCCAGGTGTAAAGTTGGCTTAGATGAAGGAAACGGTATCAAATATACCGATTTCAGAGCAGGGTTCGGTCTGCTTGCCTTTGATTTGACTGTCGGCCAACATGACGACCAGCTGTTGAACGTCGGTTAGAAAGGTGACCTCCGCTTGGAAATGCGATTTTCCCAACCTCTACTTCAATCCACTACCGTCATTTGCCCCGCCAAATTTCAAAATATCATTGAGATTGATAAGGCTCGTACTATGTTGTGTGATTTCACCATTAAGAATTAAATTGACGTTGAAAACACCAGGATTTGAAGTCACAATTTTCACGTGCATGTCATACTCCTAACGGATGACGTCATGAACAGCCATCAATTATTACAATATCTTCAAACCCACCCTTATACACTCGACTTGGCCCAAGGTGTGCTCCCTTGGGATGATTTACCTGCACGAATGCCACAGCGACCTGCTACATGTATTTAAAACATCGACCCTTGTACGAAACCTGGTACCCATTGGATTGCACTATACATAGATTATGAGGAAACCACACGTCACCTGTCTGGGGATTATTTTGACTCTTATGATCTGCCACCCTGGCGTAAGGAGATAGAGACGTGGCGAAATGTTGGTACGCACCATTGGCAATGGAATCACCACCCTGTATACCGCTGTGTGCGGTCAATATTGTTTGTATTTTGCTCCCCGCCGAGCCAGAGGGCGAACGATGAACTGTATTACGCAAACATTTAATTCTCCATCCACGGACTATACCAATGATCTTTTGGTTTACGACTGGATAACCCGAATGTTTGGTATTCATCCACCTTTCTTTGCTGACTAAAAATATACATATGTATATATATGTATTTACGAGGATTGTAATGAGTCATAATCAAATGAAATCACAAGTTAATCAGACTTATTTTTGTTCTTTCATGTTCATTGTTGTACAAAAAAGACCCCAAACCCGAACTCTATCATACAAGCATGTACTTATGACGGAATATGTTAGTATAGCGTTGAGCAGATGGATGTTTGGTGATTAGAACTATACATATATATATACATTGATGAACATTGTAAAAAAATAACATGTTTAATTCGGCTTGTTTGTTCTTGTTTTAGTGTTGGAAAAAGTAATAAAAACGAGATCTCAGAAAAAATGCTCTATTTTGCTTTTCATTTTAATTTCGCACTTTATTTGTAAAATAGTCGGAATCTGAAATATATTTCGAAATGTGTCTAAATATCGAGGTAAGTCGATGTGGCAAAATTTTACGTTTAGCATAAAAAAATGTGAAAACGTGCTTATGTTGTGCATAGGAACACATCTGATGAGCACGTACACGCATGCCACGATTCACTCCGGCTGCACTTTGTTGACGCCGGAGCACAGAGAGATACTTTTGAGCGCTTTGACGGTTCACACCTTTGCAGGAAAGCTTGTCACCAACATAAAGCGATAATGCCATCTCCACTGTATTCTACTTGAAACAGACCAGGCCTACGATTGTCATGTTGATAACATTCACAACGTCGTAACCAGCGGTCACGTTCGGCCTCGTAAACTTGTCGAAGCTCTGGTTTAACCAAGGATTCCTAGTCGGGGTCAAACCATGCCTTGTAAGCTGAATCCGTATCTGTCTCTATGAGTTGAAAATCGCTGGAAAGAAAATATTTCGCTTGGAAATCATAATAGAATTCCAGCATGCGGAGTCTGACACACTGGTATACCATACACCCTATCTGTAAGGGTAAATTATACGAGATTCGTTTGTTGGTGCACGTGACCTCATAGTTATCATAGTCAGTTTGGTAGTTGACTCTGCTTCTGATGGTTCATTCATGAATGAAAAACTCTACTCAAAATACTTTCTGCATGATGCTTTAAAACCATGCAAAGAACCATTCAGATCCTACACCTCAGAGAGCATTGAAATTGTTGGGTGTTTTGAATGTAATGTTCAGTACAAAGGAAAATGCGCCACTGCTGTCTGGTACGTTGTTAAACAAAGTTCTACAGTCCTGGGTAAAGATTTAATTAGGCATTAGGCGTTAACATTCAGGGTAAAACGTTGTCATGTTTTGCTGTTCACAATGTCACGCCCACACAAACCACGTGTACTCAGTCAGCTGATCAAAGCACAGAAAGTAGGTCAAGTGATGTAGCCCATACTCCACACACTGTCCCTAGTGAAATTCTCTCTGCCACAGACTGTACAATACCGTCTGAATTTCCAGAAGTATGTACAGATGGCCTAGGTCTGATTTCAGGATACAAACACAAAATACGTTTGAAACGAAACGCGACTCCTGTGCAATAAAAGTTGAGTCCACTTCCATTCGCCGTTAGAGCTGAGGTAGCGAAAGAGTTAAAACGTCTTGAACAGGAGGATGTTATTGAGCGTGTAGAGGCTTCAGAATGGGTCTCGCCGATAGTGGTGGCACGGAAAAAAAATGATGCAATATGTGTGTGTGTCGACTTGTGGAAATTAAATGATTCGATAGTGGTTGAAAAATACCCAGTACCGAATATCGATGAGTTACTCAGTGGGTTAGCCTACATGAGGCAAAAGTTTTCTTAAAGCTTGATATCAGAGAAGCTTATCACCAACTTGAGTTAGTTGAAGAAAGTCGTGATCTGACCACCTTCATTACACATGAGGGATTGTTCAGATACAAGTGCCAGAGTGCTTTCAGAGGCTTCTTAATTCTGTCTTAGGTGATTTCCATGGAGTCTTCTGTCACTTTTGATGACATTTTGGTGTCCGGTAAAGCTCAAGCTGATCATGATGTAAATTTACGCAAAACACTCAAGCGATTGTCTCATGCGGTTATCAAGTTGAACACGAAATGTGAATTTAGTGTGTCCAGTATGCAGGTGCTATGTCATGTAGTGGATAGTGAAGGTATCCGACCAAGTCCTGGTCTGATCCAAGGGATCGCAAACGCGACATGTCCTGCGAATTCAGATCAAGTTCGTTCATTCTTAGGTCTGGCATCGTTTTATGCAACGTTTGTTCCCCAATTCGCTACATTGGTGCATCCGATCAGCTAACCAAACTTTTCTCGACATCAAGGAGGCTATCATAATTAGCTATACCCTCTCCTTGTTTGATCCTAATAGTGAAACGATCGTGACAAGTGATAAGTCGCACGGTATTGGTGCAATAATGACTTAAATAAATGATCATGGTGATGAAGTTACTGTAGCGTGCGCTGCACGTAAATTGAACGATGCTCACAGACGTTATTCAGTAGGAGAACGCGAGGCTTTGGCTTGCGTTTGGGCTGTAGAAAGGTGGCATACCTACCTGTGGAGTAGAAAGTTCACATAGAGAACAGACCACCAAGCACCTGGATACATTCTTGTCAACGTCAGGCTCGGGTCACAGAGCTGCGGATAGCTAGATGGAACGCCAGGCTCTTGTATTATGATTACACAGTGCAATACAAACCTGTTGCACAAAATAACGTAGCCGATGCTCTGTCTCGTTTACTTGTCGAAGTGAATGATAGTTGCAGTAGCAACATCGATAGCGAAGTCGATCGTGTTTGTGAAATACTCTTACAAGACACCAGTATCACGAAAGCTGAACTGATTGAAGCTACAGCTGCAGACAAGTCTTGCAGTCTTCTTAAAGGCTATAAGGAAAATGGATGGCTGAGCAAGGCAAAATTCATTGAAAGCGATGCAAAATCATACTTCCCTGTAAGCAATGAGTTGCCTGTGATAGATAACGTGGCACACTGAAACGAGCGCGCTGTGGTACCTAAATCTCTAACCGCCAGAGTTATTGAACTAGATCATTCCAAACACCAAGGAGTTGTGCACACAAAACAGCGTTTACGTCAGTTTTTTTGGTGGCATAAGATGGACATACAAGTCCGTGATGCTGTCAGATATTGTTCTGTTTGTCAGATAAGTGACAAAACTAGTATTTGTCACAACGGTCCGATGCAACCTGTGCCATTACCAATTAACCCTTGGTTAAAACTAAGGATAGATATCATAGGACCATACCATACACTCAGTAGCATTACGAGAATAGGTTTGCCATTACATTCATAGATTACCACAATAAATACACTACTTAGTGTACAATAAGTACACTAAGTACAACAACAGAATCAGTAATTGACTTTCTAACGTCTGTATTTTCTCGCAAGGGATTCCCAGAGAAAATTGTTACCCGCAGTTTGATTCGTTTGAATTTATAACGTTTCTTAATGATAGAAACATCAAACACACTCATTCTGCTATTTATCTTCCCGAAGGAAATGGAGAAATTGAACGCTTTAATAAAGTTCTCAGTGAAACCGTTTAAACTGCTAAGCTTCTAGGACGACCAGCAAAAAGTCAGAGATTTTTTAGCCGTGTACAGATGCAAACCCCATCTCACAACTGGAGTTGAACCTTCTGATTTACTCCATGGTCGTCACGTGAAAATTAAGTTAGCCATTGTCCATGTTATTAAGACTTCTGTTTTTAACGAAGAGAGGATGGTGCGCAAACGCGTGGCATCCAAACAAGAAAAAAGCACTACATACACCAACAAACCCAAAGGTGCAAAATCACAAACCTTCAAACCAGGTGATTTAGTTAGAGTTAAAAGAACTGGACATGTTCCAAAGGGTGAAAGTAAATTTTCCAGTCCCTTGCAGATTACTCGGAAAGTTGGAGCCAACACGTTTGTAACTGCTGATAGAAAGACATGGAATGCTCAGAGATTGGCTCAGTTTTCAGGTTCTTCAATTACTGCTTCAAATCAAAATGTTAACCATCTTGATTTTAGTGAATCTGATGTAGCACAACAGGCAGTAACTAACTGTAATGGAATGGAATGTCATAAATATCGGTTATGTCCATATCTACTTATTTGTTCAACCTTTACCTTAGTCACAAGGTTACACGTCGTTCTCACTTCTTGAGGGATATGTATCACCAGAAGTGATCAACAATGCTCTAGTGGCGATGTGCACAGTCTAACATTTGTTCAACATCACTTGCCTTACACGAGTATGGTGTGTGTACTTGTACATGTATGTCACATGTGGGCAAAGTTTGTTAGTTTCTTGCCAAAGGTCGGTGGTTTATTCAGGGCACTCCAGTTTCCTCCAACCACAAACCTTACCACCATTTGGTAAGTGTAAAACTTTTCATGAAGACATAAAAGAACAATCAAATAAATAGACACAAAATGTAAATAATGAGTAAGGCCATAAAACTTCCACATCACCTGTGTACCGTAAATGCAACATTCAGAAAGTTCAGCAACAAGTAGAACAAACACACTAAGTAATAACAAAGGTTATTTATTTCACTTTGTTTTTTTCATTCTCAAGGTTATTGCACAGTCTTTAATATATTACTATAGCTATTCTCGTGTGTAAATTTACGCCCCTTAACATCTTTTCTTAACTAAGGTCTTTCCTTTTATGCAGTAACAGATTGGATTAGTTCGACCTTTCGTCACATTTGGCCACTGTCCATGAAGGTAAGTTTTTAATTCTATTCCTATAATTTGACTATGTTTTACTTTAATGTACATAGCCTAATGTGCATATTCAGAAATAAAAACCAAGTATTTGATAGATTCTTTAACTGTTAAGGGCCGTTTTAAAAATAATAATTTCTTACATATCTCTGTTTATGTACATTATTACTATGAGTAAGGCTTCAGGAAAAACGCCCATATTGGACAAAATAAAAAAGTCAATTTTCACTTGTATTTTTATTCCTTTTTTCATTGTTGGTTTGCAGGGAAAACACAAACTACAATTGGTGTGGGCTAACTGTACATAACATGTTAACCTAGTCATGTGTATGAACCCTGTTTAATTTGAATGTTCCATTACTATATTTGTTAGTTGGTCTCTTCATTTCTCAGTAAAAACTCAGCATATTGTCCAAAAAGATGAATTAATTGCATCAAAGGTTTGTGAAGATGAATTCTCTTTAAATTTGTCACCAAAGTTCATTCCATCACATGTACATCTTGCATGTCTTGGCATTTAATGTCAGTTTTATGTTATGGCGACCATCCATCGGTTCATTTGTCCCTCACTATGTACCTTCTTGTCAGACCTGTATATTCAACTCTACATGTTATCCATTTCATTTCTGGTGAGTTTGTGTAATTGAGGGACATGTTACACAGTACAATTTTCATTATGTGTAGCTGCGGTTTCCCTGACTTATAGGCCTTGCTACTATATAAATCAGCGTCGCTTAGTGTCCAGTTGTGGTGGCATGTTATATTTTATTTTTTGATGCATACATATATATACAAGGGGTGGCCACATGCCGCACCTCACATTTGTGCATTACCGCGGTTGCAAAAGCTGTACGTCTCAAGGTATCCATATTGAAGCCTTGTAATTATATCAGTGGTCCATTTATACCAATGAGAAGGCAGGATTGCTAGAAATGCAAAAAAAGAAACCCTCCTATAAACAGTGCACAGTGCACAGTGCAAAACCTCTATGTCTTAAAAACAAGTTGAAATGCGAAATTGTTAAAAAATTGCAATGTATTAAAGTAAAAGACAACTCATAACTGAGATACTGTTCATTATAAAGATTATCAAATTCTCTCTTTAATGTAAAAAGCTGTTTGAAATTATATGAATTTGTTGCTGAATTATCTTCGTTTGAAGCATGGAGTATTTTGCTTCCGACTTGAGATGTAAAGGCGCCCATGCTTTTTAAAGTTATGAGAGATTGACCAATCAGAAAACTAGGAGAGTTGAGCTGTTTATAAGCTATGAAGTAAATCTGTTTAGTTGTCTATCAATGTACGTGTACCATGTAATAACATAGGGACTCGACACTGTTTTAATGTTATATTTTTTAATTATATCAAGTATATGTGTGAAGAACACTACAAAGTATTTCTAGACCACTGTGTTATGGTGGGAGTAAGTTTCTTGATCATTTCATGTTATAAATTTACATATACACTTACGTTTTAACCACAGCCGCAGCAGCCTACCGCAGTCTCAGGTGGCAAGAGTGTTCCGGAAGAATTACGTCATAGCCCGCACTGAATGGCTACGTTTCATGCCAGTTGATGGAGTCCAGTTAAATGCCATATTCAGCTGTTGTGGTAGCTGTTAGAAAAATATACTTTACCAAAATAAACATAATATTGTCCAAACTTTCTTGTAAACTTAACTTAGAATGTGCTGTTTTTCACTTTAAACTGATTTAGTACGTTTCTTTGGAGAAAACAGAAACAATTTCATCACAGTGTCCTCCTTTTAATATGGGCGAGTTAGAGAAGCTTTGATAGGAGGGCGACAGGGGAGCTTGTAGACACGACTTCTATGTTATTACAATATTGCTGAAATGCACATTTCACACAAGCTACATATATACACACACTGTGACTTCGACTATTGATGTAACAAACATACAAAGCACAAGTTATCAATTTTGCTGATGAAAGAAAGAAAATGCAGTTTACTCAAGTTTCAGTTTTAATCACCTTAAGTTGCCAAAAAGTTCTCTCTGCCTATCTGAAAAAACATGAGCTAATTGTGTCCCATCCAGAAAAACTGAGGCACTTTGGGATTCACAACTGCCCACTCCAGTAAGTGAAGCATAGGTTTTGTAGTACATACTTTCAAGATGTGCATGCTATCTTCAGTTAGTGCCCCCATATATATATATATATGCGAATATCGGGATTTGACTCAGTCCTTTTTGAGCTGTAGATATGCTGCCTGATCTCTGGAACCTTGGAGTATTTACCCTGTACTGAAATATATGGGAATTTTCCGACACCTCTCAAAGCAAGGAGACCACAGCCCACATAAACGAGAACATGATCTTTGGTGTTATTGTTTCAATCTGTAGGAGACAATATCCAACGAAAGGGTTTTCTGTCAAGTGCTTGGAGATCAAAATACAAAGTGTAGCCTTAACATTTGGCATACTCCCTGGTAGCTTTCAGCTGTTTTATTTTTTTTTTAAAGACCTTTTTTGGTTAATGCATGTAGATGAAAAGTGTTGAGGTCTTCACTAAACCAGCTTAACCCTAGCTTATATATAGGGCTGGGGTCTATGGCATATGAAGCTTTTAATATTGATTAACATAAAGGTTGATCTTTGGTCCCTGTAACTTTTTCTTGTGCCATATATAAACTTATCGGAGGCTAGCATCTTCATTTTATTAAATTTGTGACATTGCTCTTGGTCTTGATAGTTCACTATAGGCCCCTTTACAAGTCCATGAGCCTAGGTTATGATTTCTTTTTAACGTCATGTTTCTGGTAGGCTATGTCTCACTTGCCTTAAAACAGCTTTAGATGAGATCGGAGAAATACTCATTTAATATGTTATATTCTTTTACAGGATGTGGGATATTTGCAGAGAGAGATTTTCAGCAAGGGGAGTTTTTATTTGAGTATATTGGAGAGATGCTCGATAGAGAGTTTGCCGAGAAAAGATACAAGAAGTACGAGGGCGAGAGATATGGTAAGATTTGTAAACATCCAAAGGGTAAATATTCACTAGATAAAGGCACCATGGTAAAATTTCAACTGTTGTGAATTTACTTTAATTTTCTGGTATTTAATCTCTCTCTGGGTCATCATGTTCGTATAGGCCCTGTTGCCAGCTGATCATTGTGATATAAAGGTTATTGGAATAGTAACACCTTAGTTTTTATCTTCCCATATTACATATTATGTAGAATATGGGAAAAGCTTGGTTAGAATTTGTAATTATTTGGCTGGATCTTGTAACATGGAAACTAATGAGTACCATTTTTTATTCTAAATAGCGTTGATGCTACACAGACATTAAGACACTTATGCAGATATGTTAATGATGCCCCTGAAAAACATGCAACAGCAGGATGAGGCTAATGGTGTTGAATGATTATCCTTGTCTATGCCTGCTCGCAAAGAAAATGATAGGAAAAGGGGATGAAATCACATATTACTATGGGGAGGATAATTTTCGGTGGAGACAACAGGTGAGTTCAGTATTTGCTTTATTATTGAAGTCTTATTCTTGATGTTGAAAATTGTGAAAATTCCTATTTTATTATGTGTCATAAAATCCTTGTCTTCACTATTTCTTTGATTTTATTTTGTAAATACAGTAAGTGTATCTGTCTATAGTTCTAGATAGCTCCTTAAACCTCTTTTTAACTTGTAAGGTACAGAGAATGGAGCAGATCCTTGCCCTCGGTGTACATTCGGCTAGATTCCTTAAAGCAAGAAATCAGAGATTTGTTTGCGTTACATTCAAACAATGTAATGTCTAATTGTCCCTAAAGCAAATTAGTCAACATATGTCTAATAAAGTACTTACAGCACACATCTGTATTTTTTTAAGAACAGATTTTATAAAAAAAAAAATGTAGAACATCTTTATGTATGTATTTACAGACATCAGATGATTTGATATCTGACAGTGGTAAAGCAAAACAATGTTTAGTTTATTGTTTTAATTGTTCTTTTTTACAATTTAATTTGATCCAAAATCTGAATTTACCAAGACTTTGAAAACGAATCTGATTTTTATTTCGTTCTTTTTTTTAGCTGATCTTGTTAATATTACCTGCAACAGTACATGATTGGTAGTTAGCTTTCATTTCAATTTTCTTTAGTTCTTCTTCTTGGATGAACTCAGTAGTTACTATCCCTGGGCTTCATCAGCTGGTCACAGCAGCTGGCAGCTTTGAAAACATCTTTGAACTGTTACTTTTTCCATTATATGGGCAAAATAAAATCAGACAGATCAATACAGTAGCACTTGTAATTAAGTCTAAAACTTAATTCATTGCTGTTTTTGATATGTGAACAGACAGAAACAAATGAAATAATTAACAATCACAGCTCCTTGCATGGCTGCTGCAACACCTAAAACATTGAAGATTTTTACAAAAAGTGCTTAAATGTATTGAAAAGATTTACTCCCGTATCACTGGTAGAAATTCTCTTTTCTTAAAATAATGTTTGACTTTCATTTGGACTACTTCAGTTTATTTTTGAATGAAACTTACGTTTAACCAAGAAGAGAATCCTGCGCTCATTACTGTCATGAAGTAGTGTTCCACCCGGATATACAGTCGGTGTAATATTTGTTTTCCATAGAATTTTGACTTAAATGAAGTCTGAAAATTGAGTGTATTTCGTGGGTTTCCTGTCAAAGCTAACATCCGGTCTGGATGTCAAATATGACACGCCCTGAGACTTGCCTGGGATATAAAATGTAACGAGCAAATTGTTTGGGTATCTAATGGCCGCTAAGTGTTGGTATGATGAAATCTCTGCCCCTGGAGATTGGTAACTAGTATGAACAGCGCACAGGCATCAACATTTATAGACCAGTTTACAATGGGGGTGACATGAAATCGTCACCCAGCTTTCAAACATGGATGCTCACATCGTGATGCACTTTTGATTTAAAAGTTTGTTCAAAACTAGGAAAAATAAAGTGCAATTGGCAATGAAATTTACATTTGACCAAGGGGAATGTTCCACTAGGCCTTTCTGTGCGAAATGAAGGTATAAATCGTTCAAATAGTATTTTCTGAATTATACTTTCTACTCCATCATGAGCACATGTACAAATGTAAACAGTGACAATGATCATGACAGCTTTTTCTAGTGATAAAAAAATCATTCCATACTGCAGAAATAATATTAATATTATTAATAATAAGATTATAGGACATCTAATGCCAGATAGATCGGGGTTTTTTGTTGTTTATGACAAGTCTTTTAGAATAAATTGCATGATGCCTAGAGACGTCTGTGCGAATGAGAAGGCCCTGTAGCGCAATGTCCACAGACGTTCATGGTACAGAGCAAATCTGTAATATTCTTTCCAATGTCTGTTTTGAAGTGTTTTGTTTTTAATTGGCACATTTTATTTTTATTTAATTTGTATTGTAATTTGACATAGATTATTGGATTCTTTTTATATAGCTGCGGATGGTCGTGGGTTTCCCATGGGCACTGCCCGGTTTCATACCATAATGCTGGCCACCATCGTATAAGTGAAATATTCTTGCGTACGACATAAAACACCAATGAAATAAATATGAATAAATAAATCTTTTTGAATAAGAAGTATATTCAAAAGATTGTAATAATTCAGAACTTTATGTGTAATTTAAATTTGATTTTATTTGTCTTGTTCAAGATATTGATGAAAATCCATTCAATCTACCGGATTATCCTGTTGCTCTGAAAGGAACAGATGACAGTAACTCATGTGAGTATTGCTTGTGGTCAACATTTTTTAAATCATTGTCTAATAATTCTTTCAGGCTTATGGGCCTTAAGTTGTATTTTGAAATGTTTTGAATAAACATATTTTTACCTGATATAAAATACATGGAGGTATTCTGACAGCTTGAGAGGCGGTGTCCACACACATTCAACCTGATGTGTGTAACACATCGGTTATAAAATCCCATGATTATGCTATTATTGCAAGGTGGTGTTTATTTCTTTGTCACTTTATTGAAACAAGTAATATCTATGTAATAACTTACTTTCTAAATGTGCTGCCTAAATGTCTGTCTGTATGTTATGATGTCCTGATTTTGTTACAGACACTGAAAAGATGTTGGGGGACAAATAAATACTGCAAATTATGTAAATATATGTAAGCTCCAGTTTTTTTGGTGGTCTTCATCGTTGTAGGAACATATATGGTTTAAAAGCAAAAACCCAACACCTGTAGCCCTTTCATTGGATTGTTCTTTGAGGTTGAAAAAAATTATAGTATGCGATATGTTTTGGGAGTGTTTTGTAGGACATATGAGAAGCATTTAAAAGTTGCAGTTCTTTAAAGCTTAATGATGCGGCCATTTTAAAAAATGACATCATCATGACCAACGCACAGATTAAGCTTAATGCCCAGATCATTTAGAAGTGTCTCACATTCTACTAATTAGATAAACATTCACAGCACAGCTTGTATCTACCAATCCGGTGGGTTATCTTTTCACCAGTCCTACATATCAGGCATTCATAGAGGTCAAAATTTCACAAACTGAAATTCAAAACTGGAGTTTGTGGCAGGGGCTAAATTGAGTTTAAAAAATTTTTACCGACCAATGTGGAATCTGAATTGAATTACAAATTGGTTTACAAACCAAGGCAATTTTTTTGGTTATATTGTGTAATTATCTGTAAATTTCTATAAATATTCACTTCACAGTTTCACTTGTTTTCTGATTTTGAGAAGAACAGAAATATGACTTTTTCTGATAAACACTGATAGCATCCAGATTACATTTAAAGGTTGAGCAAGAATAATAAAGAACTTAAAAGTAGACCTTGAATCCAAACAATGCTAACAGTGTCCTATATACATTAAATTTACAGGTTCTTTTCAGTGAAAGAATAAATTCAAAATCCTTTCTGTTGTTACATCTCTTTTTAAATATGCCTTACATTAACCGAGCAAAATCAAAAGTGAGCTACTTCTCTTGTTGAACCAAGCATTTGAAAAAAACATCAACTTTTTTTTATTCCCAATTCCTGCTGAGTTGTTGAGATACCCTAGCGAATACCTAGTTTTCTTCTCTGTGTTGTTTATCCAAGTCAAGGACAATTTTTGCTGAAGGTTAGCGCCGTTTGTGTCCTCAAAACAAGGCATATGTATGACTTACTATTTCAATACAACAACAACATGAAGAGTGATGGCTATGATTCACATTCTGCCTTTCGAAATGAATTGGTTTTGTCAGAGGCCAAGAGACAAAATATTGTGCCATTCTCTTTCAAGATTCCGTTTCTTGAGTATAGTTACATTCCTGTTGTTGCAATTGAGTCTTTTATTGAAAATATTAAGTTTCCAACCACAAAACTGAGTTTTAAACTCAATTTTACAAACCGTATATCAGTTCATAAATATGACGTGTATGAATCCCTGCAAACAAGTCGGTGCTCTGTTCAGTCAATTTCAGCCGATTGTAGCCTTACATTAAATGGAAAAATAAGATAATATTTATTTCATTGTATATGTATTATTGTTATTGACCTAGTATGCAACTGAATTGACCTAGTATTTGCCAAATGAAAAAGCTGTTTACTCTGGCCAAAGCAACTAGTTATTTTATACCCGCTTGCGAAAGTTATATACTGTATCTTATTTATAATTCTCTGATGTGCAAAGAATTCAGATTAACCTATTGATGTACGGTGCATGTCATTTGTTACTTCTTAAACAATGAAAAAACAAAATAACCCTAAATGAATTAATTGGTAAGATTGCAGTTTTCCTTCATAGCCACCATATGCCAACTATCAAATTGATGTTGTCACTGAAGTTTTTTCCTCCATGTTATGAGTGTTAATATATAATTGCTTTCTTTTTCTATACAGCCTCTTGAAGGCTTCCTTAGGCATACTGAAGCAAACATGATGAAAATTATTACATCAGGTATTTTTGTCCTACTTCATGCACACTTTGAAATGTGTCTGTACACATTGATTACGAACATTTTGACATGGTTGAATCAAGTTTCATTATACAGGTACTTGTCCTCTTAAATGACAGTAAGATCATGTGTGTCGGATAATACAAGGTTTTAGGTTCCATTTGCTACCCCTGTCAACAGTCTGGTTGTATCCAATTCTCAAAGAGAAAGACAGAAAGACAGTAATATATCAAATTGTGCTAGCTATCATATCAGCAAATTAAACAAAGGGTACTTTAGAGGAGTTTAATTTAGGTACCACCTGACAACATTTTATATAATTTTAAATAATTTTATATGATTTCTACCTGTGAATTTAAATCCTTATCTTTCTCTTTTGTTAAGTGGTTGTATAATTTAATATTTGTACATTAAACAGTTTATTAAATACATGTTACTCCTGCAGATGAGCCTACTTCTAGTCAGAAGACTAACGACATCGGTGTTGATGGTGAGTAATCATGTAGGCAATAAGTGAGGCACGTTGTATAATGCAAGAAATTAATGGTGGTGGTGTTAAAGTAGGGGTGATCATTTTGAACACGCTTGTAAGGCTAACACATTTCTGCCTGATGATTGTCACCAGGACTCAACATGACTGAACTTTGGAGTGATGTTGAAGCATATAAGTGACAGTTGGTTGACATTAACTGTCTGTGCCCTTAGGATATGTTATTGATTCAGTGGCTATACTAATAACTTTGTGGATGACTTTTTATGCACTCAGTTTTCTTGTGTGAAAAGTTTGTATAAGTGTAATACTTAGTATTTTTGTATGTAGCAGATGGTACATGTTTAGATGAAGCCAATTTTGAGACTTGTGTACATGTTTAAGTATGTAAGTGACAGTTGGTTGACATTCACGATCAAATTTTTCTTTGGTGATATAATAATAGATGCATTGACTACAGCAATGATTTCTACTCTTGAATTTGAATGCTTGTCATTCTCTTTTGTGATATAGTTGTATAATTTAATATTTGTGGATGCTTTTGTTTACTAGACGGATGTTTTTCCTGCAGATGAGCCTACTTCTGGTCAGATGACTGCAGACACCGGTGTTGATGGTGAGTATACATGTAGGCAATAAGTGAGGCACGTTGTATAATGCAAGAAATTTATGAGGGGAGGGGGGTATGAAGGTAGGTGTAATCATTTCAAGCACTTTTGTAAAGCTATCACATTTCTGCATTAGGGTTGTTCCTTTTAAATGTTATTGCTTTATTGACTATAGTTTTCACTCTGTTGATGAATTTAGTGCAGAAGGTTGTCTTGCAGAGATCATATAAATTTAATATTTTTATTTGGGGGGGGGGGCAATCTTACATAAGGCTTAACCTAAAGACTCTGTAGAAGTAACCGACTGGGACCCTGCTTCTGGAGTGGTCTGCATGGATTTAAGTGGGAAATCTTGCCCCATTGTATCTTGCCAAGCGGTTTATGTTTCTTTCAGCCTGTGCCCAGTTTTTTTCACTTTGAATACACTGGCCACAATCATGTAAGCTGAAATACTGTTGAAAGGTTAAAGAAGTCAACCAACAAAGCCTACAAAACTGAACCTTATTTCTGAAAAAGGTGAATAGCTGTTAGCTAGCATAAGCTGGCAGATCCTTAAACTATAAGACCAGGCCACAGAGCCTGATAAATATTTTCATGTGTATTTTCTGGAACTACTTTGCTCTCCTTTATGGGGAGGTCAAGAAAACATTTGTGTCTGTAGCCCTGCACTTAGCTGACCATTGACAGTTATCCTCTGTACTGCCTCTAGTAATCCAAACGAATGCAAAACTTGCCTATAGTCTAATGATATCAAATATCTCCTCACAGCTGCGACATTGTTTCGGAGCTATAATGGTGCACTTGGCTTTTACCATACGCTTCCCTTATACTATTTTTAAAATTTAAGGAATTTTAAGATTGATGGGTTATTGGTTACCACACCCATTGAGTCTGTTGACAAGCCTGTTCAGAACCGAGCTCCACCAGAGACACTTAGGTGTCCACTGTCTAAATACAAGAATGGCGAATCCCAAACAAAGAAAATTGTTGGTATTCCACAATTTAAATGACATCTTTGTAAAACTTAGTTTTGCCTACCTTTCATTTATCCATAATTGCGGGCTGTCAGTTATCAACAATGTCTGTTCTATCATAAATAATCCTATCTGTCTTCTGTTTTGACACATAGATTAATAAAACTGCCAATTTGCATTATTATGTTTTTTTGAACATTATGGTCTTTAGTAGTAATGCTGTCTCATTTTCCTGAAAGTCACAGTATGCATGTTCAGTGGTGTAGTTTTGCTTTGATCACTTTTTATTTGCTTATTTACACAAATTGTGTCTGCTGGATATGCCACAAACATTTTAAAAAGAAGGGAGGTTTGACTACCCATATGAAGACTCATGATCCATCTAAAGGTATGTGACTCTCCTTGATTTTGTGATCTGTGGTTACAAATCTATTAGTTGTCTGTCACAGGAAGAAAAATATATATCATTCTATTTCTGAGGTTTTGTAATGGTGTGAGAGGGGAAAATGAGGGTGGTGTTGGTTGTGGTGTCAGTGTCTATTTAATTTTTATGTCAAAGACAGATGTGAATATGTACTTATTATCGTGGCAGGTTAAGCTTTTTTGTGTTTGCCAAGGAAAGGCTTTCGTATATGGATTAAGGGTTTAGGTTTTTAGCTCGCCTGTACCCAGAGTGTCGCTGTCATCGTCCGCGCCCAATAACAGAGAAAGATATGTTAAACAAAAGGTTAGGGGTGGTATGTTAAAAATTGCTGCATGTATTGATCTCATGGTTTTCTAAAATCAAATTTGTTACATTTAAAGTAAAAGCTTGATTTTAGTGTTGAACGTAGAAACCCAACATGTTTAGTGAATTCAAAATACATACTTATGATTTTTAATTTAGGAAACTTTATTTAAAATTATAACTTAATTTTCATATTAAACATGAAAACACATGTTCAATTTGGATTTTAAGGCAGTTACGTGTGTTGCATTTAAATTTAATGTTTCGAGAAATTAAATTTAAAAAATTTTCATTTTAAAAAGTAAATTTTAAAAATTTAAATTCTATCATATTTAAAATTTGTATTTGCAAATATATTTTTTAAAGTTACATTTTATGTTAAGCACAATTTTCATAATTGTAATTTAAATTATATTTTTTTATTTGAATTTTAACAATTTTAAATCAAAGTGAAATGTATCAATTTTAAAATATGACTTAATTTTACTGTTAAACATGAAAACAACTAATTCTAAACTAATATCTGTATTTGGCAGTAAATTTTGTATAGTGTTGTTTGCATATAACAGAGAAATTGTCTGTTTTATCAGGTTGTGTACAGAACTACAGGCCAAAGAGAATCTGCGTTTAACATTACAGAAAATTTAAAATGGATGACCATATGACTGAGCTAAGATACTGGTCTCTTGTTTGAGCGTGGCTATTTTGTGAAGAGGCTAGTCGTTTGTCCATTACTAAGCTAGACTAGATTACTGAATCACAATACTTGTATATGTACATATATTGAACTGCTTGCCCATTGTTGTTACCGTGTTATACATTTGATAAGACTTCTTGGTGGCAAAGTGTTCAGCAAGGCACTTTTACTGGCCTTTATGCAAACACTAACCACTATACCAGGATAATTATGAATTCTAATAATTGCTTATTCATACAAGCCACCAGTGACTTATCTTGATGAATGCGTTTATAATGTTATGCATGGCATATAGATCTTCACTGCATGCCTTACATGCGTATACAGAAAATATGCTTGAGTTTTTATGTACAGTGTTAAGGAATGGGGTTTGTATTATGTGGAATCAAGTAATTAACTCAAGGTAGACGTACATTATTGCTGTCAAAATTGTAAGGTTAATCTATCTGATTGTATAATATGTCGCATGTATGTTCCTTTCAGATGGCAGAAAAAACCATACAGGCATTGTCCCTTTTGCAATTTGCTGCAGTCGGGTCTACCACGCCACGTAGAACTAAAGCACAAAAACGAACCAGCTGTTCAGCAAGCCCTTGAATATCCTGAACACTCAGAAGAGCGTAAATCCGCTTTTGCAGCCTTGAGGAATGAAGGTATTTTTAAATACAATCAGACTCATGTTGGTGAAGATGAAGTATTTATGGCTGAACGTACAAATCAAACAGATATTTGTGGCTTGCTCTCTCTGCAAAGGATTTTATGGGCGTCGCTCTTTTCACAGGTATATACAATTATGCATGAAAGATGGAACTGCAGTACCGAAAAGTATACACCCAGATGCCATTACAGATAATGACGAGTTCTCCCTAGAGATACTGTCACGCTTTTGCCAGGATGAAATAGGAATGCTGTGTCGTAATGATCGTACACTTGTCATGATTGGTAGACGTCTGTACTAGAAAAAAGTCAGAAAAGTTGATAAAACCATGGAGACGAAGAAGTCTGTTATGTCTGATATGAGAATAATAGCGCGGTTATTTCTAGAGTTCAAAGAGCTATCGTCAGATAGCAGTGCCATCGTCAGATGTGGAAGACAAATTTTCATTTACTAGAACAAGCTATACACTCGGTTTCCAAACCTGATAATGTGTTGAAGTATGGGATGAAAATGCAGATCTATTATTTGCTTAAAACATCTCTGCAGTTTATTGTTGCTGATCGTCTTAGCAGAGGGGAGGATTCCAGAGCAGACGAAATCGGCAAGTTTGAACGCTTACTGGACCTGAACAAAAATGTTATATTTGGGGATTCAGTGTATGCCATAAACTTGCCAAGTCAGGAGAGGCTTAAAATGCCTGAGCAAATTGCCAAAAACTCAGATGTCACACTTCTTGGGAGGCACACTTCTTGGGAGTCACATTCAGATGACCATAAGCCAGAATGCTGCAGAGTATACCTTTATTGGTCTTCATGAGTATGTAGCTTTGTGCGACAGTGTGTGTGCTAGTGACCTTATTCAATGCTAGACGCGGGGGTGAGCCAAGCCTTTTTAAGCTGACACAACTTCAAGATGCTTGGGACAACAGGTGGGTGGACGGCACAGCTGTACAAAAGTTGGAGCTTTGGGAAAAGAAACTGTTTCACAACCTTCATACTGCCTATCAGTCAGGCAAGGGCAACCATTTAGTTCCTGTACTGATTCCAAGTGATTTGGTTAAGCTGTTGAAAATACTTTCTGACCCAGAAATTAGATAAAGGGCGGATGTTCTTGCTGAAAACATTTATGTTTTTCCAATGACAGGTCAGACTTTAAGCCATGTCCATGGATGAGCTTGTATGAACGAAATGTGCCGAGATGCCAAGTGTGACAACCCAAGTTTGCTTACAGCTAGTAAACAGCGCCATCGTATGAGCACGATTTATTGTTCATTGGATGTTCCAGAATCAGACCGAGAATATTTCTACAAACATATGGGACATTCTAAGGCTGTCAATGTGGGAACTTACCAATACCCATTACCAGTGCTGGAAGTGACCAAGGTTGGCAGACATCTTCAGAATATTGATAGAGGTATGTATAAGGTACTTATCACCATTTTAGCGACCAACCTGCAGGAGCGGTGATATATCACATATGAGGCTTACATGCAGGTTAGACAGCAGAATTTCTGTGATTCTGTCATTACATGTACCTTCAGGACCAGAATGCTATAAGTCACACGCACTCATGTGCGCTGAAATAAAAATGGCGATTATAGTGTAGGTGTAAAACTTTGCATATGATGAAAAATGCATAAAGCCCTATACTTTCAATTCTCTCGGCATTCTTAGCGACTTAAACAGTCAGCAAAGCCCAACATGGTTCCTGTAGGTGACTTGCAGGTAGGGCCGCGCTATGCATTCTGGGTAGAAAAATTTTTGCTGGCAGCCATATTGGAAGATAACCTACACCGTTTGCAAACGTAATTTGTATCGGATTGGCTCTTGCGATCATGAAACCAACATGAAAATATCAAATTTGTTGATTAACCTTTCTCAGAGTAAAATCTGAATGTCACTTGAATCAAGGTATCAAGTATGACCATGTGAATTCTGTTTGACGATCAACAGATTTTCTGAGGACAGCGCTATGCAACATATGGTCACCGACAATAAACATACACAGTGTAAACAAACACAATGATCAAATCATGAAGTCCTCAATAACTGATATTCTACTGCCTGCGTTTACCTTCTGGAGGAATATTATCCTAGTCATCAATCGAGTCTGAAAATTGAGTCAACGGACGAGCACATGAAACTCTAAACATGGCGGTCTGCCGACTTTTGCGACCTTGGGCCGTGCAGCAAAACGCGCCTGTGTCCAGCAATTTACAGCATGTTTGTTGTGATGTATTATTGAACCAAAAGAGGAGACTATACTCCACTGAACCTTCATGTCCAACTAAATTACTCTACAAATATTCTTCAGTCTGCAATCACTACATGTAGGCCAACTGATTATCAAAAAAAAATTGAGCTGTCAGCCACGCGTAGACCTATTTGCTGTTGACAGCAAATTACGAGCGAACACGATATACTCTTTTCCGCTTCTATTTCCGTGATAACCAATATTTAAATTACATACAAGAGAAAAACTGGAAGACTTTATAGTCTAAACTTTAAAAAGCAGCCACTTAAGTGTTGACATCACGTGCAAGATAGATCACATGCATTATGAACGTTCAATATCGTGCAGTACCGTATACTTGTAAGAGAGATGCCTATTTGATGCAGGTGTTTGACCCAGATGTCTTGAAATGGATGTGCATGTGAATACGGTCATATTTGTCTCGAAATACACGATACAGGAACTGTGTGTTATCACTTCACACTGTATGGTGTAATCCTAGCCAAACATCGTTTAGCCAAACCATCATTTGGCCATGCCAGTTAATAAATCGGCAACATCTTTAGCATATTATTACACTCCCTATTTCAACGGAGAATGTGAACAGGTGGTGTCATCAATGGGGCAGTGGTATACAGCAACACTGGTGAAACACCACTACAAATTCCAACTGAATTTGAGAGGTTTTTTTTATCCATACTAGGTTTCTTGACAGTGGTGATAAATATATTCAACCTGGCGAGCTTGTTAAATCCTGTACCAATAAGCACAAGGCCATGTAACATGTATGAATACAATGTAGGTTTAGATCATTTGTCTCTTCTACCTGACGCTTGTATTCTCTTGAGAAGGCCAGTTTTAAAGTATTAATTCAAAGTATTGCATATGATTTAACAATAGATAATGTATAGTGTTATCCATTGGCTAGGGGCAGTAATGGATTGTGGTTTCTGTTGGACTGGTTCATATAGCAGAAGTTACGAAAAGGTTTTGCTGTACAAAAACTGGACATGTTTTTTTTGTATCTTATGATACAACAACTGGTTGACTTTAAGAATAATGTATATATATATATATATATATATATATATATATATATATATATATATATATATATATATATATATATGTGTGTGTGTGTGTGTGTGTGTGTGTGTGTTTAGTACATTTGGCCTTATTTATTACAGTATGTTGCTGTTGATAAAGGCAAGTACCAGTATGAGTGCTTTGTTTATTGCATTGTATAGTATGGGTTTATTTTGCTTTGTCAGTAAGCATGGAAAGTCTGACATGTGGCTTAATATCAAACACACAAAGACATCCCCAGCCCTGCCAAGGTGAGGCTGATATCAGTGTAATCAATCTTATTTCTCCGCACTGTTGGTTAACAATTACACAGGCCAGGTCTTCTCAGTAGTCTTGGATGCCTGTGAGTATATCAGTAGGGGTTCAAGCCTTTCAGACTTGATTCATGCCTATGGTGGTAGGGCTTGAATCCCTATTGTTTTTGTTTGGGTTATTATTCTATATAAATTTTGTTACCGCTTAAACTCGGAGACTATCCATCTTATTTCCATGAAACTTGGGTGTGTTGTGGGATAGACCTGTGCAGTGTAAAAACGGACCAAAATCTGTTGCATGGTTTGGCGGTCATTTCGGATATTGTGAAATGTAGCCATTTATTTTAAACGCTTTCTTCTCAAGAACTATTACACCGATTGTTCTAAAATTTTATATTCTTGTAGACTAATCCTAGGTACATCAAGTTTGAAAACCTCATCGCGATTCGTCAGCAACTTTTGAAGTTTGCCATTGGTTGAAAAAATGACGGCACAAAAAAATAAAGTTTTCAATGTTAATATGACCTAGACGTTTTCCAATATATTTCAGGCCTCTGATTACTAATCTGCTCTCAGTTCTCAATGTTGTGTAGTTTTCATGAAATTAGCAGCAAAATTTTGAAAACTGTTTGAAAGTATCTCATTTACTTAACCCAGGGGCTTCATGCAAGACTTCACGAAACTAATTACTGCAGTTTACTGTGGGGAAGGACGCAGCCTTGCAACAATATATTCTTTCTGTCTTTTGTGTTTGGCTATGAGCAGAAAATCAAACCCTCATTTTCTCTACTGTGGCCTTACTATTAGACTTATTGTATGCAGTACCTGAAAGTTTAAATCCAGTGTATTACTTTTCTCACGTTTTTTGGCACCATATTCATATTTGTTGTAAAATATAGAGCCGAACCCCAGAATTACTGTACCCAGAAATTAACTTTTATAAATAAAAACAAATTAACAGGCGTAACAATCTTTCCTTGGAGGGTAATTTTAAAGAAAAAGAATGCAATGTGTGGGTAAAATTAGCTCTTAGCTAATTTAATATACTCATAATGCAGTACAGAACATATTACAGATGATACCTGATGCAGTTTTACCTTTCATCGCGATTTTTGTCTTCTTTGTTTCCCTGCGCTGGTTAGTTCTGTCACAATGACGATTTAGTATGGTTCACAGTAAATGAATAAAAAATGGCCCCTACCCCTTACGGAACGAATGGAAAATCCATCTGCACTTGCACGCTGCCAAACCCAAACGCTGTCTTTTACCCGTGTCTGAGTTGTGGGGTCTGAGATTGGCATGTATGGATATTAATGTTTAACAGCCTCACTCAGAGACAGTGTTAGATATGGACTGTTTACCATAACTTAAATTTCCCGGTATCATTTTTCATTTTAAAGGGGATCATGTAATGAAAAGAGAAACATAGTGAAATACGCAAGTACAGCAAAAAATAATACCACAAACAGTTTGTAGCGAACATGATGTGACCAATAAATGTATTCAGAATAATTTTGCATAACGATTTTAATTGGATTGAAACTGTATGATAAATGCACCTGGATATAGCCCTGAAAGGATTTGGGCTATAGGTCTATAAAATAGAAGAGAAGTTGAAAAGAGGAGTCCCAAAAAAATGTACAGACACAACTGGGTATTAAATAAACGCATATACACTGATGGATAGCCATTTTAAGTGACAGGAAGTAACATCATCCAAACCAGAAGTGATGGCATCTCCTTTCCAAGTAATCCTAGAGACGTGGGAGCAACAGCATTAGATTACCAAGGCAAGGATACACCACTTGTGCAACCCGAAAATGACATCATCCAAACCTAAGCCATGGTACATCCTTTACAAATGATCGTAGAAACATCAATTTCATCTAATTTTCATCATTTTATTTCACAGCAGAGGTAGAAGAAAACAACTCCCAATATATCGACTTGTTAATAGTTATCGTGAGAATGGTCATTTTGAGGCAAAATATGCATGATAGAAATTAATGGCGAAACATCAACATACACTACATTGGCTGCTCGGCCTCTTTCGCTATCACTGGTATTGCCTGATAACATAGCAACTTTCAGCTGCCAGTTTGTTTCAATAAAATCACATCACCGTTCATAGCACTGCTTAAGGCTGTTGTATAATGTTGTGCCGAGGAATAAATCGGATCCATTCCTTCGCCTCGAAACAAGTCAACACACATTTACAAGGGACGATCACTGATTGACTGACAATGCCCTGTCGAAAGTATGCGGGTCGCAGTGCCATTGGCTATTGAAATAGTAGGCTTCTCAAGCCTTTTATATGTACTGGCAGGAAGGTGAGAAACATGGGATGAAGAGCCGATTCGTAATCTACTTTCGTTTAGATGTCTCTTTTTCGAGAATAGTGACCTGCATATAGATCACAATCAGCCAACTTAAGTTTGCTAAAACCGCATTCATCATGTCACAAAAAGTTTTTGATTTAAAATAATTTATGTATGCTGGGTAACTGAGTTTGACGTCCTCATCACGAATCTGTTGTTATTTTGTTCGTACGATGTATACTTTGGTCACAAGTTGCGATCAAAGTGCGAAATAAAAGGCAATTTCTCCCTATATTAAATAAACTGCTCTGACACAGGTGGTGATGCTCCTGAAACCTTCGAAAGCTGATTGTGATGACACATTGTTTGACCTTGAAGGAAGTGAAGAAGATCGCCAGGAATGTAATCGCCCTAAAACAGGACTGTATTGGCCCATTTCATTGTAAAAGAAACTGTCTTGAGATATACTGACATGGAGAATGCACCATCACACAGCAGTATAAATGCACAACTTGGACTTTGTATGTAACTTTTGTATTTATTTTTATGACAGGTTGTAGACTTTAAAATAGTCTGAAACATATTACAGGTGTGGAATTTTTTTTGTAATCATGTTGGTGTTTATAATTTATGTTTTACATATATACATTATGAATTATGATGTCAACAGTAACCATATCCTCAGCTTTTCTGTATGAATATTCACTCATTCTTCGGGTTACCATTTACAGAGCGGTCTAAATGGACCACAAGAGCTACTGAGGAAGTAACCAAACACTTCAAGGAATGGATTAACTTGCCAAACGGAAATAGGCTGCCCAGTAAGTCCTCTCCAGATCTGATGTGTGCCATACCACTGAATCCTATGATATGTTCTCAACACTAACGATGACTCAACAGAAAAATGTTAACAGAATGTTATATTTTGCTGTCACTCTCTTAAACAGTCGCTTGCCATCTGGAGTTGGTAATGCTGGGTTCAGTCGATGGTCAAGTCGTACCAAAGGCATAGGTACTGATCAACAAATGGTTGTGGCAACACAAGGGAACACAGTATGATTCTGAAAAAATCTGACAGTTGTTTCACTTTTCATGATTTCTGTTATATAAGCATGAAGAATTTTGTGTTGCAGAATATTTAGGGTACAGTGTTTATATGAAACTATTTTGTTTCAAGCATTTATTATTATGGAAATGTCATTCATGTCATATTTGAATATTCATATGTTTTATGTGTACACATATATGAATACATGGGACATGGGACCTTTGTCCTCTTGGTGAAAGACTGTCAGGATACACGTAGCTTACACTTGTCCTGATTACTCTCATAACTTCCTTTTGTGGATTTATTTCTAAAGTATAGAAAAAAATCTCTGAGTTGAACATGTGCGAGAAGAGTTACTTTCACACTGAAATTCTGTCTTCATTTTTGTGACCTTAGCGATTAAGTGCTGTCAAGGTGAGAGACTTAGCTGTGAAGGATGTGTTGTATGCAGTACGGTCAATGCTGCTTTGAGCCAAGCTATGTAATGGGAGCCATGTTTTGCTAGGCTTAGGGGCAATTCCGGTCTTTTTAAAATTACAAATGGGTATCTGTCAAAAGAAGTATTAAGAATGCATATTATTGAAACAGTAGACGGGACTTCTTCAGCATTTCTCACCATTTGTTTACCTTTGAGCTGCTGTCAAAAACATGTGTTTCTTAGTATTTAAAGCTGTGTTTGTTTCCAATATTATATCCCCATATGTATTACTGGCACATCATAAAAAATTATATATTTTTCCTGTTACAGGTAAGCATGACATCAAGCAGTTCCTGGATTGTTCCTCTTTAGGGTGTTATTATACCCAGCTGAGAACCAAGATAATGAATGAGCAGAATAAGGCACAAACAAGGAGAAAGAAGAGAATGAAACAAATGAATATGATAGATTGAATACTCAAAAAAGTAAGTGTGTTTTACTTTGTGAAGAACCACTGGCAATACTTCGAATCCTAATGGTTTTCACAACGATTGGCTTATTTTGCCCTCTGAAAACAGAAATGTTTGGTAGAAGCTTTTTTGATGTGTGGCTCACTTGTCAAGACAGCATTATCTATGAACTAAAGCCTCTAGAAGATTTCATTAGTCACATCTTCCATCCCAGTCTTTTGTCCGCCAGCAACCTGTGGATGGTGGGTTCCCTTGGGCTCTGTCCAGTTTCTTCCCACTGTAAGTGAACTAAGCAAAAATTATTACTACACAGGCATTACTAACATAATTAAGTTTCCTAGATTTCCACCGATACGCTTCACCAAGTAGAGTACTGTGGTAACTCCAACAAATGACACAAGGCGACACAGGATTCAGTATTTCGGTTTTATTGAAAACTATTCTTGAAAACTGTTTAAGTAAAACCGAAATACTGAATCCTGTATCGCCTTTTGTCATTTGTTGGAGTTGCTACAGTAGTCTACTTTCCTAGATTTGATTTAGACCGAAGTTTAGTTGCAGAACTGAAATATTACTAAGCACAGCGTTAGATTTAAAACATTCAATCAATCATTCAGTCTGAAATTTCAAACAAATCCTTTAAGCTCTCTATAGTCTTTGGCGAAAAGATTGTACAGCTATTAGGTCGATTGCTCCACAGCCAAGGCAAAGTAGAGTCATACTTGTATACAGTGCAATGTCAATATATTTTCCACTGTCTTGCACCACTGATAAAACAAAAACCTTTACCTAGATGATCTAATTTATTTATTTGATTGATGTTTTACGCCATACGCAAAAATATTTCACTTATAAGACAGCGGCCAGCATTGTGGTGGGAGGAGACCGGGGGAAACCCACAACCATCTGCAGGTTGCTTACAGACCTTCCCCACACAGTGGTTTACACACCCAAGCACACCAGTTAACAATTCCTCTACTCCTGAAACGGACGGTTATCTTGTATTAAACTGAAAATTATTGATTTATGCACATGGAGAATTAATGGTATGCAGTAAAATTACAATCAAATAAATATACAGAATTTCGGACATTTCGGTGACAATCCTTGTAAGACATTTGGGCGACATATATTTAATGTCAACAAAGTGTTGCAGACGAGCATGAACACTCTTGGTGTTTACATTTGGGTGACACGCGAAAAATGTATATTTGGAAATAACAGTTAAGGGCATTAAAACCTTGTTAGTAGTATATACAGATGAATGGTGTCAATTTTGTCAAAAAACGATCCTTTAATTAACATTGACGTATAACGAGGTGTCACTTAACTCTTGCATTTCAAAGCATGTCACCTAAATATATATATATATATATTTAGTTTGAGCATGTCATTCTAATAAGGTATGCGGTTCTAAGCAGCCAACCCCTACGGTTCTCTTTTGGTCATTTATTTATATTTTTCACTGTGTTTTATTCGTACACTCAACAGTTTTTGTACTTATAACACAGTTACATGTGTTAATTGGGTTTATGCATGCATGCAGAATTTAATACCCATTATGAAACAAAACATTTTTTCAACCCATAATAACACTTTTCTGTTAGCAGTGTATTAGTGCATGTTTTTAACATTTACCCATATCAAGTTGCCATAGTAACTGATTCATAACCTTGTGGTTTACTCATTAAAATGGTTTTTTGACCTATATTCAGCTATCTCTAAAATCACTCACACTACAAAGCAGTGTCATGAGTCACATGCCAGTTTTAGCTATGAAAAGCAACTCTGTACATCTTTCTGCTTATCGGTCAAATTTTACAATTATCTTATTATTTAAGGTGGGGTAATCACTTAATAAAGGCATAGGTTGCAAGTTGACATTCACTTTTTGCAACATGTCGCGCTATTATTAAGTTGCTTCCAGCATTGGCCAGCCAAAGCTGGCAACACCAGCCATTTTGTATCACTATACACACGCTTTTTCGGTATTGCTTGTGTCTAAATTATCAAATCAAAAGGCCACATTATTACCTATTGGTATGGTAGTATAAAAAGATTGTATACATGTAGCTTGCCGTTATCTAATAACCTACACATGGCACGGCAGTCAGAAGGAATCAGTAACCTATCAGCTCTGAGTTATGGAGTTAAATCATGGTTAACATATGGTTATAGGTGTCTGAAGTATGATCTGTGATGTCACATCTGCCTGATTCAATTTTTTTTTAAGAATCTTCAGTTATATGTGTTTTTCTATTCATATTTGTTTTCCTATTTATTGGCAGGTTGATGACTCAATTATCTGAATCAGTGCAAGGATTTACACTGTCAGCTTTGTGATTTACACCGTCAGCTTTGAGATTTACACCTTCAGCTTTGTGATTTACACCGTCAGCTTTGTGATTTGCACCGTCAGCTTTGTGATTTGCACCCTCAGCTTTGAGATTTACACCTTCAGCTTTGTGATTTACACCGTCAGCTTTGTGATTTGCACCATCAGCTTTGTGATTTACACCTTCAGCTTTGTGATTTACACCCTCAGCTTTGTGATTTGCACCATCAGCTTTGTGATTTACACCCTCAGCTTTGTGATTTGCACCATCAGCTTTGTGATTTACACTGTCAGCTTTGAGATTTACACCGTCAGCTTTGTGATTTACACCGTCAGCTTTGAGATTTACACCATCAGTTTTGTGATTTACACCATCAGCTTTGAGATTTACACCATCAGCTTTGTGATTTACATCGTCAGCTTTGTGTTCCATGTTAACAACAGAGAAGTTCTTTTCATGCCCAATACAACATCTGTTGGACGCAGGACTCCAAGTGCCTTCCATCAGTCAAAGGCCTCACACAGAAATACTCCTTACAGCTTCTCACAGACTTGCTATGTGCAGTAATACTGATATGACTGCTCGGCCGAATTTCAGGGACAGTATCTAAAAATTTGGTTAAATTATATATAAAGGTAAATATAAAAGTATTGGAAAATGTACGCAGTATTACCTGACACAAAGCTCATGTGTTCCATAACATTCCACATGCTAGCATGGTGGACAGTCAACAAATGTTCCATTGGGTATAGTCACACTGACATGTTCAATTACTGACGAGCAACTGTTTCAGTTCTGTTGAAAATACCCATAAATGATAAAAGAGCGATATATTTGAAATGCTCAGCACATTACTCATTTTTGCTGCTGGTCTGAATAAGTCATTCCAGAAACTTTAAAGTTTTTAAAAACTTGTTATGGACCACATGTAAGAATATGTAAATAGTGTAATTTCTGTAACAGGTGTAAATGTAAATTTTAGAGCAAATTTCACAAATGGACTCAGATGTGTCAATTGTACCTCAGTTTAACTTCACATTTTCCAAAGTTCTGTTGCCATATCTATGTTTACATGTGATGACTTTTGTTCTTGTTGGCTGTGTATAAATAAAGGTTTAAGTTACAAAGTTCATTGATGTTATTTTGTTAATACATTCAATCATAAACTGTCTGCAAGCATCTGCTTTGACATTGGTATCAGAGCTGAATCAAATTCACAAGATTTCTTTATTCATTATTGGAGTATATGCCATACCCCAGAATATTTCAATTATACAAAGGCAGCTAACATTATGGTGGGAGGCAGTTGCAAAGAGCCCAGCACGAACTCACAACCATTCACATGATTGTACAGAGACATGGGTGTTCGCTATCTTGTGTATTCTACTGAGACCTGGGTAGACTGTAAACGGTCGGTTGTAGCGTGTGTATTGTGCAGAGACCTGGGAGGCCGCAGTGGGTGTATTACATTGAGACCTTGGTAACTTGTAAAAGTTGTAGTGTGTGTATTGTACTGATACCTGGGTGGCGGATTGAAGTGTATGTAGTATGCCGAGACCTGGGGGACCGCAGTGTGTGTGTTGTACTGAGAACTGGGTGGAGGTGTGTGTAGTATGCCGAGACATGGGGGGGGGGGAGTGTGTGTATTATACTGAGACCTAGGTGGGTCGAAACGTGTATTGTGCAGGAACCTGGTCGCCCACAGCCTGAGACCTGAGTGGGCCGCAGTGTGTGTATTGTACTGACAGATGGTTAGTATGTATAATTTGGATTGTATTGTGTGTATTATACCTGGGTGGACTGCAAAAGGTGGGTTGTAGAGTGCATTGTGCTGAGACCTGGGTGAGCCATAGTGCGTGTATTATACTGAGACTTGGGTAGACCGTAAAAGGTAAGTTGTAGAGTCTGTATTGTACTGAGTTCTGGGTGGTCAGCAGTGTGTTTATTGTACTTAGATCTAGATTGCCGCATTGTGTGTATTGTCCTGAGACCTGGGTGTGCCACAATGTGTGTTTTGTACTGACAACTCTGGACCGTAGTGTGTGTATTGTACTGATAAATGGGTGAGCCGCAGTATGTGTATTGTACTGAGAAATGAGTAGACTGTAAAAAGTGGGTTGTAGAGTATGCATTGAGACCTGGGTGGGCCGCAGTGTGTGTATTGTACTCAGACCTGGGTGGGCTGCAGTGTGTATATTCTACAGGGACCTGAGTGGGCTGCAGTGCGTGTATGGTGCAGAGACCTGGGTGGGTTGTAGTGTTTGTATTGTGCAGAGACCTGGGTGGGTTGTAGTGTTTATATTGTGCAGAGACCTGGGTGGGCCGTAGTTTGTGTATTTGTACTGTTACATGGGTGTTCCAAAGTATATGTATTGTACTCATATCTGGCTGGGCTGCAATGTGTGTATTCTACAGAAATCTTGGTGGGACTCAGTCTGTGTATTGTACTGAGACCTGGGTGGGTGGCAAGGTGGACCTTGGGGCAGCAGTGTCTGTATTGTACTGACTGTTGGTCAGACTGTATAAGGTGGACTGCAGTGTGTGTATTGTTCTGAGACCTGTGGGTTCCCATTGTGCGTATTGTACTGAGACCTCGGTGGGCAGCAGTGTGTGTATTTTACTGATTCCTGGATAGACTGTAAAAGGTGGGTTGTAGTGTATATTGTGCAGAGACCTGAGTGGGTCGCAGGGTGTGTATTGTACTGAGATCTGCGTGATCGCAGGGTGTGTATTATACTGAGACCTGGGTGGCCGTAGTGTGTGTATTATACTGAGTCCTGGGTAGACCGTAAAAGGTATGTTGTAGTGTGTGCATTGTAGTCAGATCTGTGTGGGCCGAAGTGTGTATATTGTGTCGAAACCTGAATGGGTCACAGTGCGTCTGTTGTACTGAGACCTGCTTGGGCTGTGAAAGGTGGGATGTGGTGTGTTTTGTACGGAGATCTAGGTGGGTTTTAGAAGGTGGGTTATAGTGTATGTGTTGTACTGAGTGGGCTGTGAGAGGTAGGTTGCAGTGTATGTATTGTACTGAGGATTGAGTGGGCTTTAGAAGGTGGGTAGTAGTGTGTGAACTGTGGAGACACCTGGGTGATCTATGAAATGGGAGTTGATAATGTGTGATATGGGTTGACTGTGACATTTTTACTGTGTTTGTATTGCATGGACATATGACTAGGCTATTTAGTTGTATGTATTGTTACTGATTTTAAGTTTTGTAGACTTGAAGAAGAAAAATGACTTTTTTGACCTGTTGTTAGTCACCATTTGTACAATAATTTGTAAGGCGTTCAAAAAAACCCACCAGCTCGCCTAGCATAGCAATTACAAATGCCGTCAGAATAAAGAAACAAGCATATTTAAATTTAACTGCTATTTAATTTCATACCCGTTATACCTTCCATAGAAGTATGTACATGTACACACTATAGATACACACTTATATTAGGTATACGCTTAGATTAGGGAGGTGAAAACAAGCTTGAACTTCAATCCATGTATGAGAGTTCATTATACAGGGGCTGAAAAACAAGAGCTTAACCGGACACCGATACCACCTGTCCTTAATACAGAAAGCGTTAAAAGACCACACCACCCTTAGGAATAGTACACATTGCCTACGGCCCATATTGTGTGGATTACAAGTATGGTAACGATATTTTACAACATTTTTTTACCCTGAATAAAATACAAATAAAGCTGAAGTTAGTTGAGGTGTGCTTTTAGGAAAATATTGAACAAGCTGAAGTCCCGTGCTGAAACCCATTGTTTTTAACTGCTAAAAGTACTGCTTGCTATATTGCTACGCTGAAGATGAATATACACATTTTGCTTTAAGTGCATTTAATATGACAGTTATGGTGTGCATACTTTATGTAAAGGTGTTCTGTTGTTTTAAATGTTGAACCCATTAATGACAAGAATCCTAGGTTACGGACCATGCAACTTAATGAAGAACAATATGTTTGCTAGCATGAGGTGGGGGGGGGACGTGGATTTGAATATTATTTCTGTCATTAAGTATGTGCGTATGCTTGAGTTTTACACACCAAAGTTTTTCAGCTATATAATGACAGCCGTATGTGTACTGTGTTTGTTTATGGCAGGGAGAGTCTGCATGGCCAAAGTGCTGTCGCCAATGGAACATCATGCCAAAGACACCAGACATGACACCCCTCCCAGTCACATTATACTGACACTGGGCCAACCAGTGCTGTTTTGGTACTGTAGCCTATGAACGCTGAGCACCAAGCCAGGCAGCAACAAGAACAATGTTTAAAATGTTTGGTATGATCTGACCAGTGATTCATCCAGGATGTCCCGATCTCAAGGAGGACGCTCTACTCACCAGGCCACTGAGGCGGTATAATTTGTGTTATTAAGGCACATATTGGATACATACTAAATGTGTGATGGCCAATACTGAAAGACTGAATAGGCATGGGTTTACATGACGCACAACATTACAGCTACATGTGGTGACGCCAATGTACAGCATTACTTTGGATGCTTCTGGTCTGTTTCAAGATAGGATGCTAAGATTTAATATGAAACGCTAAAGACAACAGTATTATGTTAAAAAATATGAGAAATTTTATTGTTTGCAAATGTTGGGATACAGGAAAAGAGATGAAATATGAAATATACATACAGCAGATGATTAGTTACAATAAATAACATACACTGATGCCACAGGGGATTTAGACTACCTGTGAATAAACATGGTGCATATTACAGAGAAAATTAAAAGTGAAGTCTGACAGTGTTCAGGAGACATGCAAGACTTGGTGTGCACATGATGACTTCATGCCTCTGTTGACATCTCAAACTGTTCTGTTGTACTCAAGAGGTGAGTGGGATTTAAAAACAAGAAAAGATAATGTTTAAAATTAAACACCCAGGATGCAGAATATGTGGCATTAAATAAAACCCAAATAAACAAGAATACATGTAAACAGAAGGTACACTCTACATCAGTGATGGGAAATGGAGACATTACTGAAGGTAATGAGCCAAATATTAACACTGACCTAGGAAATTTGTTTAAATGTCAGTTGTGCAGATCAAAATGTGGTACGGTTTTGAGCACTTGCCAGTACAGTTTATGAAGTTTGCTTCAATCAGAATGTTTGATTGGATTGTTTTTCAATGCCATTATGAAAACTGTTGTACTTATATAATATCTGTGCGAGTCCTATTCCGGTGAAGGATACTGCAGTACCCAGCGCAAAATACAGACTTTTCAAAATATTTTCTTGTGAGATTTGACAGAGCTAGGGCCATATCTGAATTACATTGAAACTGTACAGCTCAGAGAAATTTTTGTAGTAATTGTGACCTGTGAGTTTTGTGATATTGCTCTTGATACATGTAGTTAACAAATACAAACCAGTCATGTCAAGAATGTCACAGATAAACAGAAACATGCACCCAACACCAGAGCTGACAGACTAATTGTAATATGTACTGCTGTAATGCGTTTTAAAGGATTAATGGCATTATGTACATTTGTCACCCACAGAAGCCAATGGAGATGCAAATTTATCACCCACCACAAGTGTGTTACATACTCAGTATATTTTAGGACTGTGGTATAATTACTTTTGAAGATACTACAAATTTACAGGGATATGATGAAATTGATTACAAATATTGTACAGTACAGATGGCCTTATGATGTATGGTTTACATGAATACTGAGGACGAGTGCCTTTGAGTGAAATGGGCCAATTAAAATTGTATGTGTTTAGTTTTGAGTGAAAAGACCTGTTGTAAATATGTAGTAGGGAAGGACATAGTTTGATCAGTGTTTTATGCCATACTGAAGGATATTTGTCTTATACACAGACAGCAGACAGCATTATGATGGCAGGAAACTGGGCACAGCCCAGCATTATGTCAGCTGGAAACTGGTCACAGCCCAGCATTATGGTGGCAGGAAACCAGGCCCAGCCCAGCATTATGGCAGCAGGAAACCAGGCACAGCTCAGCATTATGGTGGCAAGAAACTGGGCACAGCCCAGCATTATGGTGGCAGGAAACCAGGCACAGCCCAGCATTATGGTGGCAAGAAACCAGGCACAGCCCAGCATTATGGAGGCAGGAAACCAGGCACAGCCCAGCATTATGGGGGCGGGAAACCAGGCACAGCCCAGGGAAACCCACATGTATGCTGGCAGACCTTGCATAAGCTGGACTTGAACTGACAGCCACCATGGTGAGCAGCTTATGAGTCATTGTACTGTGCTAGCACTGACGCACTGAAGCCGCTTGTACAGCAGTTATTCTTTACTGTAAAAAAATGTTATACTGTTAACTACATATTTCAACATGGATTTATATTTACAGTAACCAGGTTGGTAGGAGAGACAAAAGTGTTTGTATGTCAGGGCAGACAAAAGATCTGCAACTCATTAACTGAATTACCTGGGGATACACATTTATGACAAGGACCAAATAACTGTGGTTAGCAAACCTTAAGCAAGGAACAGTTTTACAAGAAGCATTACAGGCACATTTTTGTTGGAACTACATATAGGCTAAGACAGCTACAAAGTGCCGGCCCAAGGCCAGTTGGAACCATATGTGTGCTAGAGATGGAAGGCAAAGCACCTTAACCATTTTGCCACAGGCCAACATGGAGCTAGACTTGAGCTCACATCGACTGCATTGGTCAGAGGCTCCTGCGTCATTACGCTGCACTAGAACGCTTACGACCCGAGCCACTGACACCCTGTAAATTTTGAAACTAACCTGCTGTCATACCACAGTGCCACCAAAGCTATGTACATTTACTTCAATTGTGGGTGCAGTGGAAAGTGCCTATCAGGGTACAGTGGCAGAAAGCTTTTGATAAACTTTGATGTCACATGATATGAACTTACAGACTGGGCATAAAACGTGAAGAAATTTACACACAGCACAGCTGACCAGAGGACTGAGGATGAGTACACCCTTTTAAATAACCCTGGAATGTGAAAGAGAAACTTCATGTAAAGTTTGCTTTGTTTAAAAAGGAACTACCATAAAATAAATGGATTTCTTTGACTGGTGTTTTACTGAAGAACAATTGGTTTATGCGATGGCTGCCATGCGCAGGTTGCTTCGAGACCTTGCCATGTACGACCGGAGAGGAATCCAGCATATACTGGACTTGACCTCACAGCGACTGAACAGGTGAGAGTAATTGTGTTGTGCTAGCACATGAATGACATGGCCCCCAACAGTATGAATAGACATTAAAATAATGTTATAGGAGCTTATTAAAAAGCCAGATCTGACAGAACTGAGGCATTGTATGACCATAGAAAGTTATACATTTGTTTTGAAAGTATTTTGTGAAAGATATTCACAAAAAAAATACTGAAAAATATTTGATTTATACGACGGTGGCCAACATTGTGGAGGGTGAAAACTGGGCAGGGCCCAGGGGAAACCCAGCAACATGCGCCAGTTGTTAGCAGATCTATCATGTCAAACGGACAGGAAGCCAGCATGAGCTGGGCTTGAACTGACAGCAGCCACACTGGTAAGAGGCTGCTGGGTGATCTTCCTGCGCTAGTACGTTGACCCCCTCAGCCACAGAGGCACAGGTTTGTATTTGAGACAAAGGCTAACACCTTATATTATAGAATAAATACAAGGGTGTGATGGACAGAGGAAACAGATCAGGCTGAGAATTACACAGACACATTACAAGAAGTTTTAATCAAGTGAATGTACATGAATTATGAACAACTTAATGAAAGTTAAGGGAAACTGTGTGAGATGCCTTCATAAAAATTTCGTGAGGTATGTTTGCATATGCAGTACATATACATAAAATAGAATAAAAAATAACAATAAAAAACTTATATTTGGTAGTCAGGCCACAAGAGAGCTTGCCTGTATGCAACACATGAGTGCCAAACTTGACATTAATTCCTAAAGAGCTTTAATATTTACATGCACCATAACATAGATTACAATACATAAAAGAGACATGATGTGCAGAGTTGTGTATTTAACACACATGCACGACATAGACATTCATATTATACCTAGTGTTGTTATGCTTTACCTGAGCTCAATACATGCAGTACTTAGTGAGATAGCACCCGTAACAACCTACGGATACTGGTGGGTTTTACCTGAGGCTTTGTACAGTTTACTACCTGTGAAATATTCTACTGTTCAGCGTAAAAAACTAATGAAATAAATAAATTTACCTTGCCACTGATTACTATAAACAGGACACTAAGTGATGAATTTTGCATTTTCTGGAAATTAATACGCACATAGAGCATTAAGTAAAGAACATGAACTTAATATTACTGCACTTTACAAGAGCTTCTTCAAGATACTACCCTTTAGAAATAAGGTGTGTGCATGGTAGAAGAAATGTCCTTGTACTTTAATCACAAACACTGACTCACAATGCAGAAAAAAAAAAACAACATGGCCATTAAAATGGATAAACATCATAACGATTTTAAGGCTACTGGATGCTGTCATGCTTGTGGTTTAACTTTGACAATATTTCAGTCCTATGACGACAAAGTCATTTGTATGTGTATGTATACTGTACCCTCTTTTGTTAGATGCTGCCTCAACAAGGGGAATTGCAGAGGACACCCAGTGCATTATACAAATACTGGGATGACCATGCAGTCATTGTTATTTCCCCTTATATGATGGTGAGCGAGGAAGCAGCAGCTTCCTGGTTTTTTGGTCTCAGGTGCGACCTAGCCCAGCACTAAACCTTGAGTCCTCAGATTTGTGCTTGGCAAGTATGACCACAGGAACATCGCTCAAAACCTGGTGGACTTTTGACATTGTTATTTGGTTTCCACTGCCTCGGCAGTCTATTGGTTAGAACGTCTGCCTCGTGGTTGGGAGATCCAGGTTCAAGCCCTGGTCGGATCACACCAAAGACTTTAAAAATGGCACTTTTTGCTGTCTCACTTGGCGCTTAGCATTGATAGGTCAGAGAAAGGAAACAGGAACGGTCGACCTGTGTCAGTATAATGTGACTCGGTAGGGTGTCATGTTTGGTGTCTTCGACATTATGTTTCGGTGATGGCAGCACTCTGGAGGCTCTGGCTCGCCCTGTCACAAGAAGATACATTATTTATGCACACACCAGAAGGACTCCTCGTCACCATATGACTGAAACATTGTTGAGTATCATGTTAAACCCCAAGCACTCACTCACTCTATTTGGTTGCCCTTGCATTCTGAAATAGATGGAAATAAACCTGATTTTTTTCACTGGGAAAACTCCAACAAGCTCCCAAATAAGAATGGATCCTTAATCACTGTAATGTGTGACATGGCAAATGGAGACAGGAAGAAGCATTTTATCATGTATACTTATCTCTTACATGTCACAAGGCTTAAAAAAATCAGCACAGGGAATTCTTGATTTGTACAGAAAATCAAGATTAATTTTTCTTTTGACAGCAATTAGGTGGGATAATTCACCCACACTTATTCCCTGTTTGTTCAATGTTGACGTTGACTCTATGCAATGGGATGGGACATGTGATCACATGGACTTGAAGAAAAGGTAGAGGCCCATAACTGAAATATAGTGTACATATAGTAAAGTAAGACTATCTTCTAACTTGTCGCGCCTTCTCTGCATGAATAGGTCATTTTCTTTTTGAATAGATGTCTTATGCTAGAAAACTATAGGCTTATACACTAGGCCTAGATTGTGGTGTCATGTAAGGGATATCATAATTAGCGCTTGCGTCACAGATATATGTGACTGTGCTTGGGCCAATTTCATCCCTTCTTTGTCACTGAACAAAGAATTTCGTAGCATTTGTCAAGCTCTTGCACACATCACGTTGACAGCACCGAATCTACAGCTGATGACATTGCAAAATTGTGTAGTAAGTTCAGAGTTCTTGAAAGCTGAAATTTTGATGGCCATGTAGTGACCCACGGCAACTAGAAAACCACAAACACAGTGGTGTTACCTTTGTCCTTTACCCTCCAGTCAGCCTCAAAGTACTAAGCCCCATTTTAAAACATTCAAATCCAGATTGGTGTCACGCTACAACACACAATAACCCAGCACTGCTGTAGTAAGGAGTGCAATGGCCATGGCGATGGATTTAGAAGTTTTAACATGGGGCTTCGTACTTTGTGGCTGACTGGACGGCAAAGGACGAAGGCAAGACCGCGGCGTTTGTGGTTTTTCTAATTGCCGTGGGCCTGAACTGCTGATACATGCCTGCTATGTTATACAGGAAAGGCTGCGTGCAAGAACTCTGGACTTATTACACGCTTTTGTGATGCCAATCCCAGGTAAACACAGGCCATTAAGAAGTGAATAATCATAGATACAATAATCCACAATTTTTGTAACCAAGCCTCAAGGCCAAATGTTCCATCAATAATAAATGTAGGAAATAAATTCACAACACAATGTACATTACACGCAGAGTACTTCCTTATTTCTTTGACACCTTCACCTATTACGTACTCAAAGAAAAAGCCAAGGTTTGCCAAATTTTTAAAACTATCAATCAGGGTATATCAATCTAACCTTTATAAGGCCGCAATATGTTAATAAATCTTTGACATATGAAAAATGACATAGAAAATGTGTATTGAGATTTAACACTTATCACCAGTTGATTTAAAAAATACAGGAATGACCTTCATCCTCAGTATTTATTTTCATGAATTAAAGCTTCTTTCTTGCTGATGCATTCTCCAACACACTGCAGAAAAAATTCCCCCTTTGAAACACTTTCTCTGGGAAAACTCCATACCCTGTTAAGTGTACAAATACTTAACGTGCGATTTTTCAATATCCCAAATTAGCCAGAATGCTTCTCTGGTCATTTAGACACCACAGAGCTTCAAGTGGCTGCCAAGCCACTTGAACCTTGTCCCCATGGCTGTGGCTCTCGGCCTGGACATTTGAAAGCAATGACCAAATTAAAAGCCTGTATTTGACCCCAATATAGATCGGTATGAAGTGTATAGAGAGACCCTAAGTTAAGACACCAAATGATACATGCCAATATTAAATATCTCGATTAAGAAAACACTGGTCTTGACTCTGGAAACAGCAATTTCATTTCAAAACTGAACCTAACTGTCAGAATGCCCCTGACCCCTCTCGATTTGTTTAGCTGCTACACTCACCAGGACTCTTCTTCCCTATTCTGAGAAATCACATCCTCTCCCATAGGAATATCTGTTTTTACAAATAAATGAAAGATCAACATTATACAACATATAAAACAGATATTTAAGATTACATATCTAAGCATCCTGAACGTTTCAATCTTTACAATTTAAATATCTTGATAAAGAAAACACTGGTGTTATGTTTGAATGTTGGCTGCATATCCAAACTGCTGTGTACCATGATAAATGCAGAAAACAAACAGTTATTTCATCTCCAAACTGAATCCACCTGTCAGAATACAGCCCCAACAGAATGCATGAACCATTAGATTAGGACAATATGATATGGTACTTGAGCTTAGCATTGCTTCAGTAAACAGAGTGCGAATAGAATCCTTGGAATCCATGCAGTATTTTTATTACAATTTACACTTAAATGTATGGAATAAAGGAGTCAATACACTCCATACAGTCCTTGTTCAAAGCTGGATCATTAAATCATAGTTCATTACACACAAACAGGTTTTCTGATCATAAAATCAAAGTACTTATGACGCTGGCTTCAATGACCCCTTTCCTCACTTGAATCCAGTTCAGGTGTGCCTCTGTTCTTCAGCTCCTCATCACCACAAACACCTGCTCCTGTGAAAAAGATTAGAATGTATGTACTTAATGTATAGTTGTCATGACTGAAAAGGAAATAAACTCCTGAAGTTTACAGACTAAATGAAATCAAGATCTGTTTTTCTGGCAACAACATACCATCAAAAACTAGGAATTCAGAGAATCCTGACAGCTCACTTGATTGAGCAATTACATGTAAAAAAGCTACAAAACGTGTAGGTGGTGATGCGTTAAAATATTGATACAGAAATGCCTTCTGTACGTAACCTATCCCTTTATATGCCCAGGAATTCAACAGAACAGTTTGATCTCAATACCACACAAAACTTATTTCTATTAGATGTATATGAAGGCTAAGCAGAAAACCTTAACCTTTATCATTTACACATACTATCACTAATAATCAGAGCTAAACAGCAAAGCTTAACCATCCCACAGGCCTGTCGTCTGCATGAACAAACAGGGCATTACCAACAGCTCACCTGATAGGGCAGTCAGTAAAGCTGCAAAAAAAGTAAAGCTGTTTATTGACACCTTCATGACTTATCATATCAAAGAAAAAGCCAAGATAGGAACTTGTGCCAAATTTTTAAAATGGGAAGGGTATATCAATCTATCTTGCATAAGGCTGCAAGATCTCAGTAATCTTTTGCGGGTAGAATGGCACAGAAAATGTGTATTGAGACTTAGCACTTATTGCCATTTGATTTAAAAAAATACAGGAATGACCTTCGCCCTCTGTATATATTTTCACGGACTAAAGCTTCTTTCTTCCTGATGCATTCTCCAACACATGCCAGTAAGAATCCCCCCTTCTGAAACCCTTTCTCTGGAAAAAAATCCATACGCTGTTAAGTGTACAAATACAACAATGTAAACCATCTGAAACATAACAAATTCCTCCCTCACATACCAGCATGTCTGATGCGCCAGATGACAAGGGTTCTTTTAGCATACCTGGCCCTGAGGGTTTGGCAGGTCACACTTTTAGCATACCTGGCCCTGAGGGTTTGAGGGGTCACACTGCATAATTACCAAGTGGTCCGTGTCCACGTGATCTTCAAAGAAAACAGTCCCTAAGTATAAAACCCCAGGCCAATGTACCTTTGTAGTCATTTAAAATCAGTAGTCTGCAGTCAGGAGACAGGGAAGTGAAGGTCATAAATCCTTGAACTTCTGCAAACTTACGTATGGCCATAGCTCTCTTGTATGCTCAACACGATGTGCACTGTTGAATTTCTGGATACCCATAGTATCTGGCCGGGTGTGACCCCTCAAGGTCTCAGGGCCCTGTATCCTGAAAGAATCCCTCTCATCCAGCTCTGGGGACACATTGCATATTTACAGTTTCGTTCATGAGAAATATAATTTTCTGACCTTGCACAACCACAACAGATGGTTATATACATGAGACCAAATAACACAGCTCATGTGTTATCTATGACAATACTGCATTAGTGAAATTACTAGAATCATGAACAGGTTTGTTATATAACTCATGAAAAGTCCCAGCGGACGCCCAATCTGCAACTTTCATGATGTCCATCAACGCCATATTCTTCCTGCGTGATGCTGAGGTTGAATCCCCTCGAAACAAGTGACGCTTAAACACCGACACATCAATGCCAGTCTTGGACAGAGTAAGAGTCAGCCATCTTGATATTGTTGCAATTGTAACTGGCCTGTATATTTTGAAAGAAACGAACAACCGGTCACAGCACCTGTGGGCACCTTTTCAGGTACTTGTACAAGGTCTTTATCACACAACGCCTTTGATCCCTGAACTTACTGAGCACAATGGACCTCTTTGCCCTGCTTTCGCGAGTCTTTTTTAACACTGTATCCATGAAGAAAACCACGTTGGTTTGACAAAGCGATAACCTGGAATTCGAAACGCACAAACATTTCAGAGTCTGTGCTCTGTGCGCCGTTAGAAGGGCATTCAGAGCAGCCAGAGTAAGACATTTGACAGAAATCTCTATTAAGGGCATACATGACTTAAGACAGTCAAGGACAACTGCTACATCCCAAGTATGACAATATCTTCGCTTAGGCGGTATAACTTCAAAGAGTCCTTTCATAAACCTACGAATCAACCGGTATTCAATATCTGCACCTAAACATTTCAACGTTTGCATAAGCATCGATCTGTGCGAAATTTACGACACTATACCAGTGTCCAGATGAAAGCTCTGCCAGAAGGTTCAACACACTTGCTACAGGTGGCCAAACGGGATTAACACTCCACCTATAACACCAAAGACGCCTTTTCCAGGTGTAACTGAATGTTCGTTGAGTTCATCCATGACCTGGCAATGACCAAATTTCCTGTTGTGGCAAGATATGTGACAGCCTACTATCTGCAATCTCCTTCCCAAAGGGTGCACTGCGTCCCCACCTGGTAGCGAGAGGATCTGTCACCCCCTATGTAATTTCACGGGCCGATCCGTCAACATGCCAAGTAGCTGTGGGAATCAGCTCCGAATTGGCAAAAAAGGAACGACCAAGATGGCCATTTGCACCCCGTCCACTACGACCTTCTGGGTCACACTGGCCAAAGGCCTGAAATGAGGATATAAATATGGATTCAAATGTGTCCAGGTATGGGCTAACACATACACGACTGTTGCAAAGGGATCTGGTCCCCAAGATACACAGGCGTCCAACTGCGTGTTTAGTTTTGAAGCAAGCATATCAATGTTTGGGACAAAAAAGTTCTTTCATATGGTCCCTGAAAAGGTATTGCACGTAGGCACGTCCGGCATCGATAGGGATATGTACTTTTTGGACAGAAATGGTCGGATCAGCATGGATGCTGATAAATTAAAGTAACAATTTGTTAGTATAGCCAATGCCCACAAGGTAGTCTGAGCCATACCATCCCACGTACACACCGATCAGATGCGTGATAAAAAGACTATGAAGGTGCCTTGGCCTCGGGTTTTATAGTCAGGAACTATTTTCTACGAAGATTACGCATACGCTGACTTTTTGGTAATTATGCAATGTGACCCCAAAAGGGCAAGATCATGCATAAAAGAATCTCAGTTTTAGACTAGAATGAAAGCAAAATCAGTAAAATATGACTTTATCATGTCACATTTTTCATCCATACTTTTATCAATACTAAATATTTTCACAACAAAGGAAACTGATACTAGGACATTCTGGATTTCGTTTTTGACAATAATTCCACTTTGTAAAGCAAGTCAGCACAAAGACAGTAAACATTTCATTAATTAACAAAACTTGTAACAGAATGTGATATTTCATTTGTGATACAAAGCAAGGTTAACACTGCCCCATAAAGTCAGGAATGGTTCTATAATGTAGCCTGTGGTCTACCACACCAAAGGGTTTCATTTCACCTCATCACACGCATGTACATGATCAATGACCTACCTTTGTAATAATTAATATATCTCAACTTCATGCCATCCTTGTCCAATCCAGACTCAACCCAACGTTTTGCATCTTGCAAAGGACTTCTTTTCTGTCAACACAAATATACAGTTAGCCAGTGCCTCATCATCAATGACCTATAACTGAGGGTCAGTGTTAGAGCATACATCTTACTCTCGTGTTCATTTGATTTATTTATTTATTTGATTGGTGTTTTACACCGTACTCAAGAATATTTCACTTATACGATGACAACCCAGTTAAACCTACCCAGTTGTATTTATGTCCCCTATGGCTGTGAACTGTAACATCAGGCACCATCATTTACTTTAACACACATTATCAGATGGCATACCCTTTATTTATTTATATATGTATATGGTTGGTGTTCTACGCCGTATTCAAAAATATTTCTCTTGCAAGAGGGCAGCCAGCATTATGATGGCGGGAAACCAGGCAGAGCCCTGGGGAAACCCAAAACTATCCGCAAGTTGCTGGCAGACCCGTGTTCATTTGACATGAAAGTCATGAAACTTTTGCATATGTTGCTCGTTAAAGCTTGCAACATGTGCAAAATTTCTTCTACTCATAATTTTAATACCAAACGAACACCTGTGTAAGCCACATCTACATGTATATAAGCTACATGTACCTACAAAGAAACAAGTTTCATGCTAAAATGCAAAGCTTGGAATGGAACACAGAGGTAAGGAAAAGCAGACACACTGAATGACAAACATATACAGACAGATATGGTGAAACATGAGGAAACACTGATTATGGCACTGTGTACGATGCCCATGTGTAAGCCGTTTAGGAGATACATATGGGAATACTGTGACAGACACATGGAAGGATGGCACCCGTCTTAAGACAGCACTGACAGATGGCCCTGCAATGACAGATGGCCCTGCAATGACAGATGGCCCTGCAATGACAGATGGCCCTGCAAAATACAGTTACCTTTGGAGCTCCACAACAGAAATGGAGTTATTATAGGCTAAAACATTCACATTTTCAGAGCATATCAAGCCCTTAACATTAATATAGACTGAAAATAATAATTCATTTAAAGTTGGCATTTCGAAGAATGGACTTCATGATATACAATCATCTTACAGATATTCTACTTACTCAATTATCTGATTGGTGTTTTACGCCGTACTCAAGAATGTTTCACTTCTATGATGGCAGCCAGCATTACAAGGGGAGAAAAGCAGGCAGAGCCTGGAGGAAACCAACGACCATACAAACATTCCTGGCGGACCTTTCCATATACGGCAGGAGAGAAAGCCAGCATAAGCGAGACTTCAATTCACAGCGACCGCATTGGTAAGAGGCACGGAGTCATAATGCTGCGCTGGTGCTCTAACCCCCTCAACCAAAGAGGCCCCCACAGATATTCTTAGACAAACTTCACATAAAAACTACCAAATCAGTACAGCACTCTCTTCTAGTTTATGTTGTCCCAACAGGACATAAATACCCAACCCCCACTTCTTTTTTTTCCCCTTTTTCCTTAGTCACCATATCCTGATCTAGGCTGATTTTGAATCTCATTTACTGTGTTTGGGGATCACAAGTACAAATCAAGAAATAAAATTATTTCAAATTCATTAAGGATGATTTAGTTTGTTCTGAAAAGGCTTCACAGGGTTATTTATGTAACAATCATGGTTTTGGCCTCTGTTTATTATGTTAATTAAGTCTGGGCTGCTCATGACCAGGTGTGTTGAAAACAATGCTGAGTGAAGTGACGCAGGGCGTTCCGATTGCAGTTGTATTTATAGTCTATCTTACCACACATGTTTGTTGTTGTTGTTGTTATATCATCTACAGAAACTTGATGTCAAACTGACCTGCAACCTGGGGAACTGAATTCATTTTTATGTTAGATTCATTACTCTTCATTGCCCTGCATGTACAGATAACGTTTGTCCGGCAGTTCACTGCCTAAAAGTTACACTGATCATCATAGCCTTTTCAAATAGAAAGCTCTGAAGCAACACAGTGGATAGGTGAGCCTGAGTAGCACATGCCCATAGCGCTGCTGCACACATCCTGTCAATTAGTTAAACCTACAGTTTTCAGTATACAGGTATAAAAAAACCTCTGCTGGGTGTTTTAGGCTCTGCCATTCAAGACAGTCATATTTCCCCACAGGTGGGCAAGAATGCCACAAAATTCTCTCTTAAGCTTTCTGATAAAAAGCCTCCATCATT